>JAOQMR010000006.1:28284359-28307661 GCA_027563865.1 Erythroxylum pelleterianum | reverse complement strand
TGAAAAAAATTTCGGGTAATTCGGGCCGGGCCCGAACAGTGAATTTTCGGCCCGAATTACCCGAATGCTCACCCCTAATTGTTCTCACTGCTTTGCTTGTGGCCGAAAATCTTTTCTAAGAAGCTCTTGTTAAGCAACCCCTAGGTTTTGAAGATGAAAATCATCTGGATTACGTGATGAAATTAACCAAAGCTATATATGGCTTAAAATAGGCTCCTCGAATATGGTATGAAAAGTTAAGTAACTTTCTTCTTGAGAATGAAAGAGGAAAGGTCAATAAGACCTTATTTATTAAAAGAACGAAGAATAATTTAGTCATAGTGCAAATATATGTCGATGACATAATATTTAGTACTACTAATTCATCCTTCAGTGAAGAATTTTCATCATTAATGCAGGGGAAATTTGAAATAAGCATGATGGGAGAATTATCATTATATCTCGGATTACAAATCAGACAAACAGAAAGAGGAATCTTCATTAGCAAAGACACATACACAAAGGAACTCACCAAGAAATATCACTTTGAGAATGCCAAACCAATGGGTACTCCCATGTACACTGGAACTAAACTTAATAAAGAAGAAGAAGGCAAAGCTATGAACTAGACAAAGTATAGAGGAATTATTGGATCACTATTATATCTGACAAGCTCAAGACCAGACATTATGCTTAGTGCGTCTTTGCACACGCTTTCAATCAAATCCAAAAGTCACCTTTAAGCAATGAAAAGAAACTTTCGATATCTCCACGAAATTATGGATTTTGGATTATGGTATCCAAAAATTGATTCATTTAACATAGTGGGATATTGTGAAGCAGATTATGGAGGTGATAAAATCAATCGAAAAAGCACAAAAGGTCACTGCCAATTTCTTAGAGGATGTCTAGTATCTTGGTCCTGCAAGAAGCAAAATTGCACAATACTTTTGATGAATGAAGCTAAATACATATTTGTTGCCAACTATTGTGCTCAAATCTTATGGATGAAGCATCAAGTACATGATTTTTCTCTAAACTTTTCTCATATTCCTATATTATCTGATAACACTAGTGCTATTAATCTTTTTAAAAAATCATGTGCATCATTCAAGGACTAAGCATATAGAAGTCAAACATCATTTCCTTAGAGATCATGTTTTAGAAGGAATCATTGATCTTCCGCATGTTAATACTAAAAATCAACTAGCTGACATTTTCACCAAGCCACTTTCGGAAAATAGATTTTGCATGTTAAGAAAAAAGTTTGATATGTGTAAACTCTCTGATATTATTTCTGCATGAATTCTTTCTACTACTTGTCATTGCATTTCGTAGGCTCCTTCTACTGTGTTTCCTTATAAACTCTCTCAGTCTAATAGGCTCCTCCTAATTTTAGAAGGCTCCTTTTGCTTTGCAGGCTCTTATGTTGTTTTAAACTTCAAAAGGCCCCTGTCATTTTATTCGAATTAAAAGTATCGCTAGCGCGTGTTTGCTTTATCATTTATTGCTTGTCATCATAAAAAAAGGGGGAGATTATTAGCTTAAGGTTCATATTTAACAATTTTGATGATAACCTTACAATATTTCAAAATTGAAATTGGATTTATTTCCTTATATATAAACAACGATATAATTCTTAAAAAGAAATAAAATCATGGAATAATTGCTTTCTTTCTTGTAGGAACCTTCTTTATGAACTTACCTTATTAAAAAAATGGTTTATCCGAAAGAATCTTACTTATTATGAAAGTCATATATTAGCCGCGTGATTACTGGAAAATTTTTGGCTAAGATGACATTGAAGTTATTCGGAATTAAATCCTTCCAATTGACTAAGAATGCAAGTAAAGCAACGACTAGTTGAAAAGAAAAGCCTACTTAAGGAAGAGCAACTGCTTTTGCGAATGGAGATCAGACTTTCAAAATACAAATATAGCATAAATTCTTTTAAAAGTGATATCATTGTAAAATCTCTTGTGCTTTAGAAAGTGAAAATATTTTTGAGAGAGATTAGTGTAGCTCATATCGAGCAAACTTCATTTTCTGTTTAGAGCTTGTAGAGGCTAGTTAAATACTATTAATTTTGAAGATTGAAGAATCTTGAAAAATATTAACTTGTAAGCTTGGAGAGGCTCGTCAAATTACTACTTGTTCTTATAATAAAATACTCAAGTTGGATACTTGGGGACTGGATGTAGGCTTGGGTTGTAAGCTGAACCAATATAAATCGACTGTGTTCTTCTCTCTCTTCTCTTAACTTTTATATTTTCGCATTATATTGTATGTGTGTGTGTTCATTTCAGCAAAAGGCTCCTTCACTATTATAGTAAGCTCCTTCATTGTTATAGTAGGCTCCTTCTGTTTTCAACTGACTAAAGGATCCTTTTATTTTAACAGGCGCCTTCTATTTTAAATTGTTTTTAACGAGATTTTCATTTAGCAAGCTCCTGCCATTTAAAAGGGTTTATCGTTTAAAAGGCTCCTGTCATTTAAACAAGATCATATCGCATAACAGGCTCTTACTGTATTAATTATAGACAGGCTCCTGTCATTTCCTTTTGAATTGAAATAACTTGCGAAAAAATTTTATATACACAATTCACCCCCCTCTTGCATGTGTTTACTTTATCAGTTGATTTATAATTGATATTTGAAATTTTCTTTTCAAATATCAATTCACTCTGGCCAGAGAATTCTATAAATCACCACTAATCAATAACAGTAAAACATTCTCTCTAATTACTTTAAAGTGATGAATCCTTTATTGACTTACTCAATTATCTCCATATGGTTCGTACTGCATTCAAGTACTACCGATTTAATTATTGTAGGATAGTTCATAAATAGCATCAAAATATAACAATTTTCACATGATATACTTTGATAATTTCAAGTCTAAGGTTTAATTATACTACCATTATTGTGGGAAAATCCATAAACACATATTTCATTTGGGATCCTGATAGCCGGATCAGTTCAATAATGTATTCTCTAATAAGCACACATACATTAGTTTAAATATTTTTATACTTCAATTAACGAAATTAATTACTTTCTTCAAAAGAAAGAAACATAATGTGTGTCAGGTTTATTGTTTTATTAATATCTAATCTTGATAAAACTACAACTAAAAACTTTTAGGAATAAAGACTACTTATTTCAGAAATTTTACATTTAATATTAAAACATCAAATGTCATTAAAATAATACATAAAGATAAAGAACTCTTTTATTAATTAAATAATAATGTCATACATTAAATTGCAACCATCGGATTGGTTGCACGGACATAAATTAACAATCTTAAATTACAAACATTCTTAAACAGAAAATGGAACAAAAAAAAACTATAAAAAGTGCATTACTAGTGGCACACCGCAACACACATTATGCATCGATATTATTGGTAAGTGTGACAAGCTCTTAGCACACGTTATTGAGAACTGACGAAACACGAGTATATGCTGCTTTAATGTACTTGAACAACATTGTGTATGAAGCCAGACAGATGGAGACAATCGTTGCTATCCAGAGCACCATCACAAGGTCCTGAGGTGAATTGGCAATTATTCCGCAAACATAAGCTCCAACGGACGATAACATTAGAATGTGCAGCCACAGTTTGAAAGGAAGGCCTTGCATCATAATTGTGATCACGGCCAGTGATGTGAAAAAGGAAACTGAATTGAATAGAAAGAACAGATGATTGATCATTACATCATTTTTCTCCTCACTTTTGGATTGGTTAGTTTGAATAAAACCCTCTGGGGGTCTTAAAGCCAATTGAAAATTTATTATAGCTAGCAAAGTCGCCGTCACAATTACTGCATCAGAACTGCTCTTCAGAGACCTCAACCTGATAGCCTGTAAAGGTAATGGTTGGTGCTTTTGTTCTGCTATGTCTCTCCCTCTTAAGCCTCCTGCTCGATTCAGAATTGTGTTTGTCTGTCCATCTTCAGGAAGGACATCTGAAATATCCAGAGTAGTGAAACCACCATCATTCTTGGCATTGACCTCCACAAGGCCATCATAATTAGGACTCTCTTCCTCCAGCAGCTTTAGAGTCTGTATAACTTGGTATCAGAAAATTAGAGGGCACTTGACATCGTGCATGATAATCCAGTAAAACCAAACTACAATTATGATAACTTTATCTGCACTTGATATCCTTCATTGATAATTCTTCCCGTTCAAGGAAAGAAATAAACATAACTGCTGGTATTTTCTGGTTCTGCTGCAGAAAATAAACATCTCTGATTTCCAGGTATCACGACCCAATTCAAATATTTTACTCAGTAAATGACTAGCATGTTTAAACAAAAAAGAGAGCTAGTTACTGAGAATAAATTATGAGTTTTAGCAACAAAAAAAGGTATGAGAATGATCCATTACTAAACCTAAGCCGATGGCCTTAATTTGAAAACACTGATGAACCATACCAACTGCTGTCAAATTTTAACAAACTCATGATCAATTACCAATCTATTTATCCGAAATAACAAAGTGCAGAATCCAGATAATTACTTGAAGTTGTTTCCAGATATCACGATCAAATTCAAATATTTGTTTTACTCAGTAAATGACTCTAGCATGTTCAAACAAAAATGAGAGCTCATGATCTTTAGCAACAAAAAAAGGTATGATAATGATCCATTACTAAACCTAAGCCGACAGTTTTAATTTGAAAACACTGATGAACCATACCAACTGCTGTCAAATTTTAACAAGCTCATGATCAATTACCAATTTAGTTATCCTAAATAACAAAGTGCAGAATCCAGATAATTACTTGTTTCCTGGAGCTAGCAAGGTGAAGAGTTGTATTGCCACCGACTTCTTGACTGTTAATTATGGCTCTGATAGCTTCAAGATTGCCATGCATAGCTGCCAAGTGAAGAGCAGTATCACCTCTTGGTGTTTTCTCTATAGCAGACACAGGCAATTCCTTCTGCAGTTCTCTCATGTCTCCAAATCTGCCTTCCTCGGCCATGGCGACCAAAGAGAATGGACATGGTCGAAGTCTCTGTGTTTCCCTAGACCATAAAAGATCCAGGCTTTTTAATGGAGATTGGTAACAGTCTTCACTCCATGTCTCTTGGAACTGAAACTCATCTTCTGCCAAAGTTGCAGAAGAGCATAAATGGTAATCTTCAAGTTCATGGTTATTATCATTTTCGAGATTCTTTAGACCATCGTCTGCGCGTCTCCAGGTACTCATTTTGCCTCAGCAACAAGGTCTCTGTGATAATCACAACACCAAAAAGAATGAATCTATATCAAATATATTTTGGGTTTTTCTCGCTCAAGAGACTAGTAAGAAATTTCCTGGAGATGAATTTCAAACAGAGTAGTTGACTAGAACTGGAATGGGTTAATGGGAACGCAAGACTTGTTATTACATGAAACGTGGCGAGAGGAGGGAAGGCGGACAATTTCAGGGGGACAAGAACCTAGCAATTTCAGGGGAACAAGAACCTGATCCCCGGAATTCTTAAGAGAAGTGGACTTATAGCAATCTATAACATTATAAAATACTTTTTTTAATAATTTAAAATAATTGAAATCTCCTAAACATTTCCTACTGTAGAATTCATTGACCATATTATTTCATGTCTTAGGAAAGAAGGGAAAAGCAAGGCAAGAGCAGCTTCCTAGCAACTCTCCACCCTGGAAAAGCATAAATCCTGCATTTGAACGGAGACTTCCATGTCTGACGTTCTTGTCCCTTCCAGGACTGGCCTATGACCTTGTCTGAAACTATCCAGAGATGTCTAAAAGATGGAGCCTTAGAATGATAATCTAGGTCCCCGTGCAAGGCATGCTCTTCTGCAACTTTGGCAGAAGATGAGTTTCAGTTCCAAGATACACGGAGTGAAGACTGTTACCAATCTTCAAGTTCATGGTTATTATCATTTTCGAGATTCTTTAGACCATCGTCTGCGCGTCTCCAGGTACTCATTTTGCCTCAGCAACAAGGTCTCTGTGATAATCATAACACCAAAAAGAATGGAGCTATGTCAAATATATTTTGGGTTTTTCTGGCTCAAGAAACTAGTAAGAAATTTCATGGGGACGAATTTCAAGAAGTGTAGTTGACTAGAACTGGAATGGGGTAATGGGTACGCAAGACTTGAGGGAAACATCAATTTAGTTGATTATTATTACATGAAACGTGACAAGAGGAAGGAAGGCGACCTCTTGGCGATTTCAGGGTGACAAGAACCTGGCAATTTCAGGGTGACAAGAACCTGACCCCTGAAATTCTTAAGAGAAGTGGACGTTTAGCAATCTCTAACATTATAAAATACTTTTTTTAATAAATTAAAATAACTGCTCATACTGTAGAATTCATTGACCATATTATTTCATCTCTTAGCAAAGAAGGGAAAAGCAAGGAGAGAGCAGCTTCCTAGCAACTCTCCACCCTGGAAAAGCACAAGTCCTGCATTTGAATGGAGACTTCCATGTCTGACGTTCTTGTCCCTTCCAGGACTGGCCCCTGACTTTGTCTGAAACTAGCCGGAGATGTCTAAACGGTGGAGCCTTAGAATGATGATCTAGGTCCCGTGCAAGGCCTTACTGAAATATAAATTTAAAAAATTTAAGATCAAAACGATGTCTTCAATAAAAATTACTGAAATGAAGTTATTTTTTAGTTGTTCGAATAGGATTGGACCCGACCAACTCATTACCACGCCTATTCAACTCCACAGCACGAAGAATAACTTATGAAGAAGATACAATCCTTGGAGCAGTCTAGGAGAAGCACCTAGAACTAGATTATCCATGGCCATAACCAGAGCTATGGAAGAAAACTGTATTAGGGCATCCAAACGGATCAACCATTGGATCCAAAACCTAGAGTAAGTTATCTCGGAATAGATCAACAGGTTCATGCTCAAGTTAAAAAGAGACACCGCAAAACCTCTTAACTTTGAAGATAAATGTGCGAACGAATCTTCTTCTGTATGATGATGGCCGATCAGCTGGTCTAACACTAAATGGAACAAAATTCTGTTATATACATGAAAGCTTCTGATTACAAAAACACAAGACTCTCGACTCAAATGTATCATCATGAACAATGGTCATTGTCCTCGTATCCTGTAAGCTCACCTCAAGAAACCTCCCAAAATTTTGGCCGACTGATAAACTCCAACTCTTCTATTCTATAAGCTTAAGTTACACAATTTACATTCGACTCAAGAGTATGATTATCGTTTCAAATGGGACCAAATTGGGGCAATTTCCCCAACCCCTTGTAATCTGCCCACATGTTCACACCCTGGACGAGAAGAAACAAATGTTGTCCGACAATCTTCGACTAGGCTACAAACCAGACTCTTGACAGGGATAACTTAAATGGAAGTATCAGAAATGGAAACTACATCAGATACTGCCTAAGAGATTCACCACTCATGGATTCCATTTCCTTCAGAATATCCTGAGCAAGGGATTTGACAGATAACTCTGCATCCTCCAGTAATTCACCAAGGAATGGGATGGTCTCCGGTAGTAGTACCAAATATTCTTCTTTTAGACTATCTAGAAGGTACTTGACAATTCTTAATCCTAAAATTCGAGATCGCGTCTTCTCACTCCGTGTTTGCAACAATACCTGCAACATTCCACAAAATTCATGCCAAAGTGCCAGCAGAGTTGTGATTATTATTGTTATTGCATTACTTAACAATTCAATTTACTTCCTTGTTATCATCATTGTACAAAAATTCTCATTGTTACCTCGTGGTTCAGGGGCTTCCACAGGAGGTCAGTTCCCGCAGTCACAGCCATTTGACCAATGCACACAACTAACAATTCATCAACTTCCTGGGCAGATGGAATCTCTGGATGATCTTCCAGGGACGTCGGAGTTTCCATGTTAAGTTGTAACACGATGGGTTTCAGAAGAACCTGGAACGATAGTACAATAAAATTAAGAAATTAACCAACTACAGATATTTGGCATAGGATTCATATGAGAAGAGTTCATAGAAAATACATTAACACGATAGACAATAACAATTGCGCGTAGTCCAAACCAACTTTCTTACTTCCAGCAGATATATGCCATGTACCAAATTGTGTAAACAAATTTAGTAAGGTTAAACCACTAGCTACCCAAGACAAGGAAACTTGCACTCATCATCCTAAAAGAATTTAATCATTCTCTAAATTGGTGTAAATTCTTGCATCTAGCATTCAGGGAATATGGTAGGGAATAGACAATAGTAAAAGGGGGAATTGGTCAATTTTGCAAGCCCATTCATTTGATATATTTCTACAACCTTAAATCTGTAACTAGCACATAACACCAATGATAACAAAATGTTCAAAAAAATCTGAAAAAATAAGTATTATTTGGAAGTAATAATTCTTTGGATGATTTTGCCAGGCCATACAGATTGATTTTAAGATGTGGACAAACTTTTATTTGTTAAATGATTCAATGATGATAAGTAAACACAATATATCAGCTAGACTATAAATTACAATTCACAAACCTGGAAAGTTGAGGAGTCAAGGAACTTCAGGTTTCCAGTGTCGTACAAAAAACATTTATGTAAGGCTGATATGACTAATGCCCTTAGATGCCAGCTTTTTAGAGATACAATGCTGTTTCCCTCTATATTATCACTTCCTGCTTCCTGAATCTTGGCTTTCTTCTTCTTCCGAACCAAACCAGTAATACTGGCACCTCCAGTATCAGTAAGATGCTTGACACATGCCTCAAGTAAGTATTTGAAGTAAGGTACAAATAATGACCTGGGCAGAAGAATGATATTGTAAGAATATATTTTTCTTTGTGGTATGATATTGGAAGAATACTCAAAATGCCATTAAATGTTCTCCTAGTAACAAATATATATTTTGTTACTATTTAGAACCACATGAGAAAAGAAATATCTTGATACTATTTAGAACCACATGAGCAAAGCAATAATTTGACAGGCTGAGATAGTAGCCTAATGCCTGCACTCCCACCACAAGACCACATTCGCCCAACAAATCCCCTTACACCCCTCTCCCCTAGGAAACACGACAAACTAAGCAGAAAAAAAAATGACCATTTAGATTTGAAGAATTGGAATACAATAGAAGAGTTCAGGAAATCTAAAATGGTGATTCTCTTGGTAGAAAATTACATTGAACAAATAGAAAGAAATAAGTAGGACAGTAGGGAGTATAGATGCTGGTTTACCGATGGTTCTCAGCAAGTTTATTCACCAGAGCATAGAAAGATATCATTCTATCAACAGGCCCACCTCCGCTGTTCACTGTTTCTTCCAGGTTAGACTCTGCCCATTCTATACTTCTAATAAAGAGAGGCTTGAACATGGTTTCTGTAAGTTTCATTGTCAGAGACGTAACTGCGATAAGGATGCCTTGTTCAACAGCATCAATATTTTGAATAGAAACGGGGTTTTGATGCCGAAGATCAAGAGCACGCAAGCAGAGATCAAATATTTTTCCATGGTAACCACCAATAGCAGATCGGTCCATTTTACCAATTAAGCTTGCCAACATCTCAAAGGCAATCACCACGCATGAATCCCCAGACTCCACAGCACTGGGATATATTTTAAGCATAGGCGGCAGAGCAAGTCGAGCCTATACAGAAGAAATAAGGATATTTATTGCAGAATCAATCAGAAACTAGGAAGAAAGACAAATTAGGTTCTATAGACTCACAGGGATTTTCTCAGTAAGGAGCCTCCGTATTACATCAGCGTGAAGTTTTAGCTTTAGTTTAGATGTTGATGTATACTCAGGGGTAAGCAACATAAGGCTTATGATATCTCCAAGATATGGATTCAGAAAGCCACCAAGCTGGTCTACCACTGCCTCAAGAGTCACAAGAACTGATGGCATCAGAGATTCTTTAGAAGTTAATGAAGCGGTGGAGGTGTCAGTGTTATGATCATATTTCATTTCATGAGCTGAGAATGAATAATTTTTAGACTTTTCTATCACATTCTCCATTATTCGAGGCAGCTCAGCTAATGCCCTTAGTCCAAGGACATTAACCAGGGCACCAGTTGTTCGAAGGCAAGCAGATGATACAGCTAAGTTCTTTGAACTAATTACTCTTACAATAGGGGGAAGACACATGCTGAAGACGGAATGGTTAGAAGAAAAGCTGTGACTCAAGGCTTCAATTGCAGAAACTGCTGACAACTTCAGGGAACTATCAGAGTCATTAGATTCAACTAGCTGAACAATTCCCAAGCACATTCTATTGAAAGACTCAATTGAATTATCATCCATATGAATCCAATCAGCTCTTGCTTTAGAATTTAATTCTCTTCTTCTCCTGCTCTTTTCTTTGATCAAATCATGATCCCTCAATGTCTCACTGACAAGCCGAAGAGCCTGATGGCACATAGAGTAGTCAAAAAATAAATTGATACAAGATGGCACATAGAGTAGTCAAAAAATAAATTGATACAAGTTAGAGAGTATATCAAACAATTAGCCAAGGAAATAGCCAGGCCTCTATTCCAATACATACTCAAAAAAGTCATCAACATAATGCACACCCATGGAATTAAGTTGACATTTTTTACAATTAAACATGAAAAATTAATGAATATTACCTACAAAAAAAGTATTAATTCCATCAGAAATCCCCAAGAATATCAAACAACATACCTTTTTCTGCATGTTTAAATCAATGTGGCCAAGTAAATTACTAATGGCCCTGAAGTAGGCCGAGGGGATCATAACTGTTGTAAGAGTCCTCAAGACAGTATGCATACGCTCGTTCAATTTTTTCCTCAATTCAACAGCAATACTGATTTGCTTTCCTTTTGTTACCATGAGTTGCGAAAGAATAACAACATTCTCCAGTAGATCTTGCAGAGTACTCTGCCAAAATAGCAACCACAAACATAAGTGCACTTTCCGTGTTCAAAGAAGTAAAAAAAAAACAAACAAACAATTTGCAACCAAAAAACTGGATCACAGGCATTGATCTAATCGAATATTCAAACAAAAAACTATATGATGCAATAAACTGTTGACATTATCTTTACCCTGAGGAATAAATGGTTATTAGTACTTATTAAGGGAAAAAAGATATGTACTTCAATGGCCTTTTATAATATGCCTACAGAATGATAGCAGGGGTTTTAAGTATACCATCTCTTATCTGACAGTTACAACGAGTCACCTACCAGAATCTAGCCATCACCCACTAATTCTGTTAAATCACCACTGCATAAAATTCCTAAACTAGCAGGCAGGGGGAACAAAGGGCAAGATAACAGTCATCATTTATAGTAGCGCAATATATTCTTGAAAACACATACAATTTTCAGAGATAATTTAATACATTTATCTGACAGGAAATAGAGAAAAAAGAGTTCAGAAAATTTTTGGCACCTGTATATTGTCCAGATCTTCAATTGATTCAAGACTGAACGTAAACTGTGGATCCTGTAATTTGTTTAAAACAAATTCCATTGCAAATAACAACTGTAGAAACATTTCTTTGTGTGGATTTCCATTTCCCACAAGTTGAAGCAGCATAACAAGGGAAGGAAGCCATATCTTATATGAATACTGATCATATATCTGAACTGCAAAGGCATATTCCCATTCTCTTTGTAAACAAGATGCCAGATCATCTGAATCATGCATATCAACAAGCCAAGATTGCCCTTTCCTTGAAATTGATGACTGGAAAAGAAGAACGAGCAATGAAGCCAAGCTATTTCGCTCTCCCAGAGTCCTGCACAGGACATATCAACTTAAGCAGAAGCTCAAAGAAGTAATGGAACTAAAACTTTGTCTAGGGATACTACCTCAGCAGGTATACCATAATTGACAACCGTCTGTGATTAGCAACCTCAGGCAATACATTCACAAAAATCTGTAAGCATAAGCAGAAATATAACATTAGTTTGAAAGCAACTAGCCCAGCATAACACTCAACTAATGCTCAGAACTAAAACTGATGAGAGAACCTGTAGCAATTTGTCAGTATTTCCTGTCTTGGACAACCAACAAGGAACAACAGCAGATATAAGATCTTGAAAGACACGCTGGGAGTGGCTGTCAATCTATACATTTGCAGGATACACAGCCAAACATTAAATAATTTCCTTACAATTTCTATTTCTTTTACAGTCAAGGCTTGTTTTCAAGATGGGACAATTCAAAGGAAGAAGTGATAAAGAAGCTAAAACTTTTCTTTTTAAAAATGACATTAATATTTCTATTTACAAATTTCACTAACAGATATTTGGTTAAAAAAAATAGCACAAAATAAAGACAGATGCAAGCAGTTTACACTGCCAGATACGAATTTACAATAGTAACTTGTAAGAGATCACTAGATGTATCAAAAAACCTGTGTCACAGTTGATTCTCCAATCATAGTAAGTATATCCCATATATGCTCCAATATTTTATCTGGAATGACTTTCATAATGGATGTCAAAAGTGTAAATACATGGTTGCGCGTGACCACATCTTTCACAGAATGGGCACCCTTGACTAACATTTCAACATCAATTTTGTTTGCAATATCATCCTGCAAGGAAAAGAGTTACTTGAAGCAAACAACTATACCATTTCCTGTAAATTCGAAAATTTGTGATGTAGGACAAACCTTCAGAGGATTGGCATTTACAAGTGAAGCTACAATATCTTCCAGTACTAACAAAAGGGTCTGTTGAGTGTAGAATGCAGTGCTAGAAATGGTCTGGCAAGTGTCAGATGAAGCATGGGACCAATTTCCGCCTTCGGATGATATTAACTCACCTGAGATAATTTTCCCAAGAAGCTCAAATAAAGGCCCTACAAGAAATTCCCTACAACATCAAAATAAATCGAGCACGTTAGAGAATGCAAGTATGGAACAGTAGGACCATATAGAGGTATAATTCAATGTCAAGAATCTCAGTATTTGGTGAAAACAGACCTGTTAGTTATATCTTTCTTCAAAATCAATATGTCAAGTAAGGAATTCAAAAACATCAGTGCTTTTTCTCCTTTGACAACTGCAACATGATCAGACTTAGATACGTGTAGTTTTGATTTCTTCTTCTTCCCATGTGCCGAACCAGTAGACTGAATTTCACATTCCAATATGAAGCCGAGTGTCCGCACAACCGTAGGATAAGTAATCTGCATCAGGAAGACTTCTGCTAGTCAAAGCACTGAAAGAATATAATATAGACTCAAGCATACTACAGAGGAACTTATTGATGCAAAGGGAATCCATTCTCCATCAAACAACTGTTGCACTTTTAACATTTTCAGAAAATTTTCCACAATCTATTACAAGCCACATACACAAGGATTGCAATGTAACAATCATCTCAAGTTTAAACTGTCCTCCATATCACCTTGAACACTTCAGCCACCACCAGCCCTACCAGTGCAAGATGCAGGGACATTTCAGTTCATTACATGATCCTCTCAGTACGTAAACCTTCAAGCAAAAATTCACAAGACCACCTTGCATCTGATGCAAGACTATACTTGATTGTGTCTCAAAGTCCCATATGGTTATAAGGAACAGATACAGGAACATATTCTACATGAAAAGTCAATAGATGCACAAACACAGGCAAAATGGCAACAGAGGTAGAGCATGGTGATCCAAGCATTAATCAGCATGGGGATGACATTGACATTGCCAAGGCACACGTAAAGGGATACCAAGCATGACAGCACCAAATTATAAAATATATAAAAAAAACCAGGCAAGGCCACACAGAATTAGCTCCAAAATGAATCAAAATTGACAAATCCATGGAGAAAAGAACCAGACAAACAAAAAGAAAAAAGAAACATTTAAGAAAACAAAGAAACAAACTTTTAATCGCAGCAAGGCATCTTTGGTTGCATTCTGGACGTCAGCACTAGCGCTTTTAAACAAAAATACAAGCTCGCGAAACAGAAGATCCTGTTCAAAGAGAAATTACACAATTCAGTTCACACTTCCACTGGCGGAGAATCTGTAGGCAAACACTATGTCTCTTAAAATTATTGATGACAACCAAAGTAAAAAGGATAATATCTACTTAGTTCCTGTTAAGGAGATTGTTTTAGCCGAAATATGTAAAGAATTTTGTACGCATTCCACAAGCTAATGTCCTAATTAGCTAACGAGCACAAGTACTTATAAGTAACCTGTTCTTCAGATTCCAATCCACTGTATACTTGATCTGTCAGCCTCTGCAAAACAGTAAGGCAAGGATCCACGACAGCAGATTCTTCTAAGGAGTGCCCGCCCAACTAAAAGATTATACATCCCCAAGCAAATGTCATACCATCAAAGGCCAAAAATACATAATAAACAGTCATGAAGAAAAATTGTTAAACAATGCTCACCTGTAAAGCCCTTATCAAAAATTCTCTGCAAGCATGTCTCTCAACTGATGAAGGGGTAGCACAGATCTAATACACCAGATGAGGCAAACAAAGTAAGTACAAAATGAGAGAAGTTGTGAAAATTTGAAGCTTAAGGGGCATTGAAACTTTCAAAATTTTACCTCCAGAAGAAGGCATAATATCTTGATTTCGGTTTTTGACAACTTCTGAGATGATTTATGCTCATAGTGATATTCTCTGCATCTTTTCAGGAGTTGAGACAATAATGACTCAATATCTCTAACACACATGATCATACCACCCAATCCTTTGAGTAAAGATATGATCTTTTGCTGCCAAAGATACCACCTCAATTCTATTAAATGATCTCTATAAACAATGAAGAATCCTTTACACAAACACACGAATTGGAAAAATGAGAGCAAATAGAAAAAGAGGACATACCTTGGCAAATGCAGAATGTTGCAGAGCATAGCCCAAAATAAATTCAAGAATACTCTCTTTTGTAGATGGATCAAATCTAGAATTGCAATAAAGATGATGGTTTCATAAACAATAGAAAAGGATACTGTACTATGAAGTAAGCAACTAGGATAACAAATAATCAATTAACACCCCGCTTGAACTTTCCCTCACTAATCCAACAACAAAAACAGAAGTAGATGAATGAAAGAAAAGGATTATTCCATTGAGCAGATACCTCTTGTCAACATTTTGTGGTACTAGAAGGCTACCACAGGATGAGCCAAGCAACGATGTCAAAAATGAAGGTAAAAATTTTGTATCCGACAATATAAGCCTTTTTACTTGAACAATGAGGCCCAGAAGCTCATCAAGGAAATGAATCCAACTTGCATTGTTCCCTGTCATCATTCCCATTCAGAATATGGCCACAGCAAAGCTGACAACATGGGAATAAACAAGCAAAATGTTTGGACAATAAAGTTCAAAGGTTATACCATTTTTCTTGCTAATATCATCTACATGTTGGCATAGTGCATGTAACCCTTCAATGCAGCCCATGGCAGCGACCCTTAAATCCTGAAAATACAACATCGCGAATAAAAAAACCCACATATATAAAGCAGGGTTAGTTACATCAGACTTCCCATTGGTCTGAACTTTTTTTGCTTCAGTCTCTAATTTTTAAAAACTATCATACATCCCCCTAGGTGGTTTTTGTTTCAATCATACCCCCTAACATCATTATCCATTAGATTTCTAACAGAAAATGGGAAAAAAAACGTCGTATGGCTTGATTAGGTGAAACGTGACACAACTGCCATGTTTGTGCCACGTATCACACGATGGCAT
This sequence comes from Erythroxylum pelleterianum, assembly GCA_027563865.1. Lineage (NCBI taxonomy): Eukaryota > Viridiplantae > Streptophyta > Magnoliopsida > Malpighiales > Erythroxylaceae > Erythroxylum > Erythroxylum pelleterianum. The sequence goes on along the minus strand of JAOQMR010000006.1, from coordinate 28,292,019 downwards.
GTGGTTTGGGAGTCATAACAACCAAATGAGTTTGACCCGCATATGGATGAAATCGTGATTTGGAGACGACAGCAACCATGATACTGTGTTACATGGCAAAACCGTGATAGGTGTTGTGCCACCTACCACTTAATCAAGCCATACAATATCGTTTGTCCATTCTTTGTTAGGTTTTCTAACATAGAATGAAGTTAGGAGATACAGATGAAATAAAAACCAAACCTTGGGGGGTATATGATAGTTTTTAAAAAGCAAAAACTGAAGTAAAAAAGGTGCAAAGTAATGCATGTGAATGAAACAGCTGTTGGTCAGGTCAAATTTTTCATCATAAATTGAGTAGTTTAGTTATACAAAGCTAAGAAAGGTTTATGTAATAATGTAATCAAAAAGTTTGACACAAAACCTGGCTTTGATGAGCAAGAGGAACAAGCAGTGAAGGGAAGTTGGCCAGAAGTTGAAACAGTAGCCTGTTATCAGGCTCAACACAAAGGAATGCAAAACAACGTAGACTCTCAACTTGAACAGCAAGAGGAATATCTACAAGATAAAATCCCAATTAAAAAGTATATAACTGTATCATTGAAAAGAGAGTTCAACAAACTCCTTGAAGAATATACCCAAACTAGAGCTAAATGTAAACAAAAAGATATCTTGACAACATAACAATGGAAGAACCACCACCATGAAAGTGTGGACTAAACTAAACTAAAAAATGACATCCCACTCGATGCCACACCTTTGAACAGAAAATCAGCACAAGTATGCCAGCAATTATATGATCTTAACTGTTGATAGAAAATCAGCATAAGTATGCCAGCAATTATATGATATTAACTGTTGACAAGCACCTTCATCCAAGAAAAAACCATTCAGAAAATCAATGGGTGAGATATTGCATCTGGTAACAAGGTAGCACAGGTGCTCCTTGAAAACATGCTTCAACCTAGAGGAAGCAAAAAAAAGAAACAAGTCTCTAAGTTTAACCAACTTCCCATCATCACCCTGGAGCAGAAAACAAATCAAAGTCAACAAAATAATTGGAAAAAGAAACAATTAAAACAAGCAAAACATCAAAAATTCACCAACCAAAATGATATCCGTGGGTGCCACAGAAATAAATGCCTCCAGTAACTTCCAAAAGAGGCAAATGAGAACATGTGCATTTAATGTTTTGGAGTCTGTATCCAGCATCTGATCTAGGAAGCTTCCACAATCCCATTGTAGTATTTCTTTCTTGAACTGTTAAGAAATCGGATAAGGGTAAATTATAAAGCCAAAACCTCGATAAACCCAAATACAAAACAACAAGTTACATCAAGCAACCTCATCGAAAGAAATATCATCAGCAGACTCCAAAACTTCCCACTCAGCCTTCAGAAAAGAAATGCAAGCTTCAAAAAGTGCCAAAAACCGTCCACTTTCTATCAATAAGACGACAATAATATTGTCAGCCTTTTAGTACCCCATGAATAATAACATAGCAGCATAATTTATACAGAATCAGCGACTACAGAAGCAAATTTCAGTCTATATTTACAAGACAACAAAATATGAGTACCAAATGGCTGGAACTATAAAGTTATAGGATAGCTAGTATTTTAACTGAAACTCCCTACAAAGTATTTTACAGTAAAGTATTTTTGAATCTGTGGTACAAAAGTCCTCTCATCTAAATGAAGAGACCATCAGAATCTACTCAAAAAGATGGGAACAAATCGCTGTTAATCTGTATTAACCAAATACAATGCTTCCTGAAACTAAATCATAAATTTTGTTATTCTCTGAATGTGAAATCAGTAAACTTTATACAGGTAGGCGAATTGCTAAGTTCCTTATGTCTTTGGGATCCAAATGTGGCAAATTATAAGCAATAAGTACAACAGAAACTTCACAAAACAAGTAATTGCACTGTTTTAAGTCCCAACTTGGCATGCTTACACAAAGTAGTGAATACAAAGTTTGCTCCACCTAGCTCAACCCTCTTTATGTTTTGTGGAATCAGACAAGAATAGATAAACCACACTCAAACAGAACAATTCCACTTATCAGCTATCTGCTTCAAACACTAGAAATATCTGTTATACTGTCCAGAACCCAACTAGGTAAAAGCACACAAGTAATCAGCGCCAAGTCAACATGAAATGATTACTAGAACTAAAAAAACTCAACTCACGTGCAAATTTAAACACCTTCAACCATCATACCAAGTCGACTTTGAGTTCTAGAGATCTAATATCAAGAAATGATGTTGAGAGATTCGACTTGCAAAATGGAGAATGTGGCCTAAGAAAGAAGTGATGGAAGATCAGAGAAACATACCATTCCTTGAAGCCATAAAAGCCTGCATCAAGACCAAGAAGACCACTGTTTTTGAAAAGCCAAAATTGTTGCAGCTCTGGATAAGCCAAGGCATGTATTCATTAGGGTACACTAGTACTGTTTCTGCATAGCTGTTAATGATCTTCACATTAACTGAAGATACACTCTCCCGCCGTAATTTCTGCATTGTTTAAACATACAGAAACATAATGTAAGTTGGTTGATGAGGAACAAATATCAGGCAGGCAGGCCAAAATGTTTTCAGAAGAGAAACTAAATGCCCAACCAAAAAAAAATTGCAAGGATTAAAAACTACTCACTATTTAGCAGAACTTTCTTCAAGGAAATAAGCAGTCTAGTTGACTAGGCACGCAAAAGTGGTATCTAATCTGTGTATAACTTCTCTCAGCGAGCCATTTCAAGCTTAAGAACAACCATTTAGAGCTTTAAAGCTTTAAAAACAGCTGTTCTATTTACTCTTATAAATTTACACAGTTCTTCGCTGTCTCAAGTTACTTAAAAATATATGAGCAAACAGTGACAACTTTGTATAATCAATTCCCCATGGATTAACTAGCTATCCTATAAGTTGAATAGAAACAAGCCCCTATACTTTTTGGCGCACTAAATGATAGACTGTCCTTGTACCAGGCCAACAACAAAATTCTGGAGTTTCATATTGACTTCTATAGTCTTAAACTATTAGGTTTTCAAAGGGTTCTTATCACACAGTCTCAAGCATAAACTTCTATAAAAAAAATTTCCACATAGACGAATGAATGTCCATATGAAAAAAAACCAAGAGTAAAACAATTCACCCTCTCTTTGGTGGACACATCAGGAAGATTACGATAAAAAGGCCACTTCAATTCTTTTGCCAGCTCCAAGGCAGATCTATTAAGCTTCTCTGTCTGCATATAGTAACACAAAGAAATTAATAAATCAACAAGAAAGTAAGAAATGTTTCCTTTGTTTAATTCACCAAAATGGCAACGCAGGGATCACCAAAGAAAAGTATATGAGCAAAGAACCTTGGGTAAGATTAGGAGTAAAGGAAAGATAATGGTAGCAACTTTCTTTGAATGCTGATTTTGATCACAGAAGCTTGCAGTGGCAATCTTTACTACGGAAACAGCAACATCAACAGCCAGAGATGCTTTGTCTAATGAACCTGTAGCACATCATTGATTTAGAGAAACAGTAAGGATCAAAACTATAGTGCCACATTTTAAAGTTGGCAATTTCCATGTTTCCAATTTTAATATTTGCAGAGAATAATACTTAAAAATTGCAGCAGTTGAACCCAAGCATCATGGAAGTAGCAGATCAGAGCAATAATACTTACTTGACCAAAGGATGCTGAGACATTTTTTAAGTATATCTCCAAACAAATCAAGAAGATCTGGGGGTTTCATCAACTCAGACAATCCCTCAACAGATAATGCAGCTTGAACAACTGATAGATCATCATCACGAAGCTGACACAGTATGGCATCTTGAATAGTTACAAGCCTCTGACAGCAAGTGAACAAAAGCGAAATCAAACAAAATCAGTTTATAACATTCAAGAACCATAATTTGATCATTCAGGCATTTTGTTGATGATGGTGGGTACAATTTATTCATTAAAAAAAACCCATACCTGTCTAATGACACCACTTGTTCAACTTTATAGAAATAACTAAGAAACAAGTTACACAAGATAAGATTGACACCAAATTGTACCTGTGAATCAGTGCCCTTGCTCCTTATAAGCCCAGATATATTTAGACCAGACAATGTGGCACGCCTTACCTCAGCCTACATCATATAAAAACTAGTAAGAAGTTTGAAAATATGTTAATAGTACCCAACTTCACGTCAAATATATCAATAGATAATACCTTAGGATGGTTTAAAGCAAACCAAATTTTGGAATCTGACACAGAAGCTGAGAAATTGAAGTTTTCATCCAACATTGAACTCAAGACATCAAAAACTGAATCGCCTTTTTTGGCATTCTACAGTAAAGATAAACGGTCAATACAAACATTAAGCAAGAAAAGCATAGGTGGAAGGGAATTGTTGTCTGACTAACCGTCAAAAAAGAATGAACTGCTAAACGAAATTCTGATGGATAATTCATGTTAATAGCCAATAAAATCTCTTTAGCCCAGCTTCCTAGCCAACAAGAAAGAAATATCTGAGTAACAACAATACAATCATGATAGTGATTGAGCATGAGGTAAGTGTCAGTACAACCAACACTCCAACAGAAAGGTGAATGTTGAATAGTTTATTAAAGTTACAAGAGTAACTCACATAAATGAAAAGATGACGATGCATATGGATGATGAGTGATAAGATAAATGCAAGCTGTAAAATAAGAAAAATAAAATTTGCTTGCTTTTAGCATACCACATTCAGATGGGACTGAATTGCTATTCTTCTGTGACTTTTTCATGCAAGACGAGAGAACGTTTGAGATCATAAGATCAACAAATTCTTTTACAGGAACTACGCTTATGATGGATACCAATGCATGTTGGCATCCCGGATCAGAATAACTGCAAAACAAAAATCAATCAACGCCCATGCAATGACCGTGAAGAGTTTCTTACAAAAAAGTGAGGAGGGAATTAACTCTAACCTGCAGTCAACCAGAGACTCCAAAAGAACAGCAAGGAACCTACTGATATTGAACTCCTTCAATAGGTCCAAAAGAATGTGAGTTATGTCCCTTCAAAATAAAGAGACATAGAAATCAAAAGAAAAAAAGGAAGAAACAAACCTATAAGCAGTTATATGCCTCACCCTAAATGTGAAAAGAGTTGTAGGGGGCTGATTAGGTACCTAGTTTCCAAGAACATCTCCAAAGCCTTTTTGGGAAGCACGTCCACAGATTGCAACTGAAAAATTTTGCAAAATAAAGAGGAAGGTAAACTAAAATAAAAAATGCGCTTCAATATGTAACATAAAGTTGCTGAACTCAAATTAAAAATCAAATGAAAATTCTTATAATAAGAATGTCACATCTACATGAAGCATATCATCCACTAAGCCAAGACCTTTACACTAATACTTAGCAGAATAGTAACAAAGCAGTAATAAGAAAGAACCTATGAGAAAATTAAGGGAAAATAAGTCGGAAAAGAATTCCATAAAAGCCATCTGCTTAATCAGATATTTATGCATCTGAAACAAATATATATCAGAGAAGCAGCCAGCACCTGAACAAGGTTAATTAAGGCCATAATCGACAAATGAAACCACTGAGTTGAATCCTTTGCATCTTTCCTAGCTACATCAGATATCAACCGAACCAGATTTTTAACAAGTTTAGGAGACAACGCAACTTTAGCTGCTAGTAAACCAACAATCATCAAAGCACCCGCCTGTATAGAGGAAAGTATAGTCCACATTACAAGTAGAGGGAGAACAAGAGGTAAGCTAAAACTATACTAGAGATATCATAGTTGACCGAGCCAGGGAACAATAATTTAAAATCCTACCTTGTGATCTGAACTGTTTTTGCTACCACTCTGAAGTCCAGAAAACACAAATGGTAGGATTCTTTTCACAAAATCATCATTTGCAGCTGTCAAGGAACTCAAAGCTTCAAAAACAACAGCTGTACAGAAGCTGATAATTTGCGATGAACGCTGATACTTTTTCACAGGAGAGGCCTGCAGAAAAGATATTCAACACACAAATATAATGACAGAAGTAGTGAAACAACACGAAAAGAAGCAAAATGCAAACACTCACATAGTTGCACAAGGCCTCCAATACACCCATATCACGAATACACTGCTGGACAATAACACGCCTAGGTGGTGGTGCACCTGAGACTTTCGCACCATCCAGAAACTTCCATTTACCATTTCTACACCACAATAAATGAGATATCAATTATTTGCATAATAACCAGAAAAAGAAAGAAAAGCAATGACTTAAAATTTGGAACTAAGAACTCCAACCTCGTATCAACTAACTGAACCACTCGAACAAACATGTGAGTGTCATGGTAAGGAAGTGCGCATAGAATCAAATCCTCACCATTGTACACGTGAACCCTGAAAATACCCACAATTGCTAAAGAGCAATCATAATATTCTCAAAAAAAAAAACTCGATTCAAAGGGTAAAAACTTACTTATATCTGCGAATCAAGTACTCGAGTGTCTTATGCGCTGAAGACAACTGAAAATGCCCAGAGAGCAACTTCAAGTATGAACTAATACTTGCATTAATTCTATTATTTTCCTCTTCCCGCATTAATTCTCTATCCAATTCTTTACTCTTATGACTAAACAAATCATTCTTGTAGTTTCTAAATCGTTCATCGACACCAACAAGAACCTCCAGACCTGCAAAGCAATCAACAAACAATTAAATAACCCTGAAGAAACAAACCCAAAAAGCATATGTTAAAATAACCAATTACTGGGTTTTGACCAGAAAGAGCAATATCCAGGATAGTGTCAATGTCGATATCGGCGGCTTCTTTCGGGTCGAAGAGAATGGAGGGTTTAGTAAAGGGCCGCTTTCGGGGCTCCGAATCCGCTTGTACAACGGAGCGAATCGCTTGTAATTGTGAAGCTAAACTCGTAGCCATGGTTTTTGGATTATTTTGGCAAACGAAAAGTGAAGAAATTCAAGAACAGAGGGAAAGAACTATAACCCCTAAACCTCACGCCTCGGCTTAAACCCTAAAACCGTTTCAAGACGGTCAGTTTATAAGGACTCGGTACATGTTGGAGATGGACTTGGTACATTTTGGAGATCTTGTGATGTGGTAGGGGCATTTTTGTCTTTCGGTTGAGATTGATTTATGTTGACCTAAGAAGTGGACTAGCCCAGCCCAATTCAAACTTCAAAGGCCCAAAATAGAAAGCCCAAAGAAATTTTGTTGTAATTAAAAATAAATTTAAAGATAAGGTTGCGAATAATTGATGAACCAATGTTATGAGTTCCGTTTCGTACCGGCCGGTACCGGAATGCATGAAAATGTACCGGGTTCCAAATCCGGTCGGTACCGGCCATTTTCGGTCGGTACCGGCCGGAACCGCATAAACCGGAAAATTCCGGGTGATTCCGCAAAAATAAAAAACCCTAGGGACTCATTTGCAAATTTAGAAAAATCAACCCTAAAAATCTAACCCCCCCAACCCAACCCCGACGTCTCACTCTCCTCTTCTCTCTTCTCTGCCGCGCCGTCCCCCTCGGTCCGCCCGTCGCCCTCCGTCCGGTGTAGCCCTTCCTCCGCCGCTCTCCGCCACCGAACTGTCGCCTGTCGCCCTCCCTCCGTCGCTCGCCCTCGACTGTCGACTCTCCTTCTTCTCGCCTCTGGTTGTCGCCGC
>JAOQMR010000006.1:28268127-28284259 GCA_027563865.1 Erythroxylum pelleterianum | reverse complement strand
ATTTCAAATTAATTGTCACTATTATTTATTATTAATATTTTTGAAAGCATGGTTGATGTAAACAGTAAACTAGTAAAGTATACAGCACAACTGTATAATCTATCAATATGGACTATTTTGCAATTTTGAAAAAATTTAGGGACTATTTTATAAATTTAAAAAATATCCCGAAACGGTATCCGGTATCGACCGGTACCGGTACAGTTCCGTTCCAGAGCCCAATCCGGTACCGAGGTCGGTACGAAATTCATAACATTGTGATGAACTTTTCCGGTTCTCGGTTTTGCATATTGCCTGCGGTTTCAACAATTTAAACATTTAACAAACTTTAATGATTTTTAAAATTATTTAATAAAGATAATTTTAATTAATAAAATTTTTTAAATTATAAAATTTGTTAAATTTAAGTATTTGTTTTAAATTATTCGACTGATTAATATTAATTAAATTAATTAAATATATTATTTTATTAACATTATTTTTATATAAGTAATGTTATTTATTTTAAAAATGATATATTTAAATCCCAAATCCGCATTTCGGGCCTATTCGGGGTCGCCTGTCGGCTATAAGAGGCCTGGACCAAGGCCGGTTCATTGCTTTTGCCCGGTCCGACCGAAAACCAAACCACTCTTGATTCTTCGCTGGACCACTAGAGAGACAGGAAAAGCAGGGAGAGTATTGAATCTACCAAAGTCAAGAGCAGTCAAATAAATAAAGTTGTCACCTTTCTCCCATCTCATTTCAAATTTTGAGGAATTTGACCTCTGTCTCTCTCTATTCTCTTTCTTTAGATCCCTATTTTGGATTTCCGATCCCTAGAGATATTCACTTCTCAATGCTCAGTTATGGCGTTTTGACTCGTCGATATCACACATTTTACAATGCCGGTCTGAAGACGTGAGACGTTGTCATTTCGAGATATGGAGTTCACCGAGGCCTATAAGCAAACCGGTCCCTGCTGTTTCTCTCCAAATTCGCGGTATATCGCCGTCGCCGTCGATTACCGTCTTGTGATTCGCGACACTTTGTCGTTCAAGGTACTTCTTTTCCTAAGGTTTGAATTTGGTTTCAAAGTTTGTTTCTTACTGCTTAACGCCGTGTTTGGGTGCCTAGAGAATGGGGGAATGTTGAAGAAGAAACATGCGTTACTATGCTTTATGTTTTTGGTTAGCTAGAAGTGAGCTTACATTAGGCCCACAGTTGGGAATATGTTGAACTTCTAATAGAATTATAGGTTTTTTGGTTACTTTATGGTGGTGGAGAGCTGTATTATCGATTCCTATAGATTAAGATCCAGCATTTCGTGAATAGCTCATGGCATTATGTTTCATAGTATTGGAGCTTCAATGTAATGTTTACTAAACTGCTATTGTTTAGCTGAGTTTTGAAAGATTGTGTTTATGCGAAATCTCTTGTAATCTGCAAATGCAGGTTGTGCAGTTGTTTTCTTGCTTGGATAAGATAAGTTATATTGAATGGGCGCTTGATTCTGAGTACATTCTTTGTGGTCTGTATAAAAGGCCGATGATACAGGCATGGTCACTGAACCAACCTGAATGGACATGCAAAATAGATGAAGGTCCAGCTGGTATCTCATATGCTCGCTGGAGTCCGGACAGCCGTCATATACTTACAACATCAGATTTCCAATTACGATTGACAGTTTGGTCACTTGTCAACACGGCATGTGTTCACGTGCAGTGGCCCAAACATACTTCTAAAGGGGTTGCTTTCACTAAAGATGGAAAGTTTGCTGCAATTTGTACAAGGCGTGACTGCAAGGACTACATAAATCTATTGTCATGCCACACTTGGGAGATAATGGGAACATTTGCTGTTGACTCATTGGACTTGGCTGATATTGAATGGTCTCCTGATGATAGTGCCATAGTGGCATGGGATTCTTCTCTAGAATATAAGGTGGTGAACTTCATTTGCTGTAGTGCCTCAACCTTGCATTGTTTCTGATATTCCAATTCAAGAGAGAATTAAAATTTATTAGTACACTTAGCCGTATTGTTAGGCATTCATTGCAAGCATTTTTTGGGATTGATCACCTACATAGCCTAAACCACAAATAATCTATTTATATGAACTCTATATTGAGCTTGCCATCAAACACATCAATTACGTGATTTTGTGTTGCGTGATTTATCAGTTCATGTAGACATCTCAGTAGCTGCTTACGTCAACACTCATTCTCAACTGAGAGGTGAAATGGCTACTTATTTTTCTAATTTGATACAGGTTCTAATTTACTCTCCAGATGGGAGGTGCCTATTCAAGTATCAAGCATATGAAAGTGGACTTGGTGTAAAAAGTGTTTCATGGTCCCCTTGTGGCCAATATCTAGCAGTTGGTAGTTATGATCAAATGTTGCGGGTTCTGCACCACTTGACATGGAAGACATTTGCTGAATTTATGCACCTTTCTGCTGTTCGAGGTTCTTGTTATGCTGCTGTCTTTAAGGTATTGATCTTTTCCTGTTCCTTTTCATTACTGTAGTGGCCTTTTATGATTAATTTCTGTTCTTGTTCTCTAAACTTTTCAGGAGGTGGATGAACCGTTAAACATTGATATGTCTGAGTTGTGTTTGAATGACGAATTTCTCCAAGGGAACTCTGGTAAGCATGATAAATAAATTATTGATCTTGACATAGCATAATTCCATAACTCGAGAACATCACTTTTCTGTTGATCACTTTTGAATGACTGTAAACCTCTGCATTCATTTCTACCGTTTCAATTAGATGCTTCAGATGGACACTTCAGAGTTAGATACGAGGTTATGGAACTGCCTATAGCATTGCCTTCACAAAAGCCTCCTGCTGATAAACCTAACCCTAAACAAGGGATTGGTAAGCTCATTTTTCTTGTGTCATAAAGCTGACATTATGGATTGACAATATATTCTCCAGTTCTGTCACCTTGATTGAGCCTCAATAGATCTCAAGTTGCTTTCCCCATCCTTATTCTTTTTTTGATTATCGTTTTCACTGATCTGTTTATCTTAATTCCAGGCCTTATGTCATGGAGTAGTGACAGCCAGTACATATGTACCCGAAATGATAGTATGCCTACTGCACTGTGGATATGGGACATAAATCATCTTGAGCTTGCTGCCATACTGGTCCAGAAGGATCCAATAAGAGCAGCAGCTTGGGATCCAACATGTTCGCGTCTTGTTATTTGCACCGGCAGCACTCACTTGTATATGTGGACCCCTTCGGGTGCCTACTGCGTAAGTAACCCATTAGCACAGTTTACCATAACTGATTTGAAATGGAACTCGGACGGAAGCTGCCTTCTTCTCAAAGATAAGGACTCGTTCTGTTGTGCTGGTGTGCCACCATTGCCGGAATCTAGTGAGTATAGCTCCGACGATTGAGGCTCATTACCTGTTGTAGTTTAGATAGCTTCCAACTTGTATTTTAAAGTGTATGTACAAATTGTTATCCATGATCTCTCAAGAAAGTACTCTTCTCTATGTGATTTCTTGATCTGAGAGATCTCCATCCATTGCAGTTTGATGCTTTCAGGAAGAATTTTTCTATGTTGTGATATTAACTCAATTATTGTATTCTTTCACTATCAACCATCCCATTGTTCTGAGGAATCGATGTGTGGTGTGCTAGGAGATTTGACTGCTACTGCACTAAATTCTGATCAACAAAATGGTGATTAGCCTACTTCAAAGAATCCTCAAGTTTTCAATGAAATCATATGATTCTGAACACAAACTTAACGTGGACACACTATTATAAAGCTTTAATTCGGCTTCTAGATGCTTCTAGATGTCATTATTTGCATCTTGACTCAATTCGCATAGAATTGAAAGGTTGCAATGTGTCTTTCTATTGCAGATGTCAACACTTTCTCGATTCTTTACAGCAACAAGAAAGCCTCTGTATTCGGCTGATCTACATGGGGACGGTCAATGAGAAAAGGACACAAGCAACCTCAAATACCATTACAAATTACGTGTTTCATATAAATTATTTAACGAGATAAATGATAAAGATGTCAACTCTTTCTCGATTCTTTGTTGCAACAAGAAAGCCTCTGTATTCGGTTGATCTACATGGGACGGTCAATGAGAAAAGGTCTAACCTTTATCGGAACAAAGAAAAACCAATGTATCATATGATACCTTTTGTCTTCCATGGACTGAGAAGGCATAACTGAGTTCTGAATTCTTATATGCCTTAGCGGCAGTATGGCATGTTTCAAGAACAAATTTACACCAAACGACACCTTATGATCGAACAGAATTCCGTTTTAACTAAAGTTCTTCACACATTGACTCCACATCCAGTTCCAGATTAAAAGCTTGCATCTTTCGGCTAATTTTGTCAGAAGAACAAGAACAAAAACCAAAAACCAAAAACTATAATGTCCAAAGTGTAAAGATCACTTCGAATCTAGTTGTTATATTGCTTCCGGCTGAACTTGTATTAAGAATCAAAAGTGCTGGTCGGAAACAACAATAGGACATGACAACATTCCAAACACTTACTTTCCAATGTATCCATAGTTTGGCCTTTTCCTTCCTGGTTTGCCGTCATTTTTTCCACAGCCGAAGGGCTAATATTGATCTTATTGAATCAGGGCATTGACAACACATGGTTTGAAGCTGACTCATCCATGAATTTGTTTATAGTATTATTAACCCGATTTATTGTATTTTGTTTGTAATTACATCCTTATCATCAGCTAATTATCATAACCCTTCATAATTGCGGAGGTTTGATGCTAATGTTGTCAGATAGTAACGTCCATGGAATCCACTTGCCGCGTGAGCCATACCTTGCTACTGTCACATTGCAATGGTTAAGAGACCGAAAAGAAGAAAAAGCCATTCGTAACGACTCCATTGTTAAGAACTAACGAAAACTGTGGCATGTTTCTGCTACAAACACATGTTCCATACTCGAACCTCAAAATAATGTAACTTCTGAAACACCGATATAGCCTTTTTAGCTTAGCAGAATTGTCAGAGTAAATAAGTGAAATTACATTCCCACAAGCTCTTAGTTTACTGTTACCAATAAATAATCATACTGTAGATAATTGAATATAGACTGTTCCTTAGCTTTCTTCATATGGTTGACCACAAAATTTCACAAAAAAAAAATGAAAAGCTGAAAGGGACAAAGAACAGGCACAAGGTGGAAAGTAAAGAACACTGAACTTAAAAACAAGGTTAATAAAAAGGTTGTGAAAAACGGAGGAGGAGGTATTTGTATTGCAGGCCTAAGAAATATCACAGTCCTCACATTTCATCTCCTTCATTTACACACCCCTCTGTATAAAAAGAGAAGTAAACGGAGATGGGTAGATGTGATTTGTAGTTAAACTTAAGGCTTACTCTCTCTTGTCTTCACCCTTTAACCGCCACTGGGTTCCTGCAAAAAGGCTTCTTCTTTTGTTTCTTATTCGCATTTAGAGTTTCGAAGGAACTTTTTTCAGGCTTTTCAACAACAACCCAATTCAGTTTTTATGCAGGTTAGCCCATTACATGTTCATGTTCAGATTTAGCTCTAATCTTGGGGAAAGTTTGGCTTTATTTCATAGTTCTCCCTCTCCCTCTCTCGCTTTTTCTCTCTCGAAGCTTTAATACCGAAGCTTGATAGAGTTAATTGGGGATCGTTTTATTGGATAATGGCATAATGTTAATCTTCAACGCTAGAAATGTATGTGGAGTCTTTAATGTTTCAAAGGTAAGAGCTTGCTTGATTGAATAGAAAGAAGTGTTAGCTTTCTTTCGTTAAGTTTAAAGATTGTTTAGCAGTGTCGAGATAGTGTCTTTTGATTCATTGGTGTTCACGAAAAGCTTGAAGAGTAGCCTGTTTTTGGTTTGAAGTGTCTGCAAATATTGAACGTTGTTGTGATTGACTAGTCAAACGTATCTTAAGATTGAAGGGTTATTTACTGGAAGTTCTCGTGCTGTCCAGATTGGGGCTTGTTTTATTGAATTATGACTCGAAAAGTAAGGAGAAAGCTGTCACACTCTAAGGAAACAGATGCGCCAATTGTGGACAGAAGTTCAGTGATTGCAGATGGTGCTCGTCTACAGTTGGACTCTGTTCATGATATTAATTGGAAAACTTTGCCTGATGACACAGTTATACAGATCTTTTCATATCTCAATTATAGAGACCGAGCTAGCTTGTCATTGACTTGTCAAACATTTAGGTTATTAGGTTCCTCCCCTTGTTTGTGGGATACACTGGACCTCAGATTCCACCAGTTGGATGCTGCAGCTGTAGAATTGCTTTCTTCTCGATCCAAAAACACCTGGAAGCTTCAGTTTCGAGGGCCAGAGACAGCAGATGCAATAATTAGACTTGAAGCCAGGGGAGTCCGTGAAATCAGTTGTGATTTTTGTCAGGACATCACAGATTCTACCCTTGCAGTCATAGCAGCTCGACATGATATGCTTGAGGCTCTTCAATTTGGACCAGATGCATGTGAAAGGATTAGCAGTGATGCCATTAAAGCTATAGCACTCTGCTGCCCCCGGTTGAAGAAGCTTCAGATGTCTGGTGTTTGTGAAATTAATGCAGATGCCATTAATGCATTGGCTAGGAATTGTCAGCAGTTAATGGAGATTGCATTCTTGGAATCAGATGCAGTTGACGAATTGGCATTAGGGAATCTAGCTTCTGTACGATATCTATCGATTGCTGGGACAAGAAATCTGAAATGGGGTTTAGCATCACAAGTTTGGAGTAAATTGCCCAATTTGGAGGGATTAGATGTGTCCAGAACTGATATAAGTTTGAGTTCGGTTATGAGATTTTTGGCATTGTCACAAAACTTAAAATTCTTTTTTGCCTTGAACTGCCCAGAATTTGAAGCTGAAGTGAATATTGGAATTACATATCATCATAATGGTAAGGTATTGATCACAGTCTTTAGTGACATTCTCAAGGCATTATCCTCATCATTCACCAAGACTGTTGAAAGTGAGTGCAATGTGTTTGCTTCTTGGAGGAAATTAAAGGATGTTAATAGAATCTTGAGTCAATCTATCACTTGGATAGAATGGATTCTCTCGCATTTGCTTTTGCGCATTGCAGAGAACAATTCAAAAGAGTTTGATGCTTTCTGGATCAAGCAAGGGGCATCAATTTTGGTTCACTTGTTGCAGAGTCCAAAACGGGATGTTCAAGAAAGAGCAGCCACAGCAATTGCAACTTTTGTTGTCATTGACGACGAAAATGCCACCGTTGATTCTCAAAAGGCTGAGATGATTATGTGCAATGGAGGAATACAGCTTCTTTTAGATCTTGCAAGATCATGTCATGAGGGACTTCAGTGTGAAGCAGCTAAGGTAATTATAATTCACATAATACATGCCTGCGGTTCTAGAATTTAGAAGATTGTTAATTATATAATTTTGACAATTCTATGAAGCTTGAGTAGATAAACTGGAATTACTACGGAAATTTCTGGCAAGTAAAGTTCAGTTTAAAGGTTCTTAACTATCAATATGAATTCTTGTGACATTCAGCCCATTGATCTGATTAGCTAGAGAGGTGAAAGTTTGTCATAGTTATGCCATACCATTATGATGTGCAGGCCATAGCCAATTTGTCCGTTGATTCAAAAGTTGCTAAATTTGTTGCTGAAAGTGGAGGAATTAGCATTCTTGCTAATTTAGCAAAGTCAATGAACAAATTGGTTGCTGAAGAGGCTGCTGGAGGTCTATGGAATCTTTCTGTTGGAGAAGAGCATAAGGTTGAAAAAAATTGGAAGTTTTTATGACTTCTTTGGAAAAGATTGCAGATGAATTAATTATTGTTCTGTCCAGGGCTCCATCGCTGAAGCTGGTGGCATAAAAGCTTTGGTCGACCTCATTTTCAAGTGGCCCTCCTCTAGTTGCGGGGTTCTTGTATATATCTCATTTATATGCTATGTTTGAATTGTTTTCAATTGCATAGTTTCATACAGTTTTATGAAATTTTTGTAGCATTAGACAGTATAAGTTGTGATTGGATGTATATATGCTTTTTTTCAGGAACGTGCAGCAGGGGCACTGGCAAATTTGGCTGCTGATGACAAATGTAGCATTGAGGTGGCAGCAGTGATGGGCATTCAGGCTCTGGTTATGCTTACCACAAGCTGCAAGTTTGAAGGAGTGCTCGAACAGGTGATCCTACTTCTAGATTTCGGTGCATTCCACTGACACGATTTTTCAATAGTGGGTCGTTAACAATTAGATTAAATGTTACTTCTCTTCCAACCAGGCTGCCCGAGCACTATCTAATTTGGCTGCTCATGGGGATACCCATAATGCTTCTGTTGGACAGGAGCCTGGTGCACTTGAAGCATTGGTCCAACTCACTTATTCTCATCATGAAGGTGTAAGGTAATGTAACTTTTGTGAAGGGTTTTATTTTTGTATCTATAAATTTCTTGCTTAGACAAGTGACTTCTGCTGCCAAAGTTGAATTGTCTTGATTGTAAGCATCTCAAGTTCAGTGTCAAATTTTGTAATCAAATACCATTTTGTGATTTAGCTTAACTTTGTAAGCTCCTTCTCTTCAACAAAAGGATGGATTTAATGTTGTACCTCATAAGCAGGCAAGAAGCTGCTGGTGCTTTGTGGAATTTATCATTTGAGGATAAAAATCGAGAAGCAATCACAGCAGCTGGTGGCGTTGTGGCCTTGGTATAACATTGCTAAGATTTTCTCTAGATTAAGCGTTTGGTTCTAGTTTGTGTTAAATTTAGTCTCACTTGCCTTTGTGATATATCAGATCTAGTTTACAAGATGAAAATTTGTGGAGTTCTAGCTCCTATTGATTGCATTATACAACTCCGTGAAATGGGGGTTACATTTGTCTTGTTTCTGTTTTTCAAAGAACTCATTTGCTGTTTTCCTGTTTCATCTTGGGTTGTATAATAGTTGCCACAAGAACTCAGCAATTAAGGTTGAAAAATGGTGTATAGCCCGGTCTTAGTGAAATCTCAATGTGTTATTGTGGTTACCCGGGATTGGACCAAAAATATGATCCAGCATTCTTTCACATGAAAATAAAAGAGTAGGGGTTGTGGTTGAAATGTGTGACTATTTGTTATAGCAGTGCATTGATGACCTTGTATCAGGTTCCAAGTTATTGGTTTATCCTTTGATTATGGCTGTTCGATTTATTATTTGATTATGGTTGTCAGGTTTCTCTGGCAAAATCTTGTTCAAATTCCTCCCAGGTTCTTCAAGAAAGGGCTGCAGGTTCTCTCTGGGGATTGTCAGTATCAGAATCAAATAGGTACTTACAAATTATGTTTCAGATATGTTGAAATGGTGCTCTGCGTTTGTAATTTACATGCTAGATTTGGGCAATTTACTTCTGGCTTTGATACTGTCTTTCTTCGACATTGTTGTGCTTACTCCACTGATTCTCAAATTTTTATAGTAGGCTCAATCCTGCTCTGGAGGTTCGGTTTTGAAATATCAAGCCCTTTCCTACAAGTTTGAATTCATTATTCTTCTGCTATTATGAATAAATATTAAAGCCGTTCATATCAACATTTTGATAGAATCCCAGAAAACAAATAAGGAAAATATGTATTTTCTATAGATTTCTGTAAGGAATACAAATGATATACTGGTTTCGAGGACCAGAAACCTCCAGCCTTAGGCTCAAACACTCACACAATTAGTATATGCCATCCCTCCCTCTTCCCATCTACTGCTTATTTATACTAAGAATTCTGTTAGGAGTAACAGAATTCGGTTAGCTCCTCATATATATATATGTATATATTTATATATTTACTATATCTGTAAATATTATTCTAAGTGTCCTGGGTCTAACAATACTCCCCCCATCAGTTTCACCTTGTCCTCAAGGTGAAAGCCGAAAAGTCTAGCTTGCTTCCACTTCATTTCTTTCCAACTCCGCCTCCAGTTCTTTTTCTTCATCAAGGACTGTAATGACATTCAGGTTTATCATTTTACACTGATGGCCGAGGGTGTATTTTTCGTCGCATTTGAAACACAGCCCCCGTCTCTTCTTCTCCTGTAGCTCATTAAAGGTTAAACGCTTAAAATTTGCCTCTCCTTTGTCTGTAACAGTGGCCCAGCCTGCTTTAGCCTCACCTTTCTCCTGCTCTCCAGCTGTCTCCCACCCCTTGTGCCCACCATAGCCGACTGTCCTGTTATCCACCATGACTTTGTTTTGCCCAAGTATTTTATTCTTTTCCTCAATTTGATGGGCTAACATCATCATCCGATTCAAACTTCTAGGATTAGCAATCAAAAGCTCCACCCTAATCTCCTTTGTCAACCCATTCAAAAAGGAACTCTCCAATACCTCCTCCGGTAATTTCGGTAATGGGGCAGCTAGCTCCTCAAATCTGCCTATATATTCTTCTACCGTGCCTGTTTGTTTGATGGCCAACAAACGCTGACATGGTGTCCCCTCTTGGATGGGTCTAAATTTTTGAACCAGCAATTCCCTACATTCTTCCCAATTCCTGATCGGTCTACGGCCTTCCACCCATCTAAACCAAGCCAAAGCCCTCTTCTCCATGCTGAGGGAGACCAGCTCCATTTTCTCTCTGTCATTAAATCTCCCCACCGAAAAAAAACGTTCCACCCTATAAATCCATCCATCGGGATCGTTCCCATCAAACACCGGCATCTCCACCTGCCTAGTGCGGCAGTCCCTCCGATGCTCCCCAGGTCGCGCAAACCCAGGTGGTGGCTCCTCGGTGTAACCTACCCATCCTTCTCTCGGTGGCTCGGGCTCCAGCTCTCCCCCCATCGGTGGCTCACGTTGACTCCCTGCTTGGCGCGCCCAGCCCCGGAATGGCTCCGGTTGGGTCGTATGATTCAACCCGTACTCGGGTGGTTGTTCTGCCCGGCCCCCAAAGTCCGGCGAGTGTCTCTAGCTCTCATTCCCTGGGTCGACCACCGACGTTGGGCCCCGACTCCCACCAGGTTCCATCTGCCCCTTCCCTTTGTCCACTCGCGCCTCCCCCTCCTTTCGGTGGTTGCCCGACGACTCTCCACTCTTGCCGGCGTCTCTGTGACTTACCAGCATTGTCATCATCTCTCGCAGCTCCTTCATCTCCAACTGAGACCGCTCCCAGTTTCGCTGCATTTCTTCTTTCTCCAGTCGACGCTCTTCCCTCATCAGCTCGAAATTCTTCTGGAAATCGTCACATAAGTTTTCGAGTTCCTTCTCAAGCCCATCCATCCGATTATCCCCCTTCTTGTTAGCCATCGTTAGGATCCTTGCTTTGATACCAGTGTTAGAATCCAGAAAACAAATAAAGAAAATATGTATTTTGCTATAGATTTCCGTATAGGAATACAAACGATATACTGGTTTCGAGGACCAGAAACCTCCAGCCTTAGGCTCAAACACTCACACAATCTGATAGCACCACAGATCCGGATAGCACTATGGGTCCTAAACCCATAGTGACTTATTCTAGGAGAAAGAGGGAGAAGGGTCTGGACATGGGCCTCAAACCCATGTTGACATATTCTAGAAGAATCGGGAGGAGTAAGTCAGCTAACGGTTAGGGAAATT
This sequence comes from Erythroxylum pelleterianum, assembly GCA_027563865.1. Taxonomy (NCBI): domain Eukaryota; kingdom Viridiplantae; phylum Streptophyta; class Magnoliopsida; order Malpighiales; family Erythroxylaceae; genus Erythroxylum; species Erythroxylum pelleterianum. The sequence continues at coordinate 28,272,707 of JAOQMR010000006.1, read as the reverse complement.
CGTTAGAGGAGAGAGTACTATGTAAGGGAAGGGAAGGGGGTAGTAGAGGGTATCGGAATATTTGCATTGTTTCGGCTGATAGCTAAAGGGCCATTAGTGGCTGGTTAGCTTGGTTCTTGTAGACAATACTGCAAGGCTATAGCTAAATATAAATAAATACCTTATTTCCTTTCATTTTCGTATCACAATCAGTATATGCCATACCTCCCTCTTCCCATCTACTGCTTATTTATACTAAGAATTCTGTTAAGAGTAACAGAATTCGGTTAGCTCCTCATATATATATATATTTATATATTTACTATATCTGTAAATATTATTCTAAGTGTCTTGGGTCTAACACATTTCAAATAACAGAATCACCGTTTCTAACAGTATCTTTTTTCTTTATAAACATCACTAGAACTAATTTACTGTTTAATATTTGCAAATTTCTTGTTAGACCAAAGTTTCCTGTTTCCATCCATTACACTGATTTTTACATTTATGTCCTGTTCATGTAGTGTTGCAATTGGTGAAGAAGGCGGCATAGCTCCCCTCATTGCATTAGCGTGCTCTGATGTTATAGTAAGTATCAGTTTCTGGGTAGCATGGATAAATTGCACCAATTACATCAATTTAAGAGATTTTTTCCTTTGTATTGACAAAGGATAGGCATCAATCAAACTTAGGGTTTTGACCATGTGCATTGTCATCAAGTGTCCCAATTACCAGGCAAACTCCAAACTTTTCTTTATTTACCAAAAACTTGTAGTCTCATGACCCCCTTGATCTGTGTTTATCCTGGCAGTAATGTGACTGTTTTTTATATTTATTGTCTTTTTAAACATGACTTTTTCACCAAATCACTTGTTGTATGGCAGATTATTTTTGTAAAATGAAACTTCTGGTCCTGTGCGGAACTAGAATATAACAGAGCAAGAAAGTTATTTGTAAGAAGATCATGAAAATGAGAACTGAAATATATGGACATATCATGCCACTGCAATAAACATAATCTTCAACATCCTCAAATTTCAGGATGTCCATGAGACGGCTGCAGGGGCTCTTTGGAATCTGGCTTTTAATCCTGGTAATGCACTTCGCATACTGGAGGATGGAGGAGTTCCGGCCCTTGTTCATCTGTGCTCTTCATCACAGTCAAGAATGGCACGTTTTATGGCCGCATTGGCATTGGCATACGTGTTTGATGGAAGGTATAGGTACAAAATATTTACCTATAATCACAATGAATAAAAAGTTCTCATATTAGCAGTTAGTCAATAGTACATCAAGAGTGGACTAGAATGGAACCCTTGCAATATCCAGTGCAAAAAAACGTTGACTGCATTAAGATGCCAGAATTGTCATCTTTTTTTTTTCTTTTCGAGGTTTGTGATAGTTGATTCCTTTTGTTCAGAATGGAAGAAACAGCATCAGCTTGGCATTCATCGGGGGATGCATTAAAGATTGAAAATTTAGATGGGGTTAAGAAGATAGGCCTAAAGCGCATTGAAGAATTCGTTCTTTCATTTTCGGATTCATCAACCTTTGCTACCATTGTTGTGTCGTCAGCATCCACAGCTCTTGCACAAGTCGCAGAAGTATCATACATATCAGAGGCAGGATATCTAAGATGCAGGTAAATGTCTTTGACCAATCAACTTCACCTTTTCTATAAGATTTTTCGAACTCTCAAATCTGGTATATCAGTATTAGTATCCCAGCTAAGGAACATAATCTACTAAATGAGATTGCATTTTTCCTTCTGACCCTCGTACATTCCTACAATTTTCCCCTTGAACTTGTGCCAGTTATCTTTGAGCCTTTTGTAATTGAATGGTATGGTGTGCATGCATGGCTGTGTCTTGTGGCTGTCAATACTTTCAGCTTTTAAACCAACAGATGTGCCTATTGGGGAATTGTTGGTAAAAAATAGGCATAGTTGATGTCTTGAACGCTTGTTACTTGATTGGTTGTGTGGAAGTTTTGTTTTCCTGAGGACAGTTCTTCTCCAGTTCTATGATAACTAGGTTCTTCTCTACCAACTTCATTCAACGCAGCCATTGTAACTATTCATGTTTCTTCTAATCCCAGCTTAGCAGAGATTGGAAGATTCGTCGCCATGCTACGTAGTCCTTACCCTGTCCTCAGAGCCTGTTCGGCTTTCGCTCTTCTTCAGGTCAACCACCCTCTTTCCCTTTGGAAATCAAAGTGGTTGTTTTTCTGCAATGCAGGCATCATATCAACGACTCTGTTCTCTTCTTTCTATTACAGTTTACAATGCCAGGAGGACGTCATTCCATACAGCACTCAAACATGCTGCAAAGTGCAGGAGCACCAAGAGTATTACGTGCCACCGCCGCAGCGGCAGCGGCAACAGCCACTATTGAAGCCAAAGTTTTTGCAAAACTCGTCTTGAGAAACCTTGAACACCACCATATGGTAGCTTTGGATTGAAACGTCCTGAACTTTCCTAAAGAGTTCTCGTAGTTCAGTGGTAGCTTTCCCCATCTGCAAGCAGGTTTAATCCAGTTAGGGAAGACCTCTGCAACTGCTAGAAATGCGGTAAATTCAGGATGTTGTGTAAATCCCGTCTTCTTCTTCCTCCAAACTTCTCAGTCTTTAGCTCTTTAACTTAAGGTTGCTGGTTTCAAGATGAATCTTAGTATTGGTTCCTTTATTGTATTTGCTACTTCTTCCTGTATATATTGGACGGGCAGTCTGTACATAACTGAAAGTTTTGCAGAGTTCTGGTTCAGGGCATACATTTTTTTCGGCCTCGTTACTCCTTAAGATTATCAATAGAGATAGCAATAAATTGGTTTGAATTCAAACTAGTTTGGTAAGTCCAAATTTAAACTTAACGGAACTTAAATAAACGAGTCTAAATTCAAATTTGTTCGGGTTTTAAACACGTTTTTTTCTTTCCTTGAAAGTTAATACTTAATTTAATATATATATCAACATATCTAGTGCACAAGGGCAAGGCTTTTCGTGTTGTGAGGGTCTGAGGAGAATTATCGACTTACACAACCTTCCCCTTGTATTTTTTACAAAGAGGTTGTTTTTGTGATTCAAACCTATGACCTTTTGGTTATAAATGAGCAATTTTTATTGGTTATTTCTTAATATATGTATATTTAATCTGATAATCTTATGTATAAAATTTAATTTAAACCTGTTTTTTAGTTACTAAACTCTTTTTATTTAATCATTGAATTTATTAAGGTATAAACAATGATACATTGAAAAAAAAAAGTTGAATGTGTTAAATGTTTTTTCCTAAAAGTTGAATGATTGTGTGTATTATCATTCCTGTCGCTTTATCCATTGGTGGTTTGTACATTCCATAAGTTGGGAATAGAGCAAAGGGCCATAGGAATGATTCGAAGTACGAACTTTTGATTCTTATGGAAGTATACGTATGAGGATAAGATCACGTGTAAAGGACAATAAGTTAGTTGATTAATAATTAGAAAATGATTAAACATTACCCACCAACTTGTAACTACTTTGTTTGTCTTTTATCCGAGGTTTTAAAAACTGGATTGAACTGACTAGTTCGATCGAAAAAGGTCTGAATCGATCAATTATTCGGTTCAGTTTTATGTAATAATCTCTGAATCTAAAAATCGGCCGGTTTATGAGAGAACTAGCCGGTTTTTCAGCAACTGATCCAACCGATTTGTCAAATACTCACTATTCGGATACCTAATGCTACTATACTTTTAGATTTCATTCAGTCTCTCTCACCTCTTCTCTATCTTCTTTTCACCATCTCTCATCGCCTCCACGTATGTAGGTAAATATTATACTTGGGGGTAACCATAGATGCAGAAATTGATTGGGTGACTACTGTGAAATTAATCTTCTATTCTCAGATCTCTCGTAGTTGGTCTAAGATAAAGAACTTATTGAATCAACTTCGAACTCGTTCCTTAGCGACTAAGTACCGTGATGGAAGGGATTGTATCTCACGCTCAAGTTTTGGTTTATTCAGCCATAAAATGTTTATGTTCTTTCTATTTGGGATTTGTCATTGTTACTATGTTTTCTCTCAAATTTGGGCTTTAATTTTTTTTTATTTCGAAGGGGTACTGCTCTTTTGCTTGGTGCTGCTATGCTTTTCTTAATGGAGAGGAGGATGGAAGAACATATCATATAATCTCCAATTTGTATAGGTTCCAATTTGTATCGTTTTATTCAAGTTTCTGTTAAGGCAGTGATAGTTTCAATATTTTGTTTTATTCAAGTTTCATTGTTATTATGTTTTCTGTAACAGTTAGAATAGAAATTTATTATATACTATGTTAACAATTGTTATATATACTCTTTGAACTTCAATTTGTTGTGTGTTATTGTTTTAATACGTTAACAGATAAGGAGATAAGGATCCACTAGTATTGATTAATTAGTTTTTTGTAATAGTTAAAACCAATGTTTTAAAAACCGGACCGGACATCGAACCGGTCGAAGGAAAGGTTTAAGGTTTAGAGGTTTAACCGGTAGTCAACCGCTATTAAACCAGAATATAATAAATAAGATGAAAATTTTATAAGAATAAATAAAAATAAAATATTTTATTGAAATGAAAAATA
>JAOQMR010000006.1:28251667-28268027 GCA_027563865.1 Erythroxylum pelleterianum | reverse complement strand
ATCATCATCATCATCATCATCATCATCATCATCATCATCATCATCATCATCATCATCATCATCATCATCATCATCGTCATCATCATTATCATATTTGTATTCCTTTTTGTCTTATTATTATTATTATTAGTATTATTATTCTTTTTTTTTTGACATTATTGGTATTATTATTCTTAGTATTATTATTTTGTCTTCTAAACTTGCATCATATATTTAAAGATTTTTTTTAAACTCTTAATGTCACAATTGTCTGTGGGTCTATCGGAAACAATATCTCTACCTTGTAGGGATAAGACTGCGTATTATTAGACTTTTTCAGATTCTGTATTAATGCGGGATTCAACTAGGTGTGATGATGATGATAACGACAACGATGAAAATACTACTTTATATCGTTTAGCCTTATAACCATAGGGTCGACTAATTAATAAAAAATAATACTTCTCGTGTTTTTTTTTTGGAGCAATGAAGAATCAAAACAAAAAGACTGAGAGAAAAACATAAGAAACAAAGAGTCAAGCCTTTCTAACAATCTCTCTCAAATAAAGTGCCAATAGTGTTACCAACAAGAGCCATGAGGACTGAGCTTAGAGGGGACGTCCAAAACTGAAAAGGCAGCTTATCCCGGTTGCCTATTTTGGCTAAAATATCAGCTACACTGTTACCTTCCCTGAGAATATGATCACAAGACACATCCTAATTCCAATTGAGAATAACTTTAATATCGGCAGAAAGAATGACCCCACTTTAAAAGAGGGACATTCTATAAAATAAGAAAGAATGACCTCACTTTAAAAGAGGGACGTTCTAATACTTCATAAAAATAAAAAAGTTAACTTTTATTTTTATTTCATGAAATTAAAAGTTGCTTTCTAAATAATTTATAATTAATTTTATAAAATCAAGATAATTTTAAAAATTGATGACACATAATATTTAAATTAGTATTAAGAAACACTATGAATTTTTATTATAAATATTTAAATATAAAAATACTAAAACTAGATGAACTTATTAATTTAGAAATATTCACTTAAAACAATAATCTTTCTAATTCAATTTGAGTGAATGGCAAAAGGGTTCGGTCATACTCGAAACCTGGCCTTTAATCAAACTTGGGCGATGGGTATTTACAAAACGACATCCTTTTGTCTTTTTTAAAATAATAATTCATACTGGATCATCTTAGCTCAGCTCGACACATTGCCATCTCTAAGAACGACCCTACTTTTAAGAAGCGACATTGTAAACCCGAGTTGTATCACTTAATAAAAATAAAAACATTAATTAATTTATTTTATTATCTAAGTAAAATTTATTATGCAATATAATTTACAATTAATTTATGAAATTAAGAGGATTTTAAAAAAAGAATATGAAAATTATATATAAAATGATACACAATATTTAAATTAATATGACAATATTTTTTTACGAATAAAAGAATGTAAGAGAAAAAGTTAAGACTTAAGACGCATTTCAAAACTCTCCTAAATTAAACGAGTCATCGACTGCGTTCAACTGCCTACTCAATCGACTACGACCAACCACGTGTTAATAACCAGCAGACTTGGAAGTTTGGGGACTTCTCTTTCATCTTCACTTTAAGCTTAATTAGACCATGTTTAAAGCAATAAATATTTTTAATTTAATATGATCTAATTGCGTGTCTGTTAAATGAGCCATGAGTTTAAAATAAAACATTTTCTTAAAAAAAACATTATCAATAATTATTCGTTGTTTTCGTTGTCATCGTCACACTCAATCCAAAATCTCACAATAAAGTGGAGCATGAGAAAGTTTGATAGTACACAACCTTACTTTCATATAATAAAAAGGGCTATTTTCGATAGACCACTATACAAATATGACAATAATAAAATGATTCAAGTTAAAAAATAAGACACACTAAATTATTAAGTAAATAAAATCACATCAAACACATAACTAAATAAAAAATAAAATATAACTGTACCTTCAAAAATTATTATTTAGTTAATTAGGAAAAAAATTACGACCTGTTGACGTGGACGCAATTTATTGGAAACGGCCATAATTAAAGAAGAAAATTACAACATGCTGACTTGGAAGCAGTTTATTGGAAACCGCCCATAATTAAAAAAGCCCTTAGACAAAACTAACTTATTCTCGTTTCGTTCGTGATCAGCTATCTTTTGCAGGCGTCCCTTTTTTTGTTCTCTTCTCGCTAACCAACTCAGCGCTTTTCCCCTCATTTTCTCTCTGAATTTTTCCGGACTTTTGGCAGCGCAGCCAAACACCCTACCACGCTTTGTTTTTCTCTTTTATTTCTCTAAATCCTCACCGATTCGTATCGTCAAATGGGCGTTATCTGCGGTGTGGATCGTGAGGATCGTGAAGTGAGAATCGGTACGAGTATGGAGAAGGGAATTGTGGGGAGCGGAGTCGTGCGGAACGGGGTTTTGCAGAACGGGGTTTGCTCTTCGGAATCGGTCAGCGGAAGCCGCGACGTGTGGAGTTGTACGGACGCCGAGGCTTCCTCTGCTGATCATCTTGTTATCATGGTCCACGGTATTCTTGGAAGGTCAGTTTTTTTTTGTGTGTTTTGTTGAGGTTCTCACTGAATTATGAGTGTTGATTCTTGATTTTTGTTAGGGTTTCGATTGGGTTTTTTGTGCTGTCTTATTGATCTTTTATTTCCGTTCTGTTTAATATATGATTTCTTCGTGTGTAATTTGTGTTTAGTAATTAATGGCACTGTGGATATTGAACTGGAATACTAATTTTTGGTGATGTTTATGTTCTTTTTTACCTGGTCCAAAATATGAATTACGGTACTTGCAATCTGTGAAGTAAAAGAACTGTTACTTCTTTTATTTTCGTTATTCTCTATTTAGTGGTAGATCATGTCAAATTAGGTTTCTTTTTAGTCTGATTGGTTTGCTTATGTTGGGTATGCATTTCTTGTTTAGTGCCAAAGATTGGAAATTCGCTGCGGACCAGTTTGCTAGAAGGCTTCCCGATAAAGTGTTCGTTCATTGTAAGGAGGACCTTCTGTTTTCAAATTCAGTAAAATTCTGGATCCATTCATCTGGTTTTGATGCTTATTTGGTTGGGCTTGAAGGGAATTTACTTTCTGTTGATGGTTATTTGTGATGTGAATTGAGATTGGGCTTCATTGATTGTAGGTAGTGAACGAAATATGTCTAAGTTGACTCTAGATGGTGTGGATGTGATGGGTGATCGATTAGCCAAAGAGGTAAATGTTATACTTTTATCACAAGATGTATAGTTAGTTTATACTTTTCCTGACTGTTGTTTTCAAGTCAGGATAGTTTAATAAATTTGCTCTTTTTCTTGTTATTGATTGACCATTCCATAATTACAGGTCCTTGAGGTAATCCAGAGAAAGCCAAATTTACAAAAAATTTCCTTTGTTGCACATTCAGTTGGAGGATTAGTGGCAAGATATGTCATTGGAAAATTGTACAGACCACCCAAGGCAGAAAATTTGGAGGATTCTATGGCTGCAGGTGAGGACTTGAGGGGTACAATTGGTGGGTTAGAGGCTATGAACTTCATAACCGTTGCAACACCACACCTTGGTTCAAGGGGGAATAAGCAGGTATCCTTTTTTTACGATTAAAATTAGCTTTTAGTTCTTTCAGCATAAATGGTGCACTTGATTATGATGTATATTTGTGAGTAGAGGTAACCACATTGGGAACTATTGGAAAACAGAAGATGAAATTTGCAGAAAAAGAAACTTAAAATGTTTCTTTTGGATAGGGACAGAAAGACAAATTGTGAAGTACAAAAGCTGATGGTAATATACCATTCTAACGTGTGCCTATGTATTAAAATGTTCCTGGTTTCTTGATATTTTACATTTTACTTCTCTTAGGGCATAACTAATATTGCAATAGTGTTATTTTCTTTGTCACTCATTTAAGGAGGGTAGAGGCGATGACAAACATATCATAGTGTTATTTCTTCTATCACTCATAAGGAAGGCGGATGGTAATCTTCAGATTCGAGTGTGCCATGTGAGATTGGTAAAAGGCAGCATTCCCTGCAGATTGCATCAAGGCGCTTTATAAATCAGACATAAGGGCATGTGTGAAAGCTGATTTTTTCAGTTCAGCACAAATGTTTCTTTCTACGTCCATAATATCTTCTTAATAACTTAGAATGTGCAAGTATTCTTGATTCTTTTCCAATTTCCATATGAAATGGCTATATATCTATCTTTAGTATGTGTGCTTCTATATGTTTCTCGTTTGCTAGGATTAGGTTTTACTAGATTAGATTTCCTTACTAATTGTGTGCAAACTATCTACGTTTTCCAGGTACCATTTCTTTTTGGCGTACCTGCTTTTGAGAAAGCTGCTAGTCTTGTCATTCACTTGATATTTAGGAGAACAGGTCGACACCTTTTTCTAACTGACAACGATGAGGGCAAACCTCCACTGCTTAAACGCATGATACAAGATTCTGGTGATTATTATTTTATGTATGGCTCTGACTTCCAATATGTAAAATTCTTTGTACCGAGTTAATTGAACTGTAATTCAATATTTAAGCTGCATACTAATAGTAGAACCTAACACATTTATGCAGGTCAGCATTGCGGACATTCAAGCGTCGTGTGGTTTATTCAAATGTGGGATATGACCGTATCCTTTTTGCCTGTTTGAGGTGCTCATGATTAATGTCTAGCTCTTACAATGTTTTCCAGTTTATTATTTTGTATCCTTCATAGAAAACATGTAGACATTGTGGGCTGGAGAACGTCATCAATTAGGCGTAACAGCGATCTTCCTAAGGTATATCTCCTTGCAGTTTAATATTTTGGTGCAAGTTACTGGATCAGTGCTTAATAAACTCAAGATTTGCTTTCTTTATGTAGTGGGAAGATTATCTCAATGAAAAATATCCACATGTTGTTTATGAAGAGCACTGTAAGGCCAGTGGCACTGAGCAGCAAGATTTGACAGAGGATAGTAGCTCTGACAAGCTGGAAGGTATTACTTCTGATATCAGATCAGAACATTCAAATGCTATGATCACGTTGTGTAATTGTCTTTATCCCCTGCCAATTTCTCCGTTATGCAGGACACATATTTTTGTTAATTCCTATTTCTTTTTACTGCTTTCCAACTGTTACTGGTTCTGAAACTTCTTTCATGGGACCATGTTTCCGCAGAGGAATTAGTTACAGGCCTGTCGACTGTTTCGTGGGAGAAGGTAGATGTTAGCTTTCATACCTGCAGACAGAGGTTTGCTGCTCATAGTGTTATTCAGGTCTCTTCTCTCTCCTCTCTCTCCCTCTAACTCAGACACAAAACAAGCGTCCTCCTTACAGTGTTGCAAGTAGACATGAAATTTGTTTGTTAGTCTTTGAACAAGCATGATGAAATTCTGAATATCTTGCAGGTCAAAGATCATGCACTGCATAGAGAAGGTGCAGATGTCATAGAACATATGATCGATCATTTTCACCTTTAGAAGCCATACAAGTCATCTCGCTAGAATCAAGGGTTATGGTCGATCTATGAATAGGGGTGCCTGCCTTTAAGCTATCTACCAAATGGATCATCAAGTCTTGCATGGAGTCAATAGTATGGCAATTCATCGACATTCCTTTGCTCTCTGACACAAACATGGCGACCCAATCACCAATTAATAGATTTTTTGGCTATTCTTTGAAAGTAATGTACGTGGACACAAAAGTTAAATTAATACGAAAAATGCCAATTGGCATCCATCTATGAATTGTTCTTTATCCTGCAACCATTTGAAATTTCAGTCTTTTGCGATTAGAATATTATGAGTTCGAGATATAAAAACAGTCTCTGAAGTTACGTAGAATTGACGAAAGGGAAAGTCAACTATGACCTTCATAAAAGAGAACTTGTACTTCGGTTTACTCCTTGTTCCTTTTATCTTCTAAAAGGTTTCTGGAACAGCTTAGCTACCTGAAACAGATGAGGCGCACTCTAAAAGTGAAGATATGTTTTAAAGACTCAACCTTTTGTATATATTTTAGCAATTCCTCCGTCTACTACTCAAAACTCGTCGCCAGTGGATTGCTTTGAGCCCTACCAGAGCACTTAGACCGACTGATTCTCTAAATAAGCTTCTTCTGATCATCATCAACATCTCTTTCTCTCTGCAATCAAGCTCAGCTCAGCTGATTTTTGTTAAAAATATATATTTTTTTTCTCATAGTTAGTCGCTTTAAATTGCCACAAATTCATGGAACTTTCACTCTCTTCACCACACTCAGCTTCACTTCCCTTCTTCTACTCCCACAAATCCATTCTGTTACCAACCATCCTCAATTCCAATCCAAAATCCGTTGATTTCCCATCCAAGACTTTGTTCCGGCGCCATAACTGCCCACTCAAAGCTCAATCTTCTTCAAGTCACACGCTTCTCGACGACGACGACGGTTTCTTCCTCGAAGACGTCCCTCACTTGACCGATTTTCTTCCCGACTTACCCGTACTCTACGTTCCTATATATATATCTATGTCTTTGCATTTTCTTAACTTCCTCTCTTTTTAGAAATGTGATTGAATCGAAGAAAACGTTTACTGTTTATGGTTTCCCCTTCACAGGCGTACCCGAATCCATTGAAAAATAGTCAAGCTTATGCTGTTGTCAAGTACGTACTTTTATTGAAAAGAGTATACATTTTTTCGAATTTCTTGTGATTTACTAGTGATCATATGTTTGAAATTTTTGTTTTTATAGGGAAACGTTTGTCAGACCCGAAGATGCGGTCGCCCAAAAGGTAAGTACAGAAGAGTTTGCTTCTTATGGCATGTTTTGGATAGTCTTGTGTTGTTAAACTCGTCTCTTGTCTGGAATTTGTTAAATAGTCCTGTATTGTTAAACTTGTCTCTTGTCATTGCTATTCAGATTGTTGTTCAAAGAGATAGTCCCAGAGGAGTGCATTTTAGACGTGCAGGGCCTAGAGAGAAGGTGGGTTTCTTTATGTCCTTATTTATTTGCTTTCTTTGTTTCTTTTTATCTTTACTTGTACAAGCAAACTTGTTCTATTTTTGGAGTCACGACAGCTGATGAAAACAAAAAATGGCGGTGTAGGTCTATTTCAAGCCCGAGGAAGTGCGTGCTTGTGTAGTCACTTGTGGGGGGCTATGCCCTGGGATAAACACGGTCATTCGGGAGATAGTGTGTGGATTGAATTATATGTATGGTGTAGATGATATACTTGGGATTGAGGTCATTTCCCTTCAGCTACAATGTTTCTTTTCTGTTATTCAGATATGTTTCTGGCCTTTGATTTAACTGTTAAAGTTTTCCCAGGGAGGTTATAAAGGATTCTATTCTAAAAACACTTTGAATCTGACACCCAAAGTTGTGAATGATATTCATAAACGTGGTGGTACTTTTCTTCGTACGTCACGGGGAGGTCATGATACCCACAAGATAGTTGATAGCATTCAGGACCGAGGAATTAATCAGGTGAATATTTATTTTGCCTGGATGGTGTTTGGAATGCTGAAGTTTTTACTTAAAATGAAGAAAGATGTTTGACCCAGATAAAGAAAATTAATCACACTGATATGATGAAAATGATTAACGAATATTCTTTTGTTCTAGGTGTATATTATTGGAGGTGATGGCACCCAGAAGGGAGCAGCTCGAATTCATGAGGTGAGAAGAGACAGTGTTGCATTATCAATGTTGTATTATGCTTTTATTTATTCAATCTAATTTTGTTTAATTTTTAAAGGAAGTTGAGAGACGTCGACTTCAAGTGGCTGTTGCTGGAATCCCGAAGACAATTGATAATGATATAGCTGTAAGCTTTGCCATTGTGCTGTAATGTTCTATATAATGCCAACTATGTTGTAGCGTCATCCCCAAATTTATCGGGCCTGTTTATAAGTGAAGGCTTGGTTGAGTTTTTTTCACCTTTTAGAATGTTAGCATCTATTAAAATGCACTCTCTTTTGGGTATATTCTGGGACAGTGGTAAGGAAAATCACTTTACAATCACCTAAGATTCTACGGAATCGTTAATGCAGAAACGACCTATATGGTAAGTTGGCTGGTCTGCCAAGTTGCCACCAAATGCTACGGTGCAGTGTCATATATGAAACATCACTTGTATTCACCCAGAAAGCTCTAGGTTCACATTCCTGAAATGTATTTGTAGTCTGGGACGACAGCTGAGTTGAATGAAGTTCGAGTGAATCCTGAAAGAAGCGCTGCATTTTTCTTGTCCTCTTTAGGTGATAGACAAATCTTTTGGGTTTGATACTGCTGTTGAAGAAGCTCAAAGAGCTATTAATGCTGCGCATGTGGAGGCTGAAAGTGTGGAAAATGGAGTTGGAATAGTTAAACTTATGGGCAGATACAGTGGTGAGTTTCTGAATAATGAATAACAATTAAGTGTCATTCTGAATTGCCTTTTTATAATTGTTACTTACACGCCTGCTACGTTGCTTTCCAAATGTATATATGCAGGTTTCATAGCTATGTATGCAACTTTGGCAAGTCGAGATGTGGTAAGATCCTATTGTGTTGCGAACTTGCGATAGCCATCTATTTATGACCTTAAAGATTTTTTGTTTATGTTTCATCCATGTCAAACTTCTCACATGTACAATCAGATAATTAATTCTATGATTGGCTAGGAGGGCGGAGGAGATGAAGGAAAGGGAATAGCTTAAATTTAATTTTGACTTAACAACATTCTCCATTTTTTTGTATGTCTATGTGTATAAATATATCTTCCATTTGATGCTGCCCATTCTTGTATATATACATTTGATGCTGTTCTTTTATATATGTTTTCTTTTCTAATGTAGTCTTATCAAATGATGCACAATATCATCTGATAATAAAAAGAGGTCTTATTCTCAAAATGTGCATTCGGCAAGTTTAGATGCAGTTGAAGGTTGTGCATATAATGATGTACACTTTTAATGTTTCTCTGATTATGGTTGTAAATTGTACGAGTCGAGCTGTAACACCAATGGATCAGTCCCTCCAATTTTCTTCTCCCGCGTCTTCCATATCAGATAAAGACATAGAATAGACATCACATCAGAATACTTTTTCACGGCGTGATTTGAATGCCTGGTATTGTTAATGGCTTCCTCTTTATTCTGACAGGATTGCTGCCTGATTCCAGAATCTCAATTCTTTCTGGAGGGTTCAGGTGGGCTTTTTGAATATATTGAAGAACGGATTAAAGATAATGGGCATATGGTTATTGTAATTGCAGAAGGGGCAGGACAAGAATATGTTTCTCAGAGCACGGGTGCAGTTGATGAAAGAGATAGAGATGCTTCAGGGAATATGCTACTTCTTGATGTAGGCCTGTGGTTGTCTCAGAAAATCAAGGTGGATCACAAGATATTCAATTGGTCACAAGATATAACATTATGTATACAGCTAATGCTTACTCTATTTTGTCTTACATTTTATATCTAATGACACAGGACCACTTCACGAATATTCGCAAGATGACAATAAATATGAAGTATATAGGTATGTCTGAAATAATGTTGTAACTATACTTACATTTTTACTTGGAGGATACATCACAAAGTTGTAGCAAACAGAAGTGATGAATAAATTGCAGTTTAGTGTTCAAGGTACATAAATAAGAGATATGTCTGAAAAGCTTGTTTGCTTCATTTCCAGCAGAGTTCTCCCTTTTATTCCCTTGTACCGATGAGACAGGAGCATTTTTGCTGTCTAATTGTGCAGTCTTATGATAAGATTATAAAAGGCTGAAGGTTCATAATTGGTGCTGCTAGTGTAGTTCAATTGTCCGCCAAGGAAATAGTTGTGATATATTCCCTCTTTTATGGTTAAATTTTCCATTTGCAGATCCAACTTACATGATACGAGCTATTCCTAGTAATGCATCAGACAACATCTATTGCACCCTTCTTGCACATAGTGCTGTTCACGGGGCTATGGCCGGGTATACAGGCTTCACAGTTGGACAAGTGAATAGCAGACATGCATATATACCGATTGCTGTAAGCATCCTCCTCCTAAGTTTCTGATCAGGATGACATGTATTGTAGGACATGCTCACTTAGCTTTGTCTTAATGGTTTGTTTCATGGTTAAAGATTCTGAATATTTGACATGCAATAAGCATCGACGGAGTTGGTTTTTGATATATATTTTGCTTGTTTGTGTGAAACCTGTAGCGGGTGACTGAGACAAACACGGTGAAGTTGACAGACAGGATGTGGGCAAGACTTCTTGCCTCAACAAATCAACCTACTTTCACAGAAGTCATTGGATTATTTCAAGGCATAAGCAGTGGATGACAACAAGTTGGCTTAGATTTCTGGATTCAAATCCTAGGGGACTACTGAACCCTCTCCCATCTTCCAATTTCAGGATTCTGAGAACGACAAATTCAAGAATTTGGCTGCCAAATTTTTTAGATTTGTTACTCACTGATGCGTCGTGTGAATAGCTTCTTATTATTCACAACACAACAGTGAAAGTATTGTTCGGCGACACTGTTGTCTTAATGCATACTATTTTTCGGTTTCAGCTTCTTCAGCCGACATAGCAGCAAAATCAACTCAACTAGAAACGGTGTATAATGTGTTTGTTTAACAGTGATTACAACTAGACAAGTTAAAATTTTTATATAAAATAACGTTTTTAGCTTCGGATTGTGTAAGTTCGATCGGACTCGAGTCTGGAGCCTCAGCCCAAAATAGAATTTCGGGTAGCCAAGCGCAGTCCAATACATACACAAGAACAATGAATGTAGCATTAAGGTGATGAGCCAAAAGCTGTCCGGTATGAATAGACAGAACAGAAAAAGAGATAGAACGATGAATAACCTCATTGCCACTGCAGGCGCTGAGAAAAAAGAAGCAGAAGAAGTAGTGGAAGCAAACAGGGGCTGGCTACTGCATCTGATACTGTGAGCAGGAGGAGCGATTGGAGATTTGGGGTAACTACGTACCGGAGAAAGAATCAAGCTAATGCAATGAAATCAAGTAGTAAGAAATTGAAGTACACGGATGAAAGTAAAGAATCGGAAACTTAAAGCAAATGAGAAGAATTTGGAAAGGGGGAAAAGGAAAACCCTAGTGCTTGGAATTCATAGACGAGGCCATGATGACGAAATTCAACGACCGGTCGGGGTTTGATCCAGGTCGGGTCAAATTGAATTAGACCGGGTCAAATCGAGTTAGGACGGATCGGATCATGTTATATGGGCTGGTAAGGGATTTTATTCAATCGCACAATCTGGCCCCAGCTTGTTGGAAGAGTTGGCTAGCAGAAGGAAGTTCGTTAGTTGAACTGTCTGCATGAACTAAAAGAAAGGAGTGGGTCACGGTCGGGTTGAGAGAATCCAAGTCGGATCAAATCGGTTCAAGTCTGTTCGGACGATTAGTCGGGTCATAATTCGGGTGGACTCTCCCTGGCGAGCGTGAGAAGACGTTGGATTTGCTTCTGGTTTGGATTATAGCGAAAGGAAAGGAATGGCGAGAGGAAAGGGATGGACGAGAGGGAGGTTGTGTTAATTATATGATAAGCACGATTTATTGTCATTGAACGAAGTGATGGATAATTTTGTCACTTTTTTACGAAGTTGGACAACTATTAATTGTATTTTTTGATTTTAAATAAATTATTAATTAAGTTACGTAATTTGATCCAAATAAAGATAATAAAGGAATCCAATAATTGATCTAAATTGATGGGTCAAAATCCGGGTGAAAATAGATTCTAATTAGTATGGATCGGACTCGTATCGTTTTTGTGATGGGGAAGCCCGATATGAAAGTTATATATAGGTTAAGGTCTTCTGTGATTACTCATATTAATTGTAAGCATAAGGATTTTCTGACCCATTAATAGAGCTTATATATTGAGAAAACTGTAAAAAGACCTAAATCTTGTGTCAAGAGTCACTTTCTATAAAGGTCCCGAGCAGGGCCGTTCCTATCGTTTTTATAGCCCCTGGGCGAAATTAAAAAAGGGCCCAAATAAATCGACAATATACTTAAGTTTACATGTTTGTATGAAACATAAATGACTCAATTTATAAGTTTACATAATCAACTAAATATTAAATGATCATAACACTAACAAATACACAGAGGATCATGATTTATGAAAAACAATTTCTCCGTACATTTCTAAATGCAAAATCATTAATAATATTATCAAGATCAATATTGTCCAACATATCCTTCTCAATAAATAACATAGCTAAACCATCCACCCTCTCTTGTGACATTGATGAACTCAAGTAGGTTTTTAAAAATTTTAACTTTGAAAACTTCTCTCAGCTGATGCTATAGTCACAGGTATAGTCAATAGAATTCGATAAGCAATTGAAACATTTGGATGACAATCTGCAGCTTAAACAAATTCTAATATTTCAACTGATGACATTAACTCATTTGGCAAAGTCATTTGCAATACTTTTAATTCAGAAAAAAAAGATCCTCTAAATTCACATCAGACACATTATCATGTGAAAAAGTCATCGTAAAATTAGTGCAACATTCTCTTAATTCGTTATCATCTAATGACCTCAACTTCTTTGAATCAAATAAAATTAAAAAATATTATCAAATGTCGTTAATTGTTCAAATCTATTCTTTAATGAAGTAATTGTCATATCCACAACAACTAGAAAGTAATAACCCTGAAAGAACTCTCAGCTAATTGTATTTCTTCATTATGGTTAATTTTATCAAATTGTCGTTTTCTAATAACACAACGTCTAGTTGAAAATATAGGCTCTATATTCATCTCAAATGCAAGACTTTTGGCAATATTCATATTAGAACTAAACCCTTCATCTCTATATTTATCAAAAAATACCATCACACCTTTTAATTGCTTTATGGTAGCATTAATGCACATAGATTTAGATTGCAAATTTGTATTCACCATGTTAATAGCGAATAAAATATCATACCAAATAACCATATCAAGTAAAAACTCAAAACTCTCAAGTACACTAACCAAGCTTTCTGCTTCACTCTTTGACTTGGCATCATCACAATATCTAGATAATTCCATCAAAGTTAATCTTATTTGAGGAGTTTGAAATCTAATAGCTTTAACACTTTTTGTTCGACTCTCCCAACGAGTGTTGGACAATGATTTTATAGTTAAGTCTAAAACATTATCAAGCAAAATCTTCCACCTTTTAGGAGAACTTAAAAATAATGCATATATACGTTGCACTACTCTAAAAAATGAAACAACTTTAACACAAGAATGTGTCATATCACTAATAGTAAGATTAAGATTATGACAAGCACATGACATATATAATGCTCTTGAATTTATTTCAAGTAATCGCTTTTGAACCTCTTGGTGATTTCCCTTCATATTAGAACCATTGTCATAACCTTGACCCTTTACATTATAAACATTAAGATCAAGAGAATTAAATGCATTCAATAATTCATTGAAAAGTCCCAATCCAGATATGTCATCTACCTTTAAGAACTCTAAAAATTACTCCTCTATTTTTAGTTTTTTATTTGACATATTCACACATCGTACTAACAAACTCTTTTGTTCTTGATGACTCAAATCTGGGGTACATTCAAGAATAACAGAAAATTATTTCGCCTCTTTAATGATCCGTATAATAGAACTTCTAACGCTATGGGTCAACAGAGAAATCAACTCAATTTGAATTTTGTGACCAAGATAATGATGATGAATTTCATGATTTTAAATACGTTTAACATGGTCTTGCATTATCACATCAAATCCAGCAATCATCTCAATCAATCCTAAAAAATTACCATTACCATCTAAGTAAAGTTTCTCATTGGATTCTCGGAAAGCTAAATTATATTTAGCAAGATATTTCACAACAGAAACTATTCTTATCAAAACTTGTCTCCAACGTTATTTCTCCTTTGCAATTTCTTGTTGCAAATCTTTATCAACTGTTTGATTTTTGCTCAATCTTACCCTTAATTCATTCCATATTCTCATATTAGTCATATGTTCAATGCAATTCTCATGTTCTTTGAGTCTCTCACTAAGATGCTTCCAATCTCTAAATCCGTCATTTGCTAATTCACTTTATTTGTTAATAGATTTGAACAGTTTACAACAAAAACAATATACTTTATCTACATGTTTAGAATAAACCAACCATTTTCTATCGATAATCTCTCCATTGCTCAAATTTTTATAATAATAAGAATATGAAAAATGACGAGAGGTATTGTCTAAAGGAAACATAAGATTCAACTCTCTTACAGACTCTTTTTTAACTAAAATATCCCTTGTTTTATTATCAAGATTATCTAATTCCGAGGATCATAAATGTCCAATATATGGCTTACTTGCTCAATATAATTTAAATTTTCTGAAGTGGATGCATTTGGTACATGATCATCTTCACTCAGACTTCTAATATCCTCGTGAATATGAATCTCATCACTTAAGTTTTCTTTATGTTGTTCAAAACCACCTTGACCTGATTCCTCAGGACTCTCACTAGAGAAGTATACTCTTTTAATAAATTTATTTATTGCTCCTTTTTAGGATTCTATCAACTGTGCTACTTGTTTTATTTTTTTCTTTCTTTCATTTTCAGACAAATGCTTTTTAGGCAACACAATATAAACTAATTATAACACAGTTGGATTAGAAAAAGAACAAAAGCACCTGTATGAAACTGGAAGAAGTATGCAGGTACAACCAAACTCCAACAGCTTCACAATATATCACAAATATATATAAATGGTATCTGTGATAGAGGAAAAATAAATAAATAGCAAAATTTAATATCTAATAGTAAAAAACAAAGAGTAAAAATACATTAAAAATCATAAACTTTACCTTTAAATTATACTTAGAATTCAGAAAACAGAATCGTAAAATTTTTTGTTGCTAATTTTTGAGTTTTTTTTTGGCCAATAGCTAATTTTTGAGTTTTTTTTGGCCAATAGCTAATTTTTGAGTTGAAGTGCTTTAAATACATATATTGATGAAAATAAAGAAATTAAAAGGTAAAAATACACTTAAATATTTCAAGACTATTTATAAGCATGAGGACCACAACTTTAACTTAAAACGTTAAAATCATTTAAAGCCAACTTATATAAGTTAACGTTAACTTATGACGTTAAAATCATTTAATGCCAACGTTAAAATCATTTAAAGCCAACGTTGGGACGAGGATATTAGAGTCTGTTGCAGAGGAAGCTGTTGAAAAAGTCAACGTTAAAACATCACTAGGACTAAAGAGAGGAGGCTATTGGAGTTAAAATTGGGGGCTCCCTCTCATAGTGGGTTCTGGGCAGGTGCTCTTGATGCCGTTTGACACCCATGATGGGTCAACACTTCATCATCTGGCATGAATAACTACCATCGGTAGGATGAAGTATATATGTATAATCAAACACAACGGTTTGAAGACGGTGAATGTGAGTATTTTGTCCGATCAAAACTGCTGCTTGGAAAACCTCTGGAGAGGAAAGTTCTGCGTTCTTTAATCGGTGGAAACCTAAACAAGCATCAAGTATGTATGTTTGTTTTTCCACGCATATATATAATCGGTCCTATAAGTTTATGATCTGTTCATAGATTTTCTAACATTGGTATCAGAGCCAGGTTTTTTTTTGTTTATATGCATGCTAAGAATTAATTGCTTCTAAAAACATTGCCTCTGTTTTCGTCTATTACTTCTCTCTCTAAACGTTATCCATTAAAGCATGAGTTGTTATACTTTCTACTGTATAGATATGTTGTTTGTAATGAATGCTTCATGTTTGTGGGTTTTGTTCTGTAAATGATTGATCAACCAATCTGTTAAAGAAAAAAATCAAATATGATGGCGTGATGAGTTTGCGGTGTTTATGCAGTTAATGAGTGTTTGTTATGTTTAATTCATGTTTTTTGGTTGGTTGTTTGGATTGATTTCCGTATGGAGAAGAACAACAACACAAATGGAATATGAATGTCTCTTCTTCGGTAATATAAAATACCTACCATTTTCTGTATGAGGGTTTAGAGTGAGAGAATAAAATTACCGGAAAAGACAATAGTAGATAACATATGTTGGATCATCAAGCAAGAGATGAGTTTAGACAAGGTCTGTCAAGTAAGATTAATAACAGCAAAAAAAAAAAGAAGCAGAGGAGAACTAGAAGCCTAGGAGGAAGAAGATGAAGCAAGCAACGTGGAGTCACCCAACATCGTCTGGCACGTGTATTGCCAAATGATGTTGTGCCCAATCGCAGCGTTGGCGCGTGCAGTCGCTGCCTTACGCAGCCCACTGCGTTTCTAGGCTGCCTTCCAAGCCCAATTTCGTTTTTTTTGGGCTGGTCTGTTTTGTTTGTGTTATGGGCCATTGAGGGTTACTT
>JAOQMR010000006.1:28225655-28237549 GCA_027563865.1 Erythroxylum pelleterianum | reverse complement strand
ATAAATAGTCTTGAAATATTTAAGTATATTTTTACCTTCTAATTTCTTTATTTTCATCAATATATGTATTTAAAATATTCCAACTCAAAAATTAGCAGCAAAAAATTTACGATTTTGTATTATGTGTTATGAGTATAATTTAAAGGTAAAATTCCTAATTTTTAAATATATTTTTACTCTTTATTTTTTATTTTTAATATTAGATATTAAATTTTGCTATTTTTCTGTATCACAAACATAATACCATTTATATATCTTTGCGATATATTGTGAAACTGTTGGAGTTTGGTTGTGCCTGCATACTTCTTTCAGTTCCATATATACAGGTGCTTTTGTTCTTTTTCTAATTCAACTGTATTATAATTAGTTTATATTATGATACTATTATTGAGAAGGATATGTTAGACAATATTGATCTTGATAATATTATTAATGATTTTATATCTAGAAATACACGGAGAAATTGTTTTTTCATAAGTCATGATCCTCTGTGTATTTGTTAGTGTTATGATTATTTAATATTTAGTTGGTTATGTAAACTTATAAATTGAGTCATTTATGTTTCATACAAATATGTAAACTTAAGTATATTGTCGATTTATTAAGGCCCTTTTTTTAATTTTACCCAGGGCCTATAAAATTATAGGAACGGCCCTGACACCAGGGATGACAATTGGTTGTTTCAGCTTTTGTTACGATGGTCTTGTTGTTTTGTTGATGCTGTCTCTGCGAGTGTTCCTCAATAATTTGTTGGTTATTCTGAGTTTTGTTTTGTACAAGGTCCTTGTAATGATCAACCCTTTGCATCTTTCACAGTAGAAAAGTTCGGTTTTTGGTTTGGCTACACTCTACAGATTCATGATTCAAGTCGTAATTAGTCCAAATCATGCTGATTAGTAAGAGTTCAGATACTCTGTCCAAATATTATGGTATCTTATTGTATTCAATAAATCTCAACTATTTATTTATGTGAGTTTTGGGCCCGCATAGATCCCGCAAAATAAATAATTGAGATTATATGAAACAGAATAAGACATAATAATATTGAACAAAGGATTTGGACCCGATTAATAGTGGGAGTGAAATAGTGGCAGCTAAGTAAGCATGTCGAGTCCTATTGAACAGAAAATCTGGATCCGATTAATAGTGGGAATGAAATGGTGGCAGCTGAGTAAGCATGTACGTGTTGACTCGACGGATTGAAACTTTAATTTTAATTTGTCTATAATTAGATTCAAATTGAGGCCTAGTAAAAATTTGGATACAGGCTTGGCCCGTTACCAAGTCTAGACATATATAGACAGATTCCAGAGACTAACATGACATCCCAGGGCACATCAATTTGTACAAAAGGGACATTATTTACTTGTTACTACCATTCCTATACATCCACCGGCCCTTCATTCACTGCACCAAGTCGGAAATCCAATCAATCTCAGGAAATTCAGGATAGTATGGTTCATCAGCTTCATTGACTCTAACTCCTGCCTGTTCTTGTGGAAGACTCTGATTCTTCAAACCGTTCAAAAGCTCTGACATCCCATCAAAGTAACGCCCACCATCCATCCTCAGCATCATGGACGACGATCCGAACAGCGAGTTTGGTGATAAGGAGGTTGAGGAACCCTCTTCATAGCTCGACAAAAGCGACCCTGATCTAAAACCGGGAGACCCGTCTCCATTGCAGAGATGTCTCGGCTTGTACACAAAAGGGCAAACAATTTTCTTCTCAGGCCTGATCTGGGAGGGAGTGTGAGCAAAAAAACAAACTTTTCGCTGACAAAAAGGGCCTGCATTACAAACACGTGTGCGGTAACGAGCTGGGTGGAGCCAGTACTCGAACACACCGTGCGCGTACTGACAAAGATCACCTTTCGTGCATTTTCCGTTGCGAAACATCGGGCAAGTGATCGGTACATATTGAACCTTCAGGGGATCGCGACGGGTCGCCTTCTCACCGCGGTGAGCAAAGGGACACTCCGTCCAGTCGTGGCTGCGCATCCTTGGGCAGCGTTTGACCTTGTAGGCATACATCCGAAATTCATCAGAGTCGTTGATAATGTCGTCGATATCTTCGAGTTGGATACCGCCGTTTGAGTTCACACCTTCGGTGAAGGGGTGCTCGCCGAAATCATAGAAGCTGTTGTAGCCAAAGGGATTCACTCCTTTCAACATCCTTAGCTTCTTCTATCTGCATGAACGCAAAAAGATTTCTGATCGCTATGTGGAGATTAAGTGATTTTACGCACCTACAAACTCTTGTCAGATAGCTTCATTCTACTCACAGGAAACTAAAGAGAGATCGATCTATCTCAGAGCTCGAAGAGGAGGAGATCAGAACTACCCATGATCTAACATGAAGAGAGAAACTAAGAGAGGCTCAAGCTGCTAAAGGGAAGTTTGACAAGGAAATGAGTGAGAGAGATGAGTGCCAGAAGCTGCATTTATAGAAGTGAAGTCCAAATATGGCCCTTCATCTAACGGCAATGGACGTTAACCTGAACTAGGACAGAGCTTCTTCACTTTGTCAGACAATTGTTCTTTCAAGGAGGATGCTCTAGCTGCAGCCTTATCCTACGTGTTATCTTTTCATTGGCCAAAATTTCATCAAATCTTACCTCTCTGACTTTAGAAACATTTGGCACTACGTTTATAATAATTCTCTCCCCAATTTTACGGTAAAGGATTATAAATCTCAACTATTTATTTATGCAAATTTTATGTGGGTCTTATATAAATAAATGTAAAATTTGTATAAATAAATGACTGTTATTTATAAAATATAATTAGGCACTATAAAATTAGGCAGAAGATCTTGTCCGTACGAGACAAAACGTAATCAAAATTCCAAAAGTAGTCAGCAATCAGACAGGCAAGAGTGCAGCGATACGAAGAGTTTCGGACCACAGAGAATCTGAGCCGCAGCACTCCGTTAAGATAACGGAAACGGTCGAAACGTTAGTAAGGAAAAGAGAAAAAGGCGGGGGTTAAAAAGGGAAGAACAGGAGAAGTTTGCATGGAAGAAGGGATACGTGGAGGATAAAAGTGGCGGGAACTATGAAACGACAAGAACTACCAAGATTTATCTCTCTATACGCGTGTTGAGACGTACGTACTCAGCCACTGCATGCAAGCTATTTTCTAGTAGGTGTCTCTCAATTTAACAATCCTTTACCTTTTTCTTTTCCTTTGAGTTTAGTAAGAAACGGACAAAACCTTCAACACGTTGGGATTAATTTAGAGAGAGTTATTTTCAAAATTGACACTTTTACGTCTTTGTGGCAATTCTTGGAGCAATCCCCAACCCCAAAGGCTCTCAGTCGCAGGTCCGATCACCGCTGGAGGATTAAATCAAGTACTCAGTGACCCGTTAAAGAAGAGGTGAGTAGCCCACAGCCTACAAGAAGTCTTTGTGGCAATTCTTGTTATCATTTGACGGAAGCAAGGTGAATGAAATGAATAAGAAAGAGGGAAGAACTACTTGAAAGAGAGTCTATTAATGGAGGAAGATGCAATCACTAAATTCAGGGTTGGTTGTATATGCGTAAGCACAAAAGTTACATTGACTTTGAAGGCCTTGGAAGCGTGCTTATTCTCGAGGCGCTCGGCTTTTTGTTGTTGATTTTAAGATTGATAAATTAACTTGGAATCGGAGATTTGAGTTCTAAGTATATATGTTGAGTATATATATATTTGATTCCGATTCAAGTTCTACCAACCCTATTAAATTCATCAGTAATATGGAGAGACTCCAGATCAGTTGTGACATGATGATTTGCACCAGTATCAGGGTACCAAGTAAAGGATTGCTCATTTGGTGCCGAGGTAGGAGCAGTCGTAGATAAATTTGCTTGAGGTGGCATGTGTCTATTATACTATTGTCCTTGTGTTCGAGTCTGTGGCACAAAATTATTGTCAAAATGACGTCTACAATCAATAGCAATATAATTATTATAACCACAAACTTGACAGGCTGGTTGTGAAGAATTACTCTCAGAAGATGATGAAGAAATAAAACCCCTTCTACCTCTGTTCCCACAGCCTCTACCACGCAAATGAGAAGAATAGGAACGTTGAACCATATTCACCGTTGGTAAAGAGACTTGTTGAGCTTTAAGTAATAATTCATGGGCAACTAATTGGCCATGTAGTTCATTCAATGAAATCGACGTTGATCTCTGCTATAATCTGCCAATAATCCCATTATATTCAGCTCCAAGTTTGCGAAATACAATAACATTAAATTCAACTGGAGAAAAAAATTGACCTGCAAAACTCAAAGAATCAGCAATAGATTTAGCTTGATACAAATATTCAGAGACAGACTTGTCATCCTTGGAAAGGTTGTGAAGTTCGATAAACAATTGAGTTCGTTGAGCATGGCCCACAACCCCATATGCAGCAGCTAAAGCATTCCAAATCTCATCAGAAGTTGTAAGGCCAATCAGATGTGGATAAACTTCCTCGATGATGGAAGATAACAGCCAAGAAAACAGGATTTAATCTTTAGAAAACCAAGCTAAATAAGCTGAATTTGGTTCCATTTGATTTGTAGAGGAGTTGAATAATTCCTTAGGGGGTGCTGGTTCTGGACCATAAATAATTCCATGTACATAGATTGTAAAAATTTAACAAAGGAGAAAATCGAAATTTCCAAGAGATATAGTTTTTAGAGGTGAGTTTTATGGAGAAGGCTTGGCTAACAGGAGAAAGAATAGGAAGAGAGGCTGAATAGGTGGAAGGAGAGGTTGAAGAAGAAGAAACAGAAATTGAATTAGCCATCGCAGGGCTCTGATACCAAATCATAAAACAGAGAACAGAGAAAAGCCTTTGGCTGTTTTAGTATTGAGTAAGAGTGATAGTTCATAATACAAGTCATATATATACACAAGTGATAAAGATAAAATCTAATCTTAATCAAATCAATTATCTTAACTAACAAATATTATCTGATATATATGAAGAAGTAGGATGACAAAATGGAAAAAGTGACGATTAGGACTATTATTTCCCTACTTTTGTACTTGTTCAAAAATCAAGATGAAATTCAATCCCACACACAATAGAATAATAATGAAACATTTTCGCATTTAATTTTTCCAAGACTTAAAAAATACTGAAAATTTTATGAAAATGATTAATGCAAAAGTTATATCAAAACAGTAATCATAATTTGTATTCGATTATGAAATAATAATATTCCCCAATTGTTTTAGAAACTGGTTTATCTCAACAACCATTACCACAAAAGTTTCCAATCTTTAACAATATTCACGGTACGAGCTGAGAGAATTCTATAACTATTGTGAAGATAGTTAAACAAGGAGTGTTAAACTTTAATTAGAATTAGAATTATAATTAATTTTAATTAAATACCAATTATGTATAAATAAGATCTACTATTTCATATCGATCTTTATTTATTAAATACCTCATATTTAATCATAAAATTTCTCAAACTTTACAAACAAGTCTATCTTGATTCAAAAAACTTTTTTCTCTTCCAACTTTATGTGATCCATTAGGTTCTTAAATATGTTGACAATGAATATAAATTATAATTCTAAATCATATTTATGATTAGATAAATTAAACTCCTTTAATTTATCTTTAATTATCTAATTAAACAATTTATATCCATAAATTAAGATTGACATCTAGTCGCGCATTATGATGACCCAAATATTTAGAAAAGTCAAAGCGGTTTTAATTAACCTTTTCGTGTATGATTTTTCTATATAATTCAATCATTTTATTATACAATATTCTGATTAGGCATATAAAGCATGAAATTAATGTCTACTTTATTTGAGTCCAATCATATTAGTTATCCACCGTTAGCAACTGATTCAATTAATGATATTTGTAAACTATTTTATAGCATATTATTCCACCTTGGCTAAGAATTTTTCGAATCAATAAATCGAGAATAACCTTTTTCTTGTAGTGAACGAAACATTCTCTATAATTATTTTAAGGTGATGAATCTTATATTGATCACTTGCCAACCTTCGTATAGTTCATGCTACATTCAATGACTACTGACTGAGCTATCATTAACTAAAACATGTCATAAATAGTATCAAAATATAACAATTTTTATACAAGATAAATTTAGAGATCTCAAATTAAAGGATCACTTGTACAATCATCATAATGAGAGTTTTCATAGACATACAAGTAATAATTTAAATAAAATATTTATCATATGAGGGCAATCGTGAACTTGTTCTCTAACAAGTTCCTCCACGTTTGTTTAAGTATCTTTGTATATTAGTCAATTAGATAAACTACATCCTTCATAAGAAAAAAAATATAACGTATGCTAGTTTTTATAAGTATGCCAGTTTTTAGTTAAGCATGATTTAAATAATTATGTGGTTTTTATAGGTGAATTTTCAAAAGTTAATTATTATGTCTAAGTTAGTAAGATTTATTTCATGGGTTAGTTGAATTAAGTTAATAAGATTGTATAAGGGCATTTTTGGTAGTTCACTTAAGGATAAAGACCATAAGGCATGTAAGGAAGGGTCAAATGGACATCTTGCAATCATTAAGGGTAAAAAGGGGAGAAGAATTGTTGTCTTGCATTTGAGAAGGAAGAAAAAAACGAAAATAGAGAATGAAGAAGAGAAATACGAAAACAAAGATAGAGGAAGAGAGTTTTGGTGGTTTGAGAGAAAATAAGAGAGTTGAGCTAGGGTTTAATTTTCTTAACCTTCAAGAGAGTTTATGAGGTTGTTCAAGAAGAGAAAAAGAAAGAAGAAGATAAGAGCTTTCATTTGGGCCAAACATCTTTTCATTTAGTGAAGATTTAAGGTAAGAGCATTTTTAATCCTTTGGATTTTGAAAGGAGTTTTGGTTCATGAAGCTTAAGAAATGCATGAGTTTAGGTATTCTAGGATTAATTTTATTAAATGTGCTTTATGGTTTCCAATTTGCATTCCTATTGAATAGGAATATTCGCTATTGTTAAAGGAAATTAAGAAGGGCAAGAGGAGCAAGAGAAGAGATATCTTTGAGCAAGTGTTAAGCAAGGATTTCAAGGTGATTTACATTTTTATAATTGAGTAAAGAAGCCATAAATATTTCTTTCAAATAAATGGAATTAAATGATTTCCAACTATGTTATAAATGTGCATTTATTGTTCTTTAAATGCTTTGAAAAAGTGCTACATGTTTTTGTATATGAATTTTGTGGATGAATTATGAACTGATATGGAAAAGATTTTTTAAAAGACTTTATGTTTATGAAATCAAGTTTTGGAAAAAGTGTCATTTTAGGCAACATGTTTACAAGTTGTGAAATGCATGATTATGTGAGTTTGGTTTGGTACATTATGTATGTCAAGTGCACTTCGATTAAAGGCCTCTCCCGTCTGTCCGCTAGTGGCATGGAGCTCCTTCACGAACTCCCCTAAGTTCACGGCCATGCAAGACCATTATGTGGGATTGCGATAGTACGTTTTGTTCACGGCTACATAGGATTATTATGTAGAAATGTGTAGTACATTCTGTTTATGGACCTACCTAAACCATTTTGATGTGTTTATGTGTTCACAAGTTTGATGAATGCATGATTTATATTACTTATAAATTTGTTTGATAAGTTGAGAATTTGGGAAATATGTGTTTCACGATTCAATGAGAATTTTTACAATGGAAATGAATATTTCAATGGTTTTGTTTGTTACCAATTATAAAACTGTTACATACGAGCTTTTAAGCTTACCCCCCTTTTTGTCTCATCTTCAGGTGACAAGCAAGCGATCGAGTAACCGAGAGGCATGGCATCACTCAAAATTTGCATCTTTTTGTATTTTGAAGTAGTTTATGTAAAACCCAAGGTTTTGACAGCATTTCAAGTTTTTATTCGCTCATGTATATTTTGGTTGTTTTGTATTTTAGATTATGACACCAAAGATGTATTGTGGCTTGAAATGCCATTAAAATTTTGTAAAACTCTTTTCTTTTAATGTTAATGATATATATTTCGTTTTGCTCACGACTTTTCAAGTTTGTACATTGCATTTTCAAGTTTTTCATAGGGGAAAATTTTGTTTTTGACTTCAAGGGAAAATCTGGATTAATCTAGACTGAATTAGATGAAGTTGCCTTATAGAAAGTTGTAGCTTATCTCTAGATTTCCAACGGTATAAGGTATGAATTTTTTGGATATCGGAGTTGAGAGATATGATCATTTTAAGTTAGTAATACTGCATAGGAGGTTTATGTGGAACAGCTTCAGTCGCGCTCGCAACAAGCGCTCTCGCGATTGCACCAGGCACTCTCGCGATCGCATCTTTATCCTCGCGATCGCACCTTTACCCTCGCGATCGCACCTTTATTCCTCGCGATCACACCCGAAGGGTTTTCCAACTCTAAACATGTTTGATTTTTTTTGCCATAACTTTGTAATCCGACCTCCAAATAGCTTGATTCTTGAATTAATAGATTCCTAACACATTTATCTATCTCTCCATAAAAATTGGTAGTCTTAGGCTTTGATTTGAAAAAGATTGATGGAAAGAAAGTGATGTAATCAGTTGGAAGAGCATGAATTGGTTATTTTACTGAACATACTTCGGTATTTTAATCATATCTTGATATGTAGAGCTCCGAATGAAATGATTCTTGCTTCAAAATAAACTAGAGACATAGAGCTACAATTTTTCTGAAGAAGTCTATTTGTAATTTGGGTGACTAACTGGTGTGAGTATGCTACCCTTGTGGGATGCGTGTTTAGATGTCACTGAGGAGGTCGGACACGTGTCTTGCGAGGGCAAGTGCCCAACACTTATGGTATCAGAAAATGAAGATGAACCGATGATGACTTGCGGGATTCCATTGAAATAACCCTATAGGGTAATACGCTCACGTTTTATGACTCCAGATGTTGGGCTCCGAAAACGAGGTCCAACATTTTTTATGTTTTATTAATATCCAGTCTTAATAGAACAATAATTAGGAATAATTTATAAATGCAATATATATAAATTTCATAATTATAAACTCTTCATAATTTTATTTACAATGTATATCTGAATATGTGCCCTCAAGGGGTGTGGCTCGATGGTTGAGAGCGAGGCTTGATTTCGGTTAGGTTTCAGGTTCGATTCTATGCTAGCCCCTCTTGTAAGTAGGGTGTTCAAAAAAAATGTATATCTGAATATGTATAATTTTATTTACAATGTACAAATTTTATCATATATATTTGAATATGTATATGATAAAAAATGTCCCAAAATTATTTTTCACTGATGTATGACCAACTATTTGACCTTAGGACATAAACCAATACTATACGCAAATCCTTGAAAATTTTACTTCACTCAATTGAGAACTTTGTGAAAAATATCATAAGAAAAGCTTGTAAAACGTTTCCTTAGATATCGCTCCCGTGCAAAAATCACTAAAACCATGTAATTCTTAATCCTTTTAACCAAAGATTACAAATTAACTTGGATTCAATTCGGTTTAAAATCAATAGAATAAATTTAGTTTGATTGAATTTAAGTTCAATTTGATAAATATTTTTAGATTCAATCAATTATAGTAAACTAGTTCGGATTTTGACCAGTCTTTCGATTATTGTACCGTTCCGATCGGTACTAACTAAAAATAATAGTACAAAACTCAGTAATTTGATATTGATTGTTTTTTGAACACCCTACTTACAAGAGAGGCTAGTAGGGAATCGAACCTGAGACCTAATCGAAATCAAGTCTCGCTCTCAACCATCAAGCCACACCCCTTGAGGGCGATATTGATTGTCATTATCGGCCAATATCATCATTTTTTCGTAGTACTGGCCGGTTAAAAAAATTGAGGGTGTGACTAGTAGAGCAACCACGTGTTAGAAGCTCCATGTTAGAAGGAAGCAAACAAGTTGCAGGAGAAAATTAAATAGAATTTCGGTTGTATTTATAATTATATTTAAATTTTATAATTATATTTAAATTATTAATTTATTAAAAATTTTAGCTTAAAAAATTTAAACCTAACAAAATATTTTGTATTGTAATATTTTAGATATTTTCTATTGTTCTAAATTTTATATTTGTATGATGATCAAATAATTTTTTATAATAATTATGATTATTATTTATATTTAAAATACGTAAAAAAAATAATATAAATAAATAAATTGTTGTTATTCTAAATTTATATTATTATAATTTTTGAGACATGATTTATGTAAAATTATAAATTATACAGTATAATATATTGAAGGACTATTTTGTAATTAAAAAAATTTAAGGATTATTTTATAAATTTAAAAAATTACCCAAAACGGTACCCAATATTGACCGATACTTACACAGTGCCATACTAGAATCAAATCCAGTACGGTATTCATAACATTAATTTTGACTTAAAGTTAACGAGTCAAATCAACTTTGATCAAATTCAAACTCAAATTTGAAAATATTCTAAATTAAATTTGAGTTTAAGAAGCCCTAAATTCGGTTTAATCTATTATGATCCCTAATTTCAATTAACTTATCAAGCTATAATTTAATATATAGAAAAGACCATTTTCTATCGTACGTATTATCTCCAAAGTTATCATTCATGAACTTGTTTGTACGCTTAATAGTTGCACTTTACCTTTTTAAAACCTAATTGGCAAATAGATCATCCTTCTTGTAAGAGTCGTGTGATTCTACGTTGCAAGTAAGAAAGTTTCGGAAGATTTCTGTACTTACAATTGAACCAGAAGATGCTGCACAACTTGCTTCCTCAAGAATTGATTATTGATAATTTGATATGACTTTCCTTTTCCCTCTTTTCAATAACAACAACGAACAATATTATGGACCAAATGTATATTTTCTTCTGATTCATGAAAGAAACTAAGTGACCCTTTGATGATTGTTTACACCCATCATGATTATACAACTAAGAATCATGTTTCTAATTCCACAATTTGATCTAGGTTGTCGTACTCAAAGAAAATGAGAGAGTTACGAGATATATGGTTGTTGAAAGTTGAAGTCTTGCTTAAGCGGACTTAAGTGAGACTGCCGCGCAAAGGGTGTTGGCGATCAACTTCGATGAAAGTTCAAGTCCTAAGGTGACTTGCTTCAACAAGTTGGATTCCACCTTCGTGACCGACAGGGACGGAGCCAGACTCAAGTCTAAGGGAGAGCCGGGGGCTAACATTTAAAAATGTCCTTAATTATTAAAAAATTATATAAGTACATTTAAAAAAAATTGAAAGGGGGGGCCATGGCCCCCCTACCCTTATACATGGCTCTGTCCATGGTGACCGAATAAAGGGCCGCAAATACTTCCTTCCTACTTAGGGCAAGCTGATGTGCTTTCCCAGTTTATTCTCCCACACAGAGTCATATTCGACAAGAAATTCCCGCCATCGGGCTTACTTTGCAAACTTCTTTTGGGTCATGGAAAATGCTTTAGCAACATTATCTGTTCGGACAACAAATAATTAAAACCAATGAAGGGTACAAGGAAGGGACAAAGTCAAAGAAGTACGATAACTCAAGCTCTTAATTGAGCTTGAGCTGCTCAATCTAGCTCTATCTAAAACTAAATTTTTTTATAAAAAATGATGTCATCTGTCAAATTTAAAATTTTGACAGGATTGGGCCTAATCAAACCGAGCTTATCCTCAGCCATTTGCCATTCCTAAATTCCATATGTCTACACTTTGTACGTCACAAGCTATTGTTAGTGTAAGTCGACTTGTACACTCTTGTAACTCGACTTACGCATTTACAGTACCTATAAGTCGACTTGTATCTCATGTAACTCGACTTATGCTTGTACAGTACTGTAAGATTGTTAGAGTAATGCCCTAAAGGCAATCCCCTTTAGCGCGTTTTGTTCAGACTTTATGAATAAATAAAGCAAGGCATATTTCATTAATT
>JAOQMR010000006.1:28155077-28170814 GCA_027563865.1 Erythroxylum pelleterianum | reverse complement strand
CAAATCAATCTATGGGGTGAGACTGATCGATCGGCCTATGAGATTGGGCTTGGGCCCGATATATCCGACCCAACCAAAGATAATTTAAAAAGGAGACACCTTTAACTCATGAATTGATGAGGTCGTTTTATTAACAACCTCTACAAAAATTGGGGTACGTCATCTAGAGCAGTACGCACACGATATTCTTTAGTAAAAGGCTAAAGAATAGTTCGCTTTGTGCCTACTGCATGACTCAAGGATTTCATAGTGCAGTGGCCGTCCGTTCTATACGCGGGCTGCTCGTCACATTCTTGCTTTCAATCAATATGGGAATTTACGAGTTAGGATAATTGTCCCGTTAAGTAATAATCCCCAAAAGTACAGCACTAATCAATAATTAAATTAATTTTATGTATTGAATTGATGCTAGTAATATTTTTTATCCTAAAAAGTGAGATTTTTCTTTAATTTTCTTTTTGTGATAAATTCATTTTTTTTTATTTTCTATGAACACGTTCATCGTCTCTTTTGAGAAATTATTGAATTAATTTAGATTTACATGATAAAATAATACAATCATTTTAATTTGCATCCGAAAAGGAATGGAGAATAAAATGATATGAAAAAAACCATCATTTATTTATTAATACAAAATTTTTATTAATTAATAATAATATAAAATATTTAATTATTTATTTACAAAATCAATCACATAATTAATTGAACATAAATATAAAAATTTTATTACCATTCTTAATATTTGATACCAAATAATGATATAACTATTAACTTTTATAATCTCATTCCTACTGCTTGCATATTAGACACGTATAATCAGTAATTATATTCCCACTTTTTATTCTCATTTTCATTTTTTATTCTAATTCTTTTATTATTGGTTACCAAACGAGACCTAATGTATCACTCTATTCTCGCAAGACACGTACCCGACATCATCAGTGATATCTGAGTATGAGCCCGCGGGGGTGGCATGTTAGAGTACTCAGTCTGTTAAAAACCGGTATAATTTTTTTAACAACAAACATACACACCTTTTCGGGGAAATCAACGTTTCAAATCGGCCCACTTTGTTCGTAAACTTTTTCAATCATAACAATACAATCAAACATAATTTCAATAGCTATTTGGACTCACTACAAATACAAAATATTTTGGTCATATTGTCTTTACATTACAACATAAATACATTTGTATACACATTGTACACAACTTTTCAGAATACATAATTTGATACAAAAATCGCGGAATATACAAATTGATACAAAAATAGGAAATTATAAATGCAGATGCGAACTGACCCCGAACTCTATCTCTCACTTGCATGCAGCAGGTGTACTCCCGTTATCTAACGGGTTATTCTTCTAATCCTAAAAAATATTTGCAAATTTTGGGTGAGTTTTGTGAACTCATTGAGGTAAAATTCACTCAATTCATGCAATACAACAATTCACATAACATATAATTCACATCTTTGCACTTTTGCATAGGTATCATATATCACATTTACATTTAAGAGCAATCAATTCGGCATTTCAAGCAGTCAACATACTTGTTTAAAATGCATATGAAATGCTCATGAGACTCCTTTCTAATTGTTACATTATTATGACCGAGTGCTTAAACTGTCCCGTATCTATATTGGATACTGGCCTCATTACTAACTGTCCCTTATCCGATGAGGATACATGGCTCATTTTACATAGTGAGCCTTAAGTTCTTAATCACTTTTTGAGCTCGAGACCCTTTTCACACTTTGAACTTTAAACTCTGATTAGTGGCTACTCTGGTCACAACTGCCATTATCTGATTGTGCATTCATGTATGGAATGCATCTATCACAATCAATCATGTTATGAAGCACATAGTTTGTCAAATTCACATTCAAGCAGCACTTCAACATCTCTTCACATTTCACAATCATCAGACCTTCTGTCCGAGAATCAACACAATTCCATTCACATTCATTAAGCAATTCAAACATAATATAACACAAAAAATAATTGAGTAGAACCATCTAGGTTACTCATAAGTTGCTCCCGAAGCTAAAGCCTGGAAGTGTCGTCAACGTCTAGAGATTGATGTTCTAATTGCTCCTCTAAATCAAATAATATACACATATATCAAAATTTGCACAATTACGTGTTCAAAAATGCACATGCATGAAATGAAATATGTACAATGCATGTTCATGACAATCCCAATATTTTTCCATTATTCTCATCACAAAAACAATCAAATAACAAAACTCACTTAAATAGCATTTGTCTGTAGGGTTTATCCTTGATAAACCATTTGAATCCAATTTCATAACCTAATGAATCATTTCAGATATTTCTCCAAACACTAACTTTTGGGTTTACTATTCTTGATCATTTAGACAATGAAAATAAAGTAATTTGATAGTACTCTCTTCTAGGAAAGTGTTCTCCTATCTCTTAAGTTTCTAATGACACCAAGATTGTTCAATTTAGTTCAGTATTTTGAAAGTTATTCTCCAAATATTTTCGGGCTGTTCTTATATTGAGACAATGCCCTGCATTCAAATTCCATCCAGAAATTGAAATTCTTAAAGACCAATTTAGAATTCGATATCTCCATACAATTTTTCGTCCTATGTCTCTAGTTTACTCCAAATCAAAAACCAGTCCATTTGGATAAGTACAAAGGAAGATATGGTCAAAATACTGAAACATGTTCGACGTAGAGAAAAGTTCACTGCGGCGAACTCCTCCAGAAAGCAATTCTCGCAAAAAATTTCATAAGTTCGTCATGGCAAAACCTAGAGTTGGACGCGGCGAACTTTTCTCGAAAGGAATCCTAGCCAAATCCTTCAAGTTCGCAGCAGTGAAGCAAGGAGTTTGCCGCAACGAATTTTCATAGAAGCATACCCAGTTTTTCTTTCAACTTCATGCCAGATTTGGAGACTCTTAAAGACAGAATTTGAATTTGATGTCTTAATGAACAATGTAGCCATATGTCTCTAGTTTAATCTAAATTAGAATCATCTCATTTAGATAACTAGAGAAGAATTATGGCTAAAATACATAATCATACTCAGTGGAACATTTTCTAGTCAAACATCTTCCAATTTTTCAGATTTTATACCCAACATAACTTGTACAAAGATGACCCCTTTTCTACTTCATTTACTCCTCATTTCCTACTCGATTTCATTTCAATATCATTCACAAATCAATTCATGATCTATATTTTGATCATGAACCAAAAACAGAACATACTTATTAACCCATTCATCACTCACGTTCATCATATACACAACACTATTTCATGTCATTTAACCTCTAACTATTATCATAAATGCTTCATTTAACAAAACCCACAATGATTAAAATATGACTCACTTGATTTAACTACCAAATCTTCAAACTCTTCAAAAAAATAAAAAATCCCTAACTTTACCAACAACCCACGTTCATCATCATCTTGAGGTTGGAAGGTTTGAGTTTTTGGTAAGAATGAAAGAGAAAGCAAGATGAAAGAGTAGCATGAAAGATGAGAGGATTGGGTTTAACATGAATGGAGATTTGAAGAATCAAGAATCAAGAAGAAGAGAGGAAGAGAAGCTACGAAAATAAAAGAGAACAAAAATAAACTCCAATAGCTCTTTAAGAGAGAGCATCGTGAATGACAAAACCAATTAATTAAAAGAGTCGTGGGCTTAAGCCATTGTGTTGCCAAGTGATAATTGTCATTTGCCATATGTCTCATTTCTAAAACATTTTATTGGTTCTTTCATTTAACTAGTCCCATCAACTTCAATTTTTACTCCAATTGTTCCCTAATTTTCAATGACACTTGTCAATAAATCTTAAAGTTATTTATCAAAATTTCCATTGCCATTGGACAGTAATTTCTATTGCCATTTAACAATTGTTTTGCCATTTGACAATTTTCTTAGTTTAAAAATGCCCAACAATTTTTCAGAAATTTCTCCAAATTTCTAAATCAACAAATACACTTTCCAAATCAATTTTTCAACACATAAAATCACATTTCCCAATATACTCATATATATAAACAATTATACTCGAAAAATATCTATAAATATATGTACAATTATTTTTATGCGCAAAGATTCAATGTTCAAGTGTATGTGCATGTCATGTAATACATGAGCATGAAACGTGTTTCTTAATTTCTCAGTAATCTTTCACATTTACTATTTTAACTTTAACATGAGTAACGAGATGTTACACCTAAGTGATTTTTCTAAATCGCAAAATGTGGGGTTGCTTTTAATTAAAAGAATTGTGGGCTTAAGCCATTGTGTTGCCAAGTGATATTTGTCACTTGCCACATGTCTCATTTCTAAATCATTTTATTGGTTCTTTCATTTAACTAGTCTCATCAACTTCAATTTTTACTCCAATTGTTCCCTTCAATGGCACTTGTCAATAAATCTTAAAGTCATTTATCAAAATTTTCATTGTCATTAGACAATAATTTCTATTGCCATTTAACAATTGTTTTGCCATTTGACAATTTTCTTAGTCAAAAATGCCCAACAATTTTCAGAAATTTCTCCAAATTTCAGAAATTCTAAATCAACAAATGCACTTTCCAAATCAATTTTTCAACACATAAAATCACATTTCTCAATATACTCACATATATAAACAATTATACTGGAAAATTATCTATAAATATATATACAATTATTTTTATGCGCAAAGATTTAATGTTCAAGTGTATGTGCATATCATGTAATACCTGATCATGAAACGTGTTTCTTAATTTATCAGTAACCTCTCACATTTACTTTTTTAGCTTTAACATGGGTAACGAGATGTTACACTATGTGATTTTTCTAAATAGCAAAAGGTGAAGTTGTAAAAGTTTAATCAATTCAACTGGTTTAACGATAAATTTTTTTTGAATTGATTAACTTTTTATTTCAGTTTTTAATTTTTCAATTTGATTTATTTTAATAATTTTTATTTGATAAAATCAAATAATTTATCAATGTTTTATAAATTAATTAAATTTTATTTTATAGTCTTTTTTAATTAAACTTCAAAATTTTCAATAGATAATAACAATTTTTTCATTTATATTTCAGAATTTTTAATTTTATTCAATATGTCATATTAAACCGATTTAAAGATAGCTTAATACTAATTAAACCTTTAAAATAATAAACCTCTTGTTTTACCAGTTTTAACTTTCAATCCAATTTTTAAAGCATTAGTAATTAGTCATTGAAAAAATTTCCTTATTTAAATATACAATTTAATTTTATTTTTGTTCACTTTAGCTCATTTTTAATTTAATAACAAACAAGTTTAACTTAATTTATGGAGTTTATGATTGGGATCCATTTGTTGCATAATTATAATTCAATTTTCAATTAGAAAGTGATTAAAAACAAAATATAATATATTCGATTTGGTGGTGTTTTTGATTATTATGATTATTATAAACGAAATTATATTTGTATATTAGTAAATAATTTAAATAATATAATTGACGGCCCCTCGCTTGATGAAGTCTTTCGTGGTTGTTAAAATAAGTCAAAAAAGCTTATATATCTCTTAAGATAATTATTAACAATATAAGTAATTGGATACATCTTACATTACGATTGAACACCTTTTAACTCATGAATTGATGAGGTCGTTTAATTATCAACCTCTACAAAAATTGGGTTATGTCATATAGAGCAGTACGCACACGGTATTCTTTAGTAAAAGGCGAAAGAATAGTTCGCTCTGTGCTTACTGCATGACTGATGGCAGTAAAAGCTGAGTGGCCGTATACTCGGGCTGCTCGTCACATTCTTGCTTTCAATCGATATGGGCCGTAACAAGTTAGGATACTTGTCGCATTAACTAATAATTCCCTAAAGTACACCACTAATCAATAATTAAATTAATTCTTTACAGATATATATATGTGTGTTGAATTGATGCTAGCAATCATAAAAAGTGATATTTTTCTTTTTGTGCCACTAACCAATAATTAAATTAATTATTAATAAATTGATGCTAGCAATATTTTTATCATAAAAGTGAGATTTTTCTTTATTTTGCTTTTTGTGATAAATTCATTTTTTATTTTCTCAATTATTATTGTATATGAATATGTTCATCGTCTCATTTGAGAAATCATTGGATTAATTTAGATTTACATGATAAAATAATACAATCATTTTAATTTGCATTGGAGAAGGAATGGAGAATAAATTATATGAAAAACATCATTTATTTATTAATACAAATTGTTTTATTAATTAATAATAGTGTAAAATATTTAATTAATTATTTACAAAATCAATCACATAACAATTAAATATAAGTAAAAATTTTTATTACCATTCTTAATATTTGAAACCAAATAATAGTATAACTATTAATTTTTATAATCTCATTCCTACTGCTTGCATACCAAACACGTATAACTAGTAATTTTTTTCTCATTTTTTTTTACTTTTTTTATTCTAATTCTTTCATTATTGGTCACCAAACGAGAGCTGAGTGGTTTCTCTAAATAGCATAAGTTGAAGTTGTATTGTGTTCAGGCAATTTTACGGACCATTTCACTAATAACAATAAGTGATGTTAATTAGCGATGATTAAAAAGTTTAACCAGTTTAATTGTGAAATTTTTTTGAATTGACTGACTTTTTGTTTCAGTTTGATTTACTTTAATAACCTTTATTTTTAAAAATCAAATAACTTATCAATGTTTTATAAATTGGTCAATTTTTATAAATCAATTAATTTTGATTTAATAGTCTTTTTAATTAAACTTCAAAATTTTCAATAGATAATAACAATTTCTTCATTCATATTTTAGAATTTTTAATTTTATTCAATTTTTCATATTAAACTGATTTTATGATAATCTAATACTAGTGAAATCTTTTAAATTAAACTGATTTTATGATAGTCTAATACTAGTGAGCTTTTGGAGGATGGATAAGTACTTTTTTATCGCAAAAGATTTTTAAAGAAAAATGAGTACTTGGCTGTAAAATAAAAAACACTTCTTTTTTGGCAGCTGAAATACAACTTTTTAAGAAGCTCAAATTTGAAGCTTCTAAAAAAATCACCTTTTCAGTAGTTTTTTTATAGCAATTAATGAGTTTATTTTTTAGTTTCTTTATACCCACAAAGTCATATTCATGTTTATGTCGAGAATTATATAATATTATTTGACTTTTTTATATATTTAAATATTTATTTTTATATTAGTTTTACTTATGTTATAATACATATAAAAGATTTGGTTAGATATATTTTTATTTATATTTTATATAGTTTAAAATTATATAATAATTAATAAATTGTGCTTTGCATATTGTTTAATATACTTTAAATACTATTTATATGCATAAATAATTTTTATTACAAAATAAAATATAGTTAAAATTAAAATTATTTTTTATTTTTATGTTGTCAAGCTGTATACTATGTGAAGCTCTTTCAAAAAAACTTTTTTTAAAATGACAGCAAACAGTTAACTGACTTTTTAGAAAAGTTTTCTAATAAAAGTTTTAATGACAAAAATTCTACTTGTATAAGCCCATCTAAACAGACTCTAACTTTCAGTCTGATTTTTCAAACAATAGTAATTGGTCACTGAAAATTTTTCCTTATTTAAATATATGATTTAATTTAATTTTTGTTCACTTTAGCTCTTATATTTTTAATTTAATAACAAACAAGTTTAATATAATTTATGGAGTTTATAATTGGGATCCATTTGTTGCATAATTATAATTCAATTTTCAATTAGATAGAGTGATTAAAAAACAAATTATAATAACTTCGATTTGGTGGTGTTTTTTATTATTATGATTAATATAAACTAAATTATATTTGTATATTAATAAATAATTTAAATAATATTAAACATAAAGAAAAGTTTGTGATCATAATTATACGATTCTGGTTCTCATCAGCTACTAAAAGCTGTGGAATCACAACAAGCTGCGA
This sequence comes from Erythroxylum pelleterianum, assembly GCA_027563865.1. NCBI lineage: Eukaryota > Viridiplantae > Streptophyta > Magnoliopsida > Malpighiales > Erythroxylaceae > Erythroxylum > Erythroxylum pelleterianum. The sequence continues at coordinate 28,162,853 of JAOQMR010000006.1, read as the reverse complement.
ATTGCTGATAGAACATAAGGAACAAGTTTGTTATAAGCAACTCCTAATACTTCCACATATTCTTTTACTCGTTTTCTAATGCACGTCCAAGTTCCTTGATTCATGGTCCTTGCTTCTTGATGCGGGAACGATGCCACTACACTTCATTTCCTGTTTTCTCTGAAGCAACAGGGTTTTTTGTATCTTGATTTTGCCATGAAGCCTGCCATTGCTTGTCATAGAATGTTGCTTCCTCTGCCAACTTTTTCAGGTTTTCGATATATCTCCTGTTTTCCGAAACAGCAATATAGCGATAACTGTGAAGAAGAGTCCTGCTTTGCACAGGAGATTTCCAGTTTGGCCTACCATGTCAAGACCTGTTAATCCATCCACTATATATGCCATGAAGAATCCGATCATTGCAGCTCTACCTACAGAAGCATTCAATTGTTTTTAGAGTTTTGCTTAGTTTCTTAAAGCGTGTTATGTTTAGGCTTTCAAGTTCAAACCATTAAGCATTTCCGCCTCTGGGAGATATGACCTCTTAAGCCATGCCCACCAAGGTATGATTGAGCTCTTAAAGAGCACTTGTTCTTCGTTTGATGATGCTTCAGGATAGAGTTCAAGAAATTTTCTTCTCTTCGCTTCTGTAGTAGCAACAGATACTATGACATGTAAGTGTGTTGTGATTAGATTAGAACTTACCAGTGAAAACAGCACTCACCTTCTGCAATCAGACTATCCCAATCCATTTTGCCTTCTTTAACAAACTTGTTGAGATCCCAGTTCCCCATGTTCCAACGCTCATCCATAAACCTTGGAAGACTAGACTCCATTCCCGAGCCATGCTCTAAACTATCTTCAGCACTCTTTGATCCTTCATCCTCGAATGTGGATTTCTCTTGCTCTTCAGCATGACTAAACCCTTTTTGTCTTTCAACATTTATAGTAACCACACGAGTCACCTGCTTCGACCCCAAAGAACGTGCTGGTCTAGTTTGATGCTCATGTTCTTGGCGATACTGATATGTTGTGCGCTACAACCTCTGTGTAATGACGCAGAAATAGCAACTGAAGCCATGTTTGTTGTTCTTCAGATCTTTACTGCTCGGAGTTTTGGCTAATGCGATGATCACGGGAATACAGGAAAAAGGTGATGAGCCCATGCTTTGTAATAAAATAGGATTATCTTTGCCTCATCCGCTTCTGTCAGTCAAATTATGGGCAGCTGCTCTTATCTGAATCAGGTTCTTGACGCTTTCTGTGTTACAGGGAACCGGAAAACTTAATCTCGACAAGTCATTGCTACCAGTTAAAGGAAATTTAATTAGTTCTGGAAGCAAAAGTTCTCATTTTTACACAGAATCGATCACGTCCGTTCACAGTTTCAAGCAAAAGTCATTAGATTAGACGTTAATAATTCCGGTTTCATTCTTTGTTCATGATCAATTCATTTTGCTACCAGTCATTAGATGTAGAGGAGCTCACTCTAATTAACGTTTCCATTTCATATACCTCGATCTTTCAACTTGTACAAATCATTTTTATTCCTTTGTTCTCACCCCCTGCTTTTGACCATTCTCTTATTCACTTCTACCAATTTGTCACATCTTCACAAAGCTGACTCAATTCCAAGGGAGAGTAATTTTTATTTTCTAAAAGTTAATGCAATGAAATTTATGTTTCAAAGACAACAAATAAAGAGAAATTGAGCCTCCCATTGAATAGGAAGTCCTAATCTGAATTTCAGTAACTAGAAATGAGAACAAATTCAAACTTTGCGGGAGGTAAGAATGTTGTCTGAATTGACTACATTTTAGAACAGGAAATAGGCGAGCTTGTGGACTAAATGGAAGCGAAGTTATGCTTCCCATCCCCTCAACAGAGTTGCCCGTGCGACTCGGCTGACTCCAAGTGTAAAGGCACCCATTCGAAGGTTGCAATCGTGAGTCTGACACATGCTCTTAATGTTGTGAAACCCTCGAGTCATGTACCTCTTGAGCTCCTTGTTCACTTGCTCTTCTTCCCACATAAAACCTTGAATGTTCTGCAAATATATATACATAGAGACAGATCTTTAGATTTTTCCCATGTCAATCTCTACAACAGCTTAACACAGCAGAGAAGCTCTTAACAGACAGAACTCAGTAAAATAGGTGCACCCCTCTAGTCAATAAAGCAAAATCATTAGGGAATTGGATTCGAGGTCTTCAGGGTATTGCCCATCCGCCAGAGATATATCAATGATGATGAATCCATTACCAAGTACTAAAAAAACTACTATGAAGACAATACCAAAATGATAAAAAATTCGAAGTTATTCTGTTTACCTGAACCCACTCAAAATAGCTGACAGTCACACCTCCGGAGTTAGCATATATGTCAGGAAGTATAATGACACCTTTCTTTGACAAAATCTGCATCATTAGTATCTCATGGATCAGTAACTAATGTATTCTGTTATACTTTTCATTAAAAGAAATGAATAGAAAAGCAAAGTGACCTCATCTGCTTCGGGATCAGTAGGATGGTTTGCTGCCTCCACTATAAACTTCGCCTTCACTTCTCCAGCATTTTCCCTTTTTTTTACAAAAAGGGTCAATGATAAGTGACATGCCAACAGATCACAGAGTATAAAAGAATAATATCTTAATAGGCAAAACTAATATCGAATAACTTGAAATTGTTTTAAGAGCTAAACCTGTTCAGGACTCCACCTAAAGCGCATGGGATTAGGACATCGCATTCATGTGCAAGCAGATCATGAGGATCCATGGCATCTCCTCCCTGGAAATTTTTCAAAACACCAGTGGCTTCCTTATGCTTAAGCAGTGCCGGTATGTCTAGTCCATTGGGGTTCTTAAGTGCACCCGTGATGTCACTAACTGCTACTACCTTCCCACCAATCTCATGTATAAGCCTTGCTACCCAAGACCCCACATTACCAAAACCCTACACATTCGATCAAGAAGATATAGTTTATTAAATAAGGGACAAGAAGCATCTCAGCCTAGAAAGGTCATCTGATCATGAATGGAACTGTTCATCTAAGTTTTGTTTCTCACCTGTATTGCAAATGTTAAATCCTTAATGGACTTGCCATATTCAGCAAGTAGAGCTTCTGCCCCGTAAACAACACCACGCCCGGTAGCTGCTTCCCTACCCAAAGATCCACCAAGATCCTAGTATCCAAATAAGAGGAGGAGAAAAATTAGGCGACGAGTATTTATCAGACTTTGTTTTGGATGAATGCTGATTCAACTTAAAATAAGAAAAAGCCAATTCCAGGTACTTACAATAGGTTTTCCTGTTACAACAGCTGGTGAGTGACCGTGAAATTTTGAATATTCGTCCAATATCCATGCCATAGTCTATTGTACAGTTTAGGCCAGTGTTATCAGTATAATCATCACACTTAATACCTAAATCTCAGAACACAATCTGTAAATGGGTTTGCTAAAACTTAATCAGCAGGCTATGAGATACCTGCGCATTAGTACCCATGTCAGGTGCAGGAACATCTGTATGAATGCCAATGAGATCGTGTATTTTCTGAGTGAAGACTCGAGTAAGACGCTCCAACTCACTTTTACTTAGATCCTTTGGATTGCATCCAATGCCTCCCTTGGCTCCACCATATGGTATATCTGCTACAGCAGTCTTCCATGTCATAAGTTGAGCCAGGGCATTAACTTCATCTGGATCAACCTTAAGACCAAATCAGAAAGCACTTCAATGTCAGCCCCATGTCAGAAATTTAGAGAAAGAGAGAGAGAATTTTTCATCCCCCTTTGCTTAGGACAATAAGAACAGAGACGATTCAAGTTAAGTTGGTAATTTATGGATGAAAAAGCATAGAATTCTATTATATATAATCACAGGAAATTTGTCTCATCCAAAAGAAAAGACAAAACCAATCAAAACAAAATCATAACAACATCTAATCGAATGAATAAACAAATTACAATGAGACAACGGCAATGTCAAAAAACAAAGAGGAAAAGGGCAGAGAATCACAGGAGCAATTCTTGTAAGGTATAGAAATTGATACAATACCCCACGGAAATTGGTTTCCAAAGAAACCAAAGCTATAAAAAAGAGCTAAAAAACTTATCACTGGAGCAGATGTCTAGGGTTCCAACTTAATGGATCAGATTCTGAGCTACATGTTACCATAAACTAGACGAGCCATAACTGTGTATTAACTGTATGTCAAAGAAAAACTTCAACGTCCAACATAATCGCTTTCCTTCCAATCTCTTAACTACTCACAACAGAATTGTGTTCCAACAAGACCAAAACCAGCAAATCACCAACAATGTCAATTTGATGATCTTCTATTTTCTTTGGATAAACTGCAAAACAACAACAAAAAGAAAGAAGAAAAAGAAAATTCCATCGATACCTCAGGATGGTATCTGATTCCTCCTTTCATTGGCCCACGAGCATTATCATGTTGCACTCTGAATCCGATGTAAGAGACGAGAGTTCCATCATCTTTGGGAATTGTGCACTCCACCTGATCAAAACCGAAAACAGGATCAAGACATTTCCTTTAGGAAAATCCTCAAAGAGTTCAAGCTAGCAAGTTCCTCCATACCTTGATCTCTCTAAAAGGGATCAACAGACTCTTCTCAACTTTCGAGTCCAACCCAAGAATACGTGCCGCTTGGCGGAAATTGCGGTTAGTTGCCGCCAACGCGTTCATGGCTCACAATAAGACCAAGAAACAAAGAATACCCAGAAACAGAAAGCAGTTAAAAGATCAAAGATTAAAGATCCAAAAGCCTACGAATCAAGAGAAGACCAGCAATGAACCAGCTTGGAAGAGTCTTTGATGTTGAACAACAAAGAACGAGAGAAAGGCTATATATAGAGGAAATCGTAAGGACTTAACAGGAATATATTGTGACGTCATTTCCCAACTGACGGTCATATGGCGGAGAGGGAGTGTGTATGATGTGAACGGAGCTATAAACGGTATGTGAACTCGGTTGGTAAGCCTTTAAAAGCCTACTAAATTGGAAAGCTTAGGTATAATTTGGTTCTCTGTCAATACTAAAGTTTACTATAACAGTAGTTTGCATTGTGCCTCTTGTTTTGCTCTGTTTCGGTAAAGGTCAAAGTCATTGAAACCCATCTTTACATTTGGTAAAGGTCAAAGTCATTGACATTTCAATGTCAACTAAATCAAATTTATTATTTAATTTAAATTTATTTTTGGTTAAATTATTTATTTAAAATACATAATTATAAATTATTATACAATTTATTTAGAGATATCGGATTTCTTTGTAATTAGTATTTTTCTTTAATTTAGTACCAAAAAAAGTAAAAATATGGTCATGGATTACCCTAATTATATTTAAAATAGTGATAGAAATAGCATTTTTGAAAAAGCAAATACTCCCTTTTATTCAAAATAAGTGTCATTTGGATTTTAATTATTCAAAATAAGTGTCGTTTGTGACTTTTTATGCATATTTATGATTTCACTTCCAAAATTACCCTTTAATTTCTTTCATATCTTAATTACACAGATTATATTTTCAAGGCACTTTAACATGTAATTAATAAAGGTATATCAGACATTTCATTAACTTTCTTAATAAGTGTGCATTCCTCTAAAACGACACTTATTTTGAATAGGAAGGAGTAGAAGATTGTTTATAACCGATAATAACCCTTCTCCATTATCATCATTACATCATCACATTCAGTTTGAAGTCCTGTAATAAAACGAAGTCTGTCGTAATAAACGGAGAACTTTGCGTATTGAGATTTACATAATGAGATGACGATTTTGATAAACTTGATGGAAACATTGTCCGTGAACGAGCTTCAAGGTTCTGATTCCCACGAAAATGATGCTATTCGATTGAAGGAATGGGTGAATGAACGGTGCCTGCCTATTCCTTAGAGAATAGTTCTAAAAGAATATGGTAATGTTACAAGCCATTGGTCGATTATTCTAATGTGTTCTGTACATTATTTTGGCCATCTTTTAAGTGTTAATTGTCTTTGACCAAATTAAACAACTTAATTAACTAAAAGAGCATCTTCCTTCCCATGTGCGTGAAATCAGCTAATATTGATCACGTCCACCAAACCCGTGCAAGCAAAGCTCAAGACTTCACGCAACGTATATATAATTTGAAGGCTTCCTCAATCCTCAATTGGTCATCTACGCACGACACTATTTCCGTAAACTGAATAATAATCATTTAAGCCATCTTATCTTATCGTAACCCATGCATCTTAGTATTCAACTAATAAATTCTCTCAAGCACGTTCTCTTTTTCTTTTTCTTTCTTACCTTTTAATTTTTAATATATATACATACATTTGTAGGTTTAATACCATACGGGCTACCTCTAATCGGAGTATACGGATAATCTTATGAAAGATATATATAGTATAATAACGCCACATACATTTGCAAGATTATCCGTATACCCCCGACAAGAGGTAGCCCGTATGGTATCAAAGCTACAAATGTATGTATATATATATATACCATTTTTACTATATATGAACAAATATTAATTTTTTTATAAAATTCAAATAAAATTCAATATTTTAACAATTATAAATTAAAATTTAACATTAATATAGATTTATAACTAACTCTTATTTATATAAAAATTAAAAATAGACTTTTTAACTTTTTTACTGAATAAATAAACTTTTATTCTTATTATACATTAACTTTAATATCATTTGTACAATTTTTACAGGAGTTATTATGTGAACATGTTAATATTAAAGTAAAAGATCATAAGAACTTTAAATTTTTATGAAAATTTTAAGAATCCTTTAACCTATAAGTACGTGTAAATAATAGGTATGGGAGGGTAATTTGGGAAGATCGACTTAGAGATGACAAGGCCAATCCAAAGTTTTCACTCGTTACTAGTGAAGTCAAATAAAGCGCTTGGCAGTCCACCAATTTTTTGTGAAACGTGGCCAATCGTAGATTTCCACGTGGACACCATACAACTCTGTTCATTGTCCCAACATCATCATTACAGCTTGATTGTCAAGAATCTCTGGTTATTACGTTTAAGACAAGAAAACACATAAAATAAACTATTGCTCTCATCTAGCTAGATCCACGTGGCCGTGGACAGTTTGACAACTCGGAAGACGCGGCGAGCTGATATCGATAAGACTTACCCTGGCCTAGCCAAATGATGATATGTACAGATATGTTTGAAAAAGGAGTTGACGTTGGCTGCCAGCTGCCACGTCATCTATGACATGAGACATCCAATTCAAATAGGAATCTAACACTATATATCAAGAAGAAGTTGAAATTCCACAATCACAGGAAGTTAGATATGAAGAATGTAAGAATAACGCCATTGACCCAGTTTTGTGAAGAAAAACCAATCTTCTGCACGTGAAAATGACACCAACTTGATAAAGATCGAAAGATTGCTCTATTCTTGATTCTAAATAACACATTTCCTGCTTGGAGGTTAGGAGATCAGACGATTATAAAATGTTTCACGTGTCAATAAAACCAAAAGTACCAAGGACCTACCAATATAAAGAAAATTATAATTATGAATCAAGTGCGGATAATCCTGATCTATAATCCAATGACTCATCTTTCAAGCTCAAAACTGGCTGGATGAATATCCCTGACTTCCTTGTATCTGCACGTTAACCTTCCTTCCTGCAAAAGTTAAAACGAGTAAAAAGAAAGAAAGAGAGAGAGTGAAGGGTGTAGAGATGGGGGTGAGAGGAAAGATATTCAAGAACTAAGTTACGTACTTTCTCTTTCTTCTATCA
>JAOQMR010000006.1:28094033-28106291 GCA_027563865.1 Erythroxylum pelleterianum | reverse complement strand
TTCCACGTAAAATCTGTGTGTTCATTACTCTTCCTTCAGTCCTATTTTAGCTGCGACCCTGCTCTAATCCGGTCAATATTTCACAACAATACTTACATGAATTAGTTATCATTTCTGATATCTGACAGGCACATTATGAATTTGCAAGAATGGAGAACTCTAATTATCATTCGAAACTGTTTTACAGTGTTCTCCTAGTTGAATGAGTACAGTGATCAGCACATACTCTTACTGACGAACACAGTTGCGAGTTGCGACAGAGGCTTGTAAATTAATGTCACTCCAGTTCAGATCATCGAATTGGGGATGTCTTCAGAGACAAAAGGCTGTCAAGATTGGAGACCCTCGATTCTTTGCCGCGAGCTGGTCCAAAAATCTCCCAAAAGCGTAAAGTCTCGTCCCCTCCGGCTGATAGTACTGTCAATCCATCAGGACTCTGAGCAAAATGATTGGAGGAGGTTGGTTAAGATCCATAATTTTTAGCTTTTAGGGATAGAATAGCTCTTAGATGATCATACCTGAGAAGTATTGAGGATTCTCGATCTATGACCACATAATTGTCCCAGTTTTGTCATGGAAGGATACTTCCACAAGCATAGACGATTTTGAAGCTCACCCATACCATAGCCATGGCCACTCAGTAACTCTTGGTGATGTGTATTCCACTCGAGTCCGCAGATCTGCACAAAGGTAGGATAACATTAGCATTCCGGAACCAATTTTTAAGCATTAAATTAGTTAGAAAGACCAGTTACAATCTGGACCACAAACTGGTGACTGCCTGATTTTTCTCAAGTTCCTTAAAATGGGTTCTTAAGTAGATCTACTTATTCAACTTGCCTGAGCACCAGTATCTACTCCACCAATGCATGTCCCTTTCCTTGTATTCCATATCTTAATACACCCATCGCTGGTGCCACCACCTGAGGCTAGTACATTAAATTGATAAGGGCACCACGCAAGGGCTTTGACTGCTGCAGAATGTCCGTTCAATTTATGCAGGAATTTGGATGAACTCATTTTAGATGCTTCCCATATGTATATAATGTTGTCATTTCCTCCACTTGCCAATACACTGCCTCCGCTTGACCACTTCAAGCCACACACTTCTTCGTTGTGTGCTTTAATGCGTACAGTCGCATTTTCATTCTGTCTAACTGTCAATGAGGGTAAAGAAATTAAGGAAAGGTAAAAGCAACAACATGAAGAGTAAATAGCAGTTTATGAGTGTAGGTACCATCATGATGGATCAAGAATTTGTCTTTGCTTCCTGAAGTTAGAGCCTGACCATTCCAGGAAATTGCTCCTACCCTTGCTTTATGGCCTTTCAGGTCTCGAACCTGTGAGAAATGACAAGCTTGTTTTTACTTGTTCACCGAACAAAATTCAAGAGAAACTCTTTAACTCACACAGAAAAAACAGAGCCCTTACACATACAGAAGTCTTAGCATCCCAAACCTGAAGTTTGGAATGCATGAAACCAACAGCTAGACTTGTACAATCGTCAGACCAGCATAAACTTGTTGGACGGTCAGTGTCATGCAGCAACTTCTGTACTGTACAGGATTCTGCGTTCCACAGGTACACTGCTGAGTTCAAGGCAACAGCAACGACGTTGTTTTTGCCCCAGTCCATGACTTTAGTGTAGAAATCATTACTAATGGCAGGGGCATCCAGAATCCTAGTTTCCTTCTGCAAGAGCCCTCGAAAATGTGCAGGAAAAATTAGAATAATTGGGGGTAAGGGATAAGCAAGAATGGGGGAACTATGTTCTTCTCATTAATATAATATCATACGGAGTCGTACTTTGGGCAACCGACGAGGATGATGTGGCTTGACCACATTACTCAATGCTTCTGAATCATCTTTCCGCATCTCATCGATATGGCGGATTGATTTTCTACTCGATTTTGGGCTACCTCTGAAAACCAACATCCTGAACGGTCTCCCTTCTGAGTCCATAGTCAAACAATCCATCAATCTTTGTCTGTATGTTTCCTGTACAACAAAAATATACGAAACAAGAAACAAGAATCCCTAAGAAAGTTAATTCCTGAACCCCAAATCAAGAAGCAAAAATCCATCTTCAAAAAATCCATAAACAACAGATGAAAACCGGAGCAAACGTACACCGAAGTTGGGATTCTGTGCTGCATTAATCCTGTTAGTCAACAGAGTGTGGGCTTGATCAAGATTCATCAAACTCCTATTGGGTATAAACCGATCCCCCTAAACAAAACGAAAAGGCAAGACACGTTCAGAAACAATCAAAACCTGACAAAAACTTGGATAAGAAGCAAGAAACTTTCAGGAAAAAGAAAAACAGAGTTTCTTTACAGGAAAGTCATATTGTGTTGGAGAGTCGTGAAGTCGCCTTGGAGAGTACCAATTTGAGTCTACCAACAGTTCTCTCTTGCTTTGATCCATTCTGGGAATGAATCAAAGGCCAAAACTCCCCAGAAAGGATCTTGTCTGTCCTTAAAGTTGTTTTATGATGAACTCAGAAAAGTACCGTTAGAACTGGGGAAGTTGCAGTTCTCGTCTCTTTTGTTCGTTGTGCTCGTTGGTTTGAAGGCGCCAACTTAAATAGTCGGGTTTTGGACAAGGGTCGGATCGCCTTATTCTTTTCGGGTCACCGAATTCGATTTCTTTTGAGTAAAATATCATTCTGCACTTGGGATTTCTAGCTTCACAAGTTTTTCAAAGTTTACGAGGAAAACAACTTTGAAAAATTCTGATTTAGGATTTACTTGGGTTATATTATCAATATATATATAATTGAATATAAATCTAAAATATAATGATTCGGTCAGTTCAACTGTGAAAATCTTGAATCGTCCAACTTTTTGGTTCGATTTAATTTAATAGCTCTTGTTGTTAAAACCTGATCAATTTATTAATTGATCGGTCAATTTTTATAAATTAATAAGTTCTTATAAATTAAAATAAATTAATTAATTTTTGTTTAATAATCTTTTTTTAAATTAAACTTCAAATCCTTTGATAAGTAATAACAATCTCTTTCAATTATTTTTCAAAATTTTTAATTTTATTTAATTTTTAACTTGTTTTATATCGATCTAATAGTTGTTGAACCGTTTAAACTTTAAATATCTTGTTTTACCGGTTTAATTTTTTGTTCTATTTTTAAAACATTGCTAAAATATAAATAAAAATGAAAGAGCCATAAAATTAAAATTGATGAATTGAATACATTTCTTAGACTCAAAATTTTAATAGTGACGTAAATAATATAATATAATATAATATAAATATATTTAAATTAGTTCAAAAATTAATTCATTGAATAGAAGTTTACAAATCAGTCAATTATAACTTGTGATATGGAAGATTACAATGCAAAGAAGTTGATCTTCCTACATAATATAATTGGTGACAAGTCTAAATTTAAGTTATTACAAAAGACCTATAAGCATAAAAAAATGATTAAGATTATATACTATTAATGAAAACAAAAGTTAATAAAATGCTTTACTTTTTCCCTAATTTTTATAAGCTTTCAAGTTAATTAAATTAATCCTATATCAAAAAAATATTGATTTCTATGCTTTATTTTACGTATATGATTAAACTTGTGACATCAATTTCATATGCAGGTGTAAGATTCTCTATATGACAAATTGGTTAACCTAACGGATTAGCAGGTTAATAATAACAACAATAACATTTAGTAAAATTTTCGCTGACACGCGAGATTTAAAAAGATCCAATAACATGCAATTTTATCCTAACTAATAAAGAGACTGTTTTCGAATGACAGGTTTAGTAATGTGAGGGTGATATGACTAAATAAGGAAGTTGTGTAAAATAACGACAACGATCTCAGCAAAAGTACACAGATTGGACATTTTGATGGAAAGACATCAATTAGGCTGTTTGGTAATATTAACCGTTCAACGTGACTAGATCACCTGTCATCATTATTTTTATCAATCTATCCATTTTATGGCACACCAAAATTAAGAACAGAAGATTTTACATTTTATCCAACACGAGTCTAGATCATCTGTCTAATATTATGGTGTCTTATTGTGTCTAATAAATTTCAGCCATTTATTTATGTGAGTCCCGCATGGATCCCGCGTTGGTCCCGCAAAATAAATGACTGAGATTCTATGATACAGAATATGACAGAGTAATATCGGATCTGGATTCATCCCACACACAATTATATAACATGTATGTGCAGTTTGGTTATAACTGTTGTAACCTCGTGTAATTTTTGTCTCTTTCATGGATATGTGTGTGAAGTGTGCAGGCCAAAAATTAAGTTTATTATAAGTCCTCACACAAGATTGTATGCTTTCCTATACACGAATGAAAGTTCTATTTCAATTATTTATGGAGTTTCTTTGCATTCTGTTCCCAAAATACTAATATTTATAGTGCTATGGACCAAAGTCCGTTTATAATTTGCTTGAAAAAATATTTTGTGGAAATGCCCAACAAATGTTTTAAAGAAAATCTCGCGGGAACACACACAAAGTGTTACAAACATTTCGGTAAAAACTTGTTATTATAAAAACAGACCGAAAGTTAAACTAATAAAATAAGAAGTTTAAGGTTTAACTCAATTGGAACAATATTAGAAGTCTTCGAACTAATGCATTTTAATGGTTTTTGAGAGTCTAATACGCTGAATAACTTATTGACATGCGTTTCCACTACACAATTAATTCAGTTTATCATGTAAATTCTCTTGAAACTAAGCATTTTGATCATGCTGATTTCTTTTTTGACATGGAAAGCAATTATGAAGATTTAATCACACTAAATATTGAAGAACAGGACAGTCAATAGGTTGAGTAATACCAAGCACCAAATCAAGCAAATGGGGGCATATTACTGGCCCTACATGATCTTCTAATCTCTCCTTGTGTGCCAGTGAGAACTCCTATAGTTCCCAATCTGACCATAGCGGCACCAAACCTGATGGGAAAATCCAATGCAGTTGCCAGCTCCGCAACTATAGGCCTTGTAACAGGATCAGTTCCAAGCTCTTGGTCAATTTGGAGAATGCCCCTGTGTAGCATTACATTCTGATAGTACGAGATGTCCACCATAAATGGACTAAATGGGTTCTGGTCTAGATTGACTGTGCTGTCTGATGGTACATCTTTTGGACACCTTAGTCTCAGTATATTTGCTAGCACGGGTTCCATTGCAGGGTCTGGTCTGCCAGTGCCTTGAAAGTTGTAGAGACGGTTCTTGATGAATGAACAGTGTGCGACTCCAACAGAGTGAGCACCTACATAGCAAATTGTATGAGAAAATGGTCAGTTTCTTTTCAGGTTATGTTACATTCTAAGCAAAGCTGAAACTGCTACAAGTTTCAAGTACCCATAAGAAGCACCATGTCTGCAACGCTGAGACCTTTATCAGCAAATGCTGCAATTGCTTGAGACACTGAAATTGAAGGGCCTAAGAGACTTATATTCTGAGCCTGAGAGACCAAACCATCTCTTCTTCCTGTTGGAACATTGTATCTTCCTCCACCACTCTGCAAGTAATTGCATATCATTACCGGAACTTATCACACTGATGCTTAAGTTAGTGACGAGTATCTGGAACAACTCAAAAGTACGAGTTTTTGACTTAAAAGAGAGAGACATACCAAGAAGACAGCATCTCTAGTAGCAAGTGCAATGATATCAGCACAAGAGACCACACCAGGGCATGCTTCTTCAACCGCAGCCTTTACTATGTCTATAAGGTCATAACCTCGAACGCTTGCATTTGGTAATGCTGTTTTCTCACTGTTGATCCCATCTATAAGTATTGATGCATCACACCCCTTTCTCATCATTATTTACACAATGAAATCGTTAGTTAAACAGAAACTTCACATAACAGCAAGCTCTTATGGTTAATTCATCAACTTAAAGTTCTGCAATAATGAAGGAGAACATGTTTTACTGAAGAGAGCATATTTTTAGTGTTTGTTATTGCTAATACACCAGAATATTAGCTCACGCATCTTAACAACTACCACCTACCCTTTTAATGGTTAAAAATAACTAGACGGCACATGCTTGAACCTTGAGATAAGTTCATACAAAGCTTGCTTACCAACCAAATCATCATCCATGCTTCTTGTTGCTGCATGGATATGTTTAATGATTTTAAGTGAACTTAAAAGGGATTATCATGTTAAAAACTGATGATTAATTGTTCTGAGATGATTAATAATAACAAGAGATATGTAAGCATACATTGACGAAGCAATCATGGAACTGCAAGCGTAAAAGAGCTGCCACAATTGAACGATCCCTGAAGAAACGTGCACTGACAATACCAGCTACTATGGCTTCAACATCAACGAACCCACATTTGCCTCTGTAAAAACCGACCTGAAGCTCTCCTGACAAAGTCCCTGCCAGGTTTCCAACAACTACACCAAGAACTAACATAATCGGAATCTTTGCCTCGACCATCATTTTGCTTTGTCATCTATTTATGACTCTAAAAGCATTGATTGAAAAGAAGAAAATGGAAAGAGGATAGGACGAGAAAAGATTGTTCTTTGGGGCTATACAAGAGGCAACTACAACTTTCTTTACAAAAATGATGAGGATGAGTAGGAACCAGAAAATGTTAAATGAAACTGTGTTTTACTATGGCCTTTCTTAAATATAGGCTGACGAGTCTTGAACATGCATCAAGTATTTCCTAGTATTCTTCGGTGCTCTTGTTGCTGCTCTTGGAAACATTTAACGTTTGTTAATCCGTATTTCGGTGCTAATCACAGGAACAGACGATAAGAGTTAATTAAAAGCCGTTTTAGTTCTTTTTTTATTTCCTATTTTTTTGCTAAATTTAAACACAAGAACTGAAAACTAAAAAGGACCTAGGCTATTAGTGTCACTAGTCTTGGTATATCCATGCATTGCATGATACTGACAAAGTGCCGAGTCAATCACTTTCAGAGGATGCTCAAAGTTTTCATGATTAGCTAACTTCCTCCTTAAACTAAAATTTCGGGCATCATCTAATTCTACCGCTGAAATAAAACAGGGCATTTCTGTGACAGTTTTACAAGATTGAGACACACCATTGGATTTGCAGTCTATAGACCTCTGGATTGAACTTGCCATACAGGTATAAGACAGAAAATATAGGTTCTTTGGCGAAAGTCTTACACTCAATGCCAATCCTTGGCCAAAAATTATCCTATAATTCTACCAACTTCTGTTTCAGGAGTTCACTGTACAAAATTCATAAATTAAAAGGTTGAGAAAAGGAAACTGAAGTTAAAATATTACGACCAACAGTGAACTCTGGTATTTGGGTTGCTAAAGATACTACAGTTGAACTCAAATGACATTACTGTTTGTGGCCTTGGCATAACGATATAGATCATAAGCTGAGCTCCGATTAGAAGCAGCAGTGACTGCAGAATTCGGTGGAACCAAAAAACCATCTACTGATGGTGATGCTTCATGCAAGCCAGACACAGGTTGCCTGATGAAGCCCTGCCTGATCGATCTTTCATTGAAGGGAGTGTTTTCGATCTCGGCCCATCCATATGACTGAGCATGGTTTACAACCCTTTGGCCATCCCTATCAATCAATGTCTCCCTGTAAACACCAGGAATTGAACCTGCAGATGAAACATCATAAACACCTTGTAGCCCAACTCCATTGGCATACACGGGGCCTCCTGTCATCGTTCCAAGAACGTTTTCAGGCAAATAGCCCGTGTCAGACACATTTGGTACAGTTGTGGCATAAGAATAACTGTTGACATGACCCGAGAATCCACCATCCAGTAAGTTAGTTCGCAGCGAACCATTATACAAGTCCTCCACATGAACAGCAGCCCTTTGCTCGTGCAACCCAACAACTGGAGCGGAGATCATGGTCGACCGTTTTTCTGAAAATCGTGGACGCTTTGTTTCTTGATTCATCAAATTCCTTGACAACTCAATCTCCTCTGCTTTTCTTTTCTGCATTTTCAAATCATCTATTTGTTTAGCGAGGTCACTAATATCTTTCTCCAATTTCATTGCCTTTGGCTCTACTTCTGGGAGAACCTCTGCAACATCCATCTTGCGATCTTTGAGGAACTTTATTACGGATTTAAGAGCAGACAAATGCTTTTCATTTACGTCTTTCTGTGAAAGGTCATCATGAGACTGCACCATTAGCATAGCTAGTAGTCATAAGTGCAGTAAATAATATAAACAAATTAATCCATACCAGCAAGAACGGTGAATGATTAACGTCTTTTCTTTTTCTCTTCAACCATTCCTCCTTATCCCGTAAGAATGACGTCAAAAGTTTCTTAGGTGGAAACTTGTCATCAATTCCCAAAATACTAGCTATATCAACAGCTTCAATTTTCATTCCACTCTTCATCCTTCCCTCTATGATATCTGTAAAATCAGAAGCTCATTGAATAAGGTAATCCAATACTCTGCCCAATGTCGCACATTTTCATTTGACAACACAATCAATTTCAAAAAAATAAAAATAAAATGCTCGGAACTTCTTGTATGGAGGCAATGTTGATGGCCTTTGAGGTTTTTTCAAGCCTTTTGGTAGCCACTAATTTCAGAAAGGCAACATTTGTAGAAATTTGATATAGTGGCAAAAAGCAAAGGAAAATAGAAGCTTAGTAAGGTTGTGTACGCAGACTGTTGACTTACAAAATTCTTTTAACATAGGCAGATCTGTGCTCTATACAGAGATTGTACAGCAGTAACAATTAATCATGCATAGCCTCTGTTTAGAGACTGATTTTCTGGTAAATTTGAAACCATTAAAGAAACCACATTTAATGATGTTTGACCGATCCACACATGGGATATCGAACTGTGTGGTCATCAAAAGCCAAATTTATCACTTTAGGAGTAAACTTCATGGATCGATATATATTGACACGACAAAACTCAGACACGTGCAATCAGACAATAGTCTCCATAACAAACTCAGTGCTGAGCAAACACGTGCAAACTAATAGACATATATAAACAAAAATTACAAACTTAATGGCCAACAGGCACTTGCAAAATGATATCGACACATATAAGCAAAAATCCTCATTAAACATGTAAAAAAAGGAAAAAGCAGTCTTGAAATTGAAACAAATGTCAAATGACGAGTGATTGAATAACTTATTGCAGTAACTAATTACTTTTCCCGGCATTAACCCAATGATTGAGCTGTTGAGAATGAATATGGCATGAAGAATGATCATCATAAATAGCTCAAAGCTGTGAGAGAAAGTCACAATCATTGTTTATCACAATTAATGGGATAGAATAATATCTCTCCTACAATATTTGATGGACAAGGAGAATGCTACTGTTTCCTATCCACTTGCCTATAAAACAGTTCATGGAATTTTTATCTATTTTTTTAATAGATTATGTACAATAATATAATACGCATGAAAAATATCAAACGCCTCTAAACCATATGCAAAAACGAATATAATGTAAATATAACTATAGCAGTGTATATATAGTCTAGCCGTTGAAGTTTCAAGTTGCTGATACTCAACAACATTGATAAGCTCAAACTCCTCTCAAGTTGGTACATTAATGACCAAGATTTCTAGACATCCAGAAGAAAAACAAATGTGAGCAAGAAGAACAAAGAGTAGCCTAGGCACTCCACTCCATGATGCACGAAGAATTGGTGCACAAGAGAAGAACCAAATGCCATGGGAAGGTTAACAACTAGATAGCTAAAGTTAAAATACAAAACTCTCTCCAGGAACTTTCTAGCCTCCTGATTCAGAGCCATATTTTAATTTCCTCCAAGATGTTTTTTTTTTCTCCATATTCTCACACAACTCGAGATGCCTGAATTCCGGTTCACTTCAGCATAAAAGTGGCCAAAAAAATCAATCAAGACAACAGAAGCTATATATAATAGGGGAATTTCACCAAATTAGGATTATATAACAGAATTAAGGATGTTAAACTGAACAATGAACCCAAAAAAATGATAATGAAACCACCATAAACATTAAAAAAGAACACCTACATGTAAAGACAATAAATTCAAACTCAGAACTATGTGCAAGACGGCAAATTTATCAGCATTAGCAAAAGAAATCACCTGAAATCCTCGAAACAAGAGCCCGAGACCTGCGAAGAGCCGGTGCAATCTCCCTTGAATTACAAGACACAACCAAATCCCAAACATCATCATTCTTAAAACCATTCGGAATCCCATATCCACTAACAAGAAGAAGCAAACCTCTGGCGTCAATTTCGGTCGCTCTACTCAAACCACCCTCAGCAACAAGCCTCTTTTTCCAACCAATCGCAGCCTGCTCAGCCTCATGGCTCACAGCACCCTCCACTTTAACTTCACCGTCAATCAAAAGCAAAAATTCCAACACCAAAACACAAGCTTCTCTTCCCGTAACCATAGGAGAGTCTTTATTGGTATAGGCTTTACTTCCTTGCAAGAAGAACCTACCAATACAGTCCAACACTAGTTTCGCCGGATTCGGCGAGCGTTTAAGTGCCAAAGGGACTTCTTCACGAAGCTTAGGAACATTAGACAAATGGGCAGTGATGTATCTCCGAAGCCCTCTTCCCAACATGGTCTCGCAGAGAACCAAAAGCTCCGATTTTTCCGGATTACTCGTCGCTGGGATGTCTGTTTCGGTCGGATTTTCCCTCTCCAACAATGCCTCAGTTTGAGGTTGTTCTTTTCTCTGTTCTTCGTCATTACTGGGCCGGAAAGTGAGGTTCTTGGAACGAGCTTCGATAGCAGTCGCAATGAAATCGAGGTGCTTCTGCAATTCATCGAATTTGCTCTTGAACGCGTTAATAGCATCGGAGAGATTGGCCAGTCCATCAATTGATTCCAAAAGCTTACTGGGGTCGTTCCCATGATGTTGAGGCTGAGACTGAACGATAATTGGGAGGTCGTGTGCTCCGGTTTTGACGACTGGTTGTGGACCCGAATGCTGGGTCGGTGAGAGAGGTTCGGGTTTTACGGAGGAAAAGGAGATGTGGTTGTTGTTGTTGGGCATAGGAGGGTTGTCCATGGCGGCGACTGGCGGAGTCTACGGCAGTGTTTCACCGGAGAGAAGCCCTAATTTGAACGAGATTTTAGCCGGACGACAGGTGTTTGTATGCGGTTTGGCTCGCGTGAAGTACGAGATTTGATGGAAAGTGCGACGGATTTTGAGAATTAAATATAGAATTTTAAGATTTATTAGGATATTTGTTATATTTTGAGCTTTTTTTAATAAATATTCAACATTATTGGATAATTTTCAAATAATGACAATACAAATAGAAATAATGGTTAAATTCGTAATAGTATATGATAGAGGTGATAATTGGTCCATACTAAAGTGTTTTCAATTGAGCATAATTTAGGCGGCTTAAGCCCAGATTGATCCAAGAACCAAATCTTTTAAACAAAATGATATTATTTTATACTTTTAATTTTAAAAAAATTTATGAGGTCAGCCATTGTCATACTTGAGTATATCACTTTAAAATCTAATATCAAAAATATACTTGCTCTTATAAATTATATAATAAAAGTCTTATAAGGTTATAAAATTTTAACAACTTAAGTAATTATGTATTTATGTTATTATATGATAAGATATTTTGTGAAATTTATTTGGACTTGGTTTATCAAAGAAAATCCAAGCAAATTAATTTACAAAATTTGTTTACATTGAAAAGTAAATCCAATATATAAAAATATAATTTGATAAAAATCAATTATATTATATACTATATTGCTATAATTTAATTTGATTATAATAATTGAAAGTAACAAGTTCGAATCACAAAAACAACCTCTTTATAAAAAAATACAAAGAAAATGTCATGTCTATCGATATCCCTTTCTAAACTCTTACAAATTGAAGAGCCTTTGAATACGTTGCCTTTTTTTCTTTTACTGTATTGCAATAATTTAAATTAAATTAAATTAAATTATCGTGATAAAGACACTATTGAAAAAACTCTGTAATATAATTATATATGTGGCATATTTCTCTTTGTTCCTGGGATGTTCCCTCAACAAACCTTTATTATAAATATAATATTGCAGCAACTCTTGTGAGAGCGAGGGGTCTGCACCTTACAAGTCTCCAAGTGCCTCTTTTATTTTGGCAAATAACACAAAATAACCCCTGTGTTATAGTAGTGGATTATTCAAATTAGCCCCTATGTTTTTAATTCGATCAATCTAGCTCCTGAGTTTTCCAATTTCATTCAAATTGCCCATTTAAAATTTTTTGGACAAAGT
>JAOQMR010000006.1:28071595-28084737 GCA_027563865.1 Erythroxylum pelleterianum | reverse complement strand
TTATTATTATTATTATTATTATTATTATTATTATTATTATTATTATTATTATTATTATTATTATTATTATTACTGCTACTACTACTATTACTATTACTTTCTTTTTTCATATTAATCAAATTGAAGTTTATTTTTCTAATATATAATAAAAGATGATAGCTTGAATAATTTGTAATAACATTTGAGTAAAAAAGCGTTTTTGTCTTTTAATTTTTAAGTCTTCGGAACAAAACGCTCTTTATATAAGCATTTTAAAAAACAACGAATTGAATTTTATCCGTTAACTTAATAAGTTGATTACCCAATATAATTATCAATAGTTTGACATGATCAAATAGTTAAATATTTCTTAATCCACCCAAAAATAGTTGATCAATTATTTACTAAACAAAGTCACACCAATTTAAAAAAATACAAACTTAATTTATTTGTTTAACCTTAAATCATATTTATTTTTGTTTTATTCGTTATTTAATTTGCTACCAATATAATAATGGATGTATTTTTTTATGATCGATATTTGGGTGATATAAGTAGCAAAAAACGTGAAACTACTCTTATTATTATTTAGGTGACCTTATGGTAATCTATTAGAGAATTATGTGACAATTTAAATTGCAATTTAGTATATACCAGAGATAGCTATTGGGCTCGTAGGCATAATCAACAGGTTAAGCTAGGTTGACTTTGTCTCAAGTTGGGCTTGGGCTCAAGCTCAGGCTGCCCATGCCCAACCATACCCTAAGCCCAACACTTATAAGCAAAATCAGTCGGGCTTGAGCTCGAACTCAGGTCGGGCTGTCTCTAGCTCAAATCATTGCAACAACAGTAGGGTCAAGAACGGGCTTAGGCTCGGGATGCCCAAGCTCGGTCCAACCCTGAGCCCAACACTTATAAGCAAAATGAGTCAGGCTTTGACCATTTCTACGGATATTTAATGAAAGTGTCCTGGCAGGAAAACTTCGAGCGACCTTTTCGGTCCCCAACTAAACTACTTTCGTACATATTTTGTTCTCATCCCAGCATTCTAGGCAAATTGAGTTTGAGTCCATTAACTTTTGTCCTTTTTAAGGACAACAATTGCCTACACCGTCCTTAAAATTGAGGACACCTCCAAGAAGTTTGGAGTCAAAACGTGATCCATGAAGAGTACCAAGGTTTTGGGTGGTAGTTTACCAATAATCCTTGCAAGAGCAAATACCACCCTCAAAGTGATGAAATCGATTTGTATCTCTCACAATAATCTTCCTACCATAAATGCTTGAAATAAACTTCAAAGCTGAGTGGCAATCATGACAAACACGAAGGTTCTTCGTCACTCGGATGGTCATTCCTGGATCGATCATCATAATCCCAAAAGCCACAGCCAGCTTCTCACTATGATACTTTAAGATGTGCTCTTTGTCTTCTTCTTCCACATCATGAAGAACACATGACAAGTTTGGTACATGCCCAGCCATCCTCAGCTCCACTGCTAAGCTCTCTGACTTTCTGTACACCTCTTGCCAGTATGGATTTTCTCGATCCCCTGTATGGAATCCGTAAAATTCTTTGCCATAATTAATAACACTAAAAGCAGCAGGTTTCTTCAATCCCTTATTCCTCAAGACTTGTCTCAGCATCCCAACTTCTTGCCATTTGTTAGATGCTGCATATATATTTGACATCAGAATATAGTATCCGGTAACATCTGGCTGAAGGTGGAACAGATTGCTCGCGGCGAGTTCCCCCAATTCTGTGTTACCATGGATTTTGCAAGCTAAAAGCAATGCGCCCCACACTGCATCACTTGGAGGAGATGGCATTTCTTTGATAATATCAAACGCTTCTTCCAGAAACCCAGCTCGACCAAGCATATCCACCATGCAGGAGTAATGTTTATCCTCTAGTGTAACAGACCATTTTTTCATGTTTGCAAAACACTTCTTACCTTCATCAATAAGGCCAGCATGGCTACAAGCAGATAGAATAGATGTGAAGGTAATGTGGTTTGGTTCAACTCCTTCCTCTTGCATTCTTGAGAAGAGCTCCAGCGCCTGTCTTCCATGTCCGTGCATGCCATAGCCTGAAATCAGTACATTCCAAGAACTAACATCCCTTTCACTCTGTTTACCGTTGAACATATCAACAGCAGTTTCCAAGTCTCCACACTTCGCGTACATGTCCATTAATGCATTCCAAAGATTCATGTCTATCTCCATTTTGCTATGAGTTACGAAGTCATGGAATTTCTTACCAAGACAATAGGAACCCAAATAAGCACAAACTCCAACCATGATCAACGCCGTAACTTCATTAAATTCTACCTCAGAATCATGCATACTATCAAAAAGCATGAGAGCTTCACTTGCTTGCCCATTCTGAGCATATCCACTAAGCATAGTATTCAATGAGATAACGTTTCTCTCATCCATCTTATCATAAACCAAACAAGCTTTATCCATATTCCCACATTTGGCATGCATGGCAATAATAGAGTTCCCAACACAAATATTCTCAATTAGCGAGTGGCGGATGGAATAAGCATGAACAGCTCCAGCTTTCTTGGCATCTCCTAACTGACTAATAGCAGAGGCAACACTCACTATAGTAACTAAATCCGCCAAAAGGCCATCTTCTTGCATCTTTTGGAACAAGATGAGGGCCTCCTCGGGCTTCTCACCCTGTTCATAGGCAGTTATCATTGCTGTCCAGCAAACCAAATCTTTCATCGCCATTTCATCGAATATCTTGCGGGCGTCACCAAATTGGCCACATTTCGCATACATATCCACCAAGGCGGCTTCAACGTATAAATCCAAATCAAACCCACATTTGAAAGCATCTCCGTGAGCCGCTTTCCCCTGAAGAATCAGCAATTTTGAAGCGCAGGCTTTAAGTACAAAAGGGTAAGTGTAGTTGTTGGGTGAAATGCCAGTTCTTCGCATACAAGAGTACAAACTCAACGTTTCCATACAATGGCCGCCATTAGCATAAGCCCGAATCATCGTGTTCCAAATAAAAGAACAGGGTTTATAAACATTTTCATTAATACCATCAAACAAACATCTGGCACTGCAAGGATCTCCAACTTCAGCATATTTGATGATAATTCGAGCACCCAAGTGAAGGCTTTTAAGGAGGAGATTGGTAGTAATGAGAGGTGAATGTATCTGTTTGAGGGAAGCCAATCCATTGCAGGACTTTAAAAGATGACCGTAAAAGCTCTCCGTTGAATCAGGAATGAAGCTGAAGGTTGAACAGGCCCTCAATGAGTATGAAGTTACAGGGTTTAAGAAGGGTTTATGATAGATAGATAAAGAGATGTTATAATACAACGAATGGAAGCGATGCATTCCATTCCACTCTAAGCCAACCCAATATCTGAAACAGTACTTTTCATGTAAAATCCGCCTCAAGAAACTGTTCGTTGAGAGTCTAGATCAGAGTGCGCGAAGGAAACAAGGTAAAGACAAATTAAAAGCACATTGAAACTGATCTTCAATAATGAATTTACTTACACAATTGGTAAGAAGCACAAATCACTGGCAAAGTAAGCCAGATAAATACAATGAAATGGTACAATTCTAATGGCAATGGAATGACCATCTACAGTCCTTTCTGTTTTGTGGAAATCACCTGTAAACTTTGCTATATCGTAATGTGTGATCTAAATAAGCCAAGAATGCTACTGTATTTCTACAATGGATAAAGAATGTTAGATTTACAGTATTTCTCCAACAGTTTGTTGGAAGTGACTGAATTTAACTAAGTTCTGTCATGTATCAACTGCTCTGAGATGAATCAACTTGGATCCATAATTCCTCAGCATAGGCTTTCTCCTCTTCCTTTTCTAGCATTAAATGATTAGTTGTATCGCCAATTTCCTCATCTTCCTCGGGGACTTCGTCCATTGTTTCTTCTACAGAAGCTAGTTCTGCAAGTTTCTCTTGGTCTTGCTCCGTAAGTTCAGCTAAAGCCTCTCTCATAGCCTGAGCAGTTGCTGGCCTATCGATTGGTCCATACTTAGGAGCTGGCACAACAAATGGTAAGACAATATCATCCAGGCTGGAATTATATTTACTGGCACAGTCCGTTGTCTCTCCCGGAGGGAAAACAAAAACAATCCCGATTTCATAGTTACATATGTGGAGCCTGGAACCCAAAGAAAAGCTGGTCTTTTCATGCAGATTTGATTTTAGATCAGTTGAACAGGAGATTGGTCGTCCCCATGCGGCGGCACTAAAGTTATGTGACCCACAATAAACCCAACCAGAAGAAGATGCATCTTTCTTAGACTGGAAACATCTTCGTGCTACCTGCTTACACTTTTTTCCTCAGTTCATTGGTGTGCTTGATAAGAAAGCAAAAATAGTGATTGCTCAGGGTTTTTAAGACAAACAAGATACCATAGTCATAATTAGAATGAGAAATAGTGTAGGCCAATTCCAATATTATTGCAGAAATTAAGTTCTCTACCTTTATGTGCATTGGCTGCCCTACTCTATCACAGGGATGAGGAATTGCATCGTGAAGTATGTCCATAGTTCTCAACCTTTCCCATGTTTTCTGTATTGCAGAACAAATAAAAAAATCAACAGACAGATAAGTACTTGTGAAATGAAACAAAAAATGATGAAGAAAAAGATGGAAGGTTAGAGATAAAACTTAAGAACTTCAATATATAAAAGTGAAATTAATAGAAGGGAAAGATTTCTCTCCAAGCCACATGCTCCATCAAACTTCTTGACTTCAGGGAAAATTTTGAAGTAAAATAAAAAGGTGGAACTGCCTTTCTTTTCTTTATTAATCCAGGACTTAAGCAAAAACGGTCATCAATGCATTTTCTTGTTTAAAACTGGCATTGATATTGATTCTATGCATGTCATTAGCATTTTCCAGCATATTCGAGATTGCAATTCATGCATAACCAATTTAGTTATGACCCACAATTGGGAATTTGGGTCTGCTTTCCATGTTGACTATCTGCCTATATCTCTTATGTGACTGTTTTTTCGTTTAGTAGAGCTCTAGATGGCTGAGGTGGCAAGGTTGTTAGGATGTCAGAGGTATATTTGGTGGGCAGAAAGTAGGAGGGAATATAGAGAATGTATTAACAAAAAGAGTGAGTGAAGGAGAGTGACACCTCTCAAATGCTTTATTTACATTTCAATGAAAGACCTGCAATTCTAACAGCTATTTTTCTCTACTCTCCCATATCGCTTCTCTGTTTCTTTCTTAAATCTTATCTTTTGTTTTCTAACTTCAATCTTCTGTTTCCTGGACGAGCTTATCAATTATAATATTGGCCTTAAACCCATTTAATAATAATAACTGCTAATGGAAGAAATAGCACATACAGAATAAAAAGACTGCTATGTGGTAAGTTTAGCTGTTGATTAAAGTTGCGTATTACCTCCGCGAAGCAAAGGATGCGCCTTGAGGGCAAGACACCATTGGATGCATTCTTCACTCTCTCAATTGTAGGAAAAAGGACTTGAATGGATGGATTTTTCAATTCCTCAGTAGCATTCCAACAACCCCACTGTCAAGAACAGTAACAAGTCCATGAATCCACTACAAAACAGAGTCTCAACATGTAATCAGTGTTGACAGCAAAAACACTATCGCTACCTCTGGATCAGATTCTTCAGAGTCAAGGAAATGCATAGATCTCTTCCCCGTTGCTGCTGCAAATGTAGCCAGGAATTGAGCATTGATGGAACCAATTGAGGATGAGCCTTCAGCAGAAATTTTTTTAAAAAAATTATGAAACATAAAAGAATCTGATTCTTCAAATTTCATGAGCCAAACAAACTTTCTGTTCAAGGCACTAACCATAAATAAAATCTGATTGTTCTACTTCAGGCCATTTATACTGCCATAGCACCTAGCATCAGCAGAAAACATTGTGTAAGACTGAAGAGCTCCAGGAATATACATTATAAAAAGCCTCTAATTAGCTATTCAGACGGTCAGAATATTTTACCTATGCTCATCAGATCAAAGCAATTAATATTATCTCAAAATCAAAAGAAATCGAGGTGAGAGATTTAAAAAGTTTGAGTCTCTTCACGTATACCTCATGAGAAGGTGCTTTACAAGAAAAGATAATCAAGATAACAATAAAATATGGAACCAAGACATTATTTCAGCTAGTGCTACCATATGAAACACCGGATGGCCAGAAAGAGAATAACTTTCCCTGTAATTAAGCATGGGAATAGTCATTTCAACAACAAGTGTTGGAAACCTCTCCAAGGAGCAATTCCTTGGACAACAGTTAAAATTGTCTGCTATGAATGAAATATTTGAATTGATGGGGCCTTCACATTGTGTTTCAGGTAGACAGAAATTCTCAGTATAATAAGCATCAGGATCATGGAAAAGGAGCAACTACATCATTGGCACACAGTGAACAATAAATTTCAGAGGTGAGACTTAAAAGAGCAGGCAGCCAATCTAGAAACATTTACCTCTTGCAGTCGCCAAAGGCCCACACATCGCTTAATTGAAGCAACGAGGGAGCAAAATGCAATGGCATGCTCAGGTAACATCATCCTCATCATACCAGAAAAGTAGGGTCCCTGTATTACATCAAGTTGTTCACAATGACATCAAACCGAAAACATGAAATATTGATTTAGGACAATCAGATAAAAGTCAAGGATAACATGCCTGTGATACATGTAATATCAATTGCACTCTCAGGTTGCTTCCTCCCAAAGCAGCTGCAAGGGCTTCTTTAGGATATATATACCCTGAGAATTTGAAGAACCCACTGTCCCACAATGGAGAGACCCACATTGCTATATCTCTGGGCATAAAACCAAGCTGAATACTGTCTATTCCCCAAATGGAGTAACATCAATCAGTCTCAAACCCTAGCACAAAGTCCAAACTAAAACTTGTACCACACAAATCAATAACTATTTGGAATGTAACAAATGCATCACAAACTAAACATGCACATATACAGACAGAACCAACAATTAGCTAAATCACAAAAAGGCTCCATGCAGAAAGAAGCTTTTGAAGACTACATGATTAACCTAGATGGTTGCATAAGCATGATATTGCATTTTGCTATTATAAAGAGTCCAAACACATAAGAGAAAAGTTATCCCTGCAGGCTTTATATAAGACTGAAAGAAAACCTCAATGGGTACGAATTATCATTGTATAGCATTCTAATGACTAATGTCAATCCTTTATTTGACAAATATGCAAAAGCTGATGACTGCAGCCATCTAAGAAAATATCCAGAAAGCATGAGGATGAAGGCTGGGAACAAAGTGCATGCTGTTTGTGAAGGTACAGAATCAAGCAACTTCACCTCCTTCATATGCTTGATCTGGATCAGGAACAAGAACGCTCACAGCATTCACATCAGCAGCCACATTGGTGTTTCTTCTTAAAAGAACCTCCAACATCCCATTTGCATTTTCACCAGACTTCCCAATGAAAGCAGCCAGTCTTTTCAGGTGTGCACCATTCGTGTCAGCAGCAGAATGAAATAGGTAACTTAAACCTACAACAAATGTCTCAACCAAACCCACCAACTTCACACCACATGTCCGTAAAGCACACTCATAAGCCTGTAATTGAATGATTCAACGCATAAGATTACCATATAAAGCACCATTTCAAAGTATGACACAAAAAACAAGCCATGATTTATTAGTTCAAAGCTATGTTCCAGTTTTCAGATCCCAAGGACAGAAATGTAAATTATAAATATGCATTAATAATAAGAAGAATGTATAATTACATGAGAATAGACACTCACATTGAGACTCCTGAAAGAATAAACTCCTGGCACTGAAGCAACTAGATAACCTGTTGCCTCTTCAAAGTTGTACTTTGCCAACTTCATTATCCAATAAGCCTGACTGGGTACATCAATCAAAAGAGATGCTACGAATCCAGCCAGCTGAGCAGAAAAATCAGAACCCAAATGTTGATCTGTTTTTCCATCAGAAACTCGAACAAAAAGTGATGAAAGATCAGGAGCACTTCTGGAAGGGAAATCTTGCCACCAAACGGTATTTGTTACGTTATTCCACTGTAAAATCATAAAGGCAGAATGTAAAATTCAAGGAAACATCAACAAAAGTTAACAACATTAATCAAATGCAAGATTTCATATAGAGAGCTAAAAGGATATCCCTACCCAAAAGTATTCATAGCTTCAGCAAAAGTTTGATTCACATAAGGAAAAAATAAAATAGATACACAGGAATCCAGGCAAATGGGCAAACAATTGCATGAGTAATAGTTGTGCTTTAGACATGAAATTTCTCCAACAAAACCATTACCTAAGTTACTACACCAAAACAAAACACCAACCCAACCCAAGACACCATTACCACGCATGTCCAAGTTTCAGGATAAAGTAGCATCCATAGATGTGAAGGGTTAAAAATGTTTGGGGCAAGCTAATTAACAGAAAAGGTTTCCAATTGCTTTCCGTAAAAACCTATTGGAATTTCACCACCAGATCCCAAAGTACATAAAGCATAACTATTTTTTATATAGTTATTAAAGGATTCATATCCACCATAACAGACTAAGAAACTACATTCTTTCTAGATAACTTCAAAAGTACAAATACATATTTATGATTCATAAAATCTGGAAAATTGATAATCACCTGATTTGCAACTAGATTTGCGGAAGTAATGATAACCCGGATGCTATTTTCTCTTTCCAAGATGAACAACTTTGGATGGTGGCAAGCAACACCTTGTCTCTTGCGTTCTTTACCAAATGCTATCTCTTCGGGGAATTGGGGAAACCTATTAAAAGCAAATTTAAATGCTCTGCTCCAAAAATAAGTCAAGTGAAACAGTTCTCAACAAAGACGAATTGCCCGCTTACACTAAAACCAAGTTTGGGAAATCCAAACAAGGTGAAGAGGTTCGTTTATCAAGGCGGGAACTCCAACAACGTTCTGCGTTATGGCACGCAATTGTTACTGGTAAATGATGTGGAATCTTGCAATATGACAGAAACCTAAACAAAGATGTCCTTTAGACTTGGAAATATGATATATGGCAAGTTGCCCCAAACAAAATTTCAAGGGGCAATATATAATGACACCCAGTAACAATAATGAAGCGTTAAAAAAATGCTTTTACTTGTTTGCTAAATATGAAATCACAAAAGACTACAAAGATAAGATCAGAATAAACTATGAAGTGAAAAAACTGACAAATAAAAGCACAAGATAGGTAACTTACCATGAAACATCACATGTAAAAGTTGCAATAAACATGCTTAGAATGCTTTCCAGTGGATAAAGAAGCTCAGGCAAAGAGATGGTGCTATCAAAACTGAACGGACCAGTAACATGGTCCATATTTTGAAGGCGATTTAGGTAAAACTTCTTTCCAGGTGGTGGCACTGAATTCTCTGTGGTTTTCATTCGTAAAACACCATCGAAACAAGGAGCATTCTCCTTCTCACTCAGAGTATTCAACACCAATCCCTTACTTTTAGTGCAATTATCATCTTCTGTGCAATATCTAAGATCTTTTCCGAGCAAATTATCACCATCAACAAGAACACATCTCTTGTCACCGCATAACTTCTTATTTACAATACCCTGGTCATTGTGTAAGTTCTCACACCTCAGTGTTTGCCACCTAAAATCCACCATATCATTATCCACCTCCTTTCGACCTTCTGCTGAAAAATCAGGAGGGTCAGCTCGGTTAACACCCTGAATTTGAACTAATTTGTTATTACAACCCTGTATAGCTTCCAATCTCAGATTTGATGAATTGAATCCCCGAATACAAGAAATGGGATCATCGCTATTTAATATTTGCCTACAAAGACTCAAAAGAGGATTGGCTCTTCCAACAGCATCTCTGCATTTATTATTTTGAAAATCATAACCTGGACAAACGACATCACTTGCTCGGACAGCAAAAACCCTTTTGCTTCTCTTCCCACTAGACACTGAACCTTGTGAATTTCCCACTAAAGTAGACTCCTCAACCAACCAAGGTCTCTCAAAATGAATCTCATTAGACCCGAAAACAACCTCCTCCTTAATAACAACCCCCTGAATCACAAACCCAATTCGAATTAACAAACTACACATACCCTTATTGCCACAAACAAGCATAACCTCATCTCCTGCATGCAACTCCTTAGCCAATCCTCTCTTAACTCTAACCCCATTAACGAGCAACCCATTCAACGAAGGCTTCACGCTATCCAATTCATCACAACTAACCAATCTCTTCTTAAACTCACTAACAACATCATCACCACCAAGCAACGACATCGTTCCATCCACAACATAAACCCTACGGTCTACACTATCAAACAGAACTTGGCAATGTGTTCTACTCACCCGGCGATCATTGAACCGGAAATCGCAGCCGCGGGCGGCTCGGCCGAGGGTGTAGGGCCGATCCGGTTCGAGGTGGATGGACTCGAGAGGCGAACCGGTGGTGGGCGAGACCAGAGGGACATCAAGGTTGTGGATGTGGACGATGGCAGAGTGGGAAATAATGCGGTTTTGGGGTCGTTTTCTGAGAGGCAAAGCAGAGTAAAGTAAAGAAGAATCACCATTGACTCTTGTTCTCTTCTTGTTGTGGGTGTGAGAAGAAGAAGGAGAAGTTGAATCCTTCATGTGAAAGAATAAAAAATGAATACCATTGACAGAGGATGGCTATGCCTCCTCAGTCCTCTCACTCTTTCTGGTTCAAATGGTCAATTGGTTCTGTGAATTTCTTTTCCCTCCAAGTTACGACATTGTAAGTGTCTTTGGGCCTGATTTTCGGACATCATTGGCCCAACTTCATACGACCTCGGTTCATGTTGTTGGATATCATATGAGAAATTTACATAAAATTCTAATAAAATAATATTAAATAAAATTAAAGATGGCAATGAAATGGGCCGGGTCAGATCCAACATTGCCTAAGCTCAACCTGGCAGACCCTTTATCTCTGAAGTGCTGGCTCGCCTGGAATTATTATATATATTTTTTAAAAGGGCAAAATCATGATGTTTTGGACAAAACGAACGACATCATTTTGGTACCGTCCTTTGTTGAAAAAAAGAATTCAACGGCACAGTGGAGATGATTGGCCAAAGATTACTCGTATTCCTGTAGTTGAGGTTAATTGTTATAATATGGACAAAGTGTCCAATATTTCTGTTTAATATTATAGCAT
Organism: Erythroxylum pelleterianum; assembly: GCA_027563865.1. Taxonomy (NCBI): domain Eukaryota; kingdom Viridiplantae; phylum Streptophyta; class Magnoliopsida; order Malpighiales; family Erythroxylaceae; genus Erythroxylum; species Erythroxylum pelleterianum. Next base: position 28,073,563 of record JAOQMR010000006.1, on the reverse strand, counting down.
TTTATTTTGTCTTATAAATTTCAACCATTTATTTATGTAAGTTCTGCATTTCGAACTCTACGACTTCTCGTGTTGTTGTGATACACTGATCAGATATTTGCAGCAGCTTCTATTGGAATACCGTTCCTTCGTATGCTGTCTATTTGCGGTTGTCTAACTTGATCATCGCAAGCTCTCAGCTTCTCATTTTGCTAACTGTTCTCGTAAACAACTTGAAATGATCAGGACAAAATTCAAGTTTGCGTATCAGGTATTTCCAAATCCTGAGTTTTTTTTTTGCTACAATGGGGAAAAACTAGAACTATACAAACAAATGAGGCTGAAACGCGCGGAGGCTCCTACGATACAAGGCGCCATGCTGATCCTTGTGAAATTGCTCTTGGATAATCACCGGGGGTGCAACAGGAAATGGAGGCCTGGGGGAATGCTGCTGCGAGAGATGCCAGCCGGTCGGCACACTGATTGCCCTCCCGGTGCACATGCTGAAGAGAAACTTCCTAGTTGCGTTGGAGAAGTCGACAGGTACCTGCCACCAAGAAACAATCATCAGTAAAAATCATCCGGGAAGAAGAAAGGATGTTAATAACCTCAAGAGAATCCAGTTTTTTAACCATCATCACTCGTATCTTTATATCCTTCTTATGTGCAAAATCTCTTCATCAGAGGGTGGCAGACAATGGGAATAATAAGATACTGTAGCAGAGATATATGATGACAATAGGACAAGTCGAACCTGAACTTGGTACTGGGGCACAGGCTTAATTTGAAACTCGATTGGGCTCGAGCCAACGGGCAGAGCCAGAATCCAACTAAATTTGAAGTAACCTGGCCTAATTCCATACTGTTTTTTAATTAAAAATGTAAAAACTAAAATTCAGCAATAGCTTAAACTAAAAACGACGTACACTTCTACGAGAATGGCAGGCGGCCCATGTTCTTTCTGTAGCTACGACTTCACCACATCTTCTTACTATATGGAGCCCTCCACCAGCGGGGTGTTACAAGTGTAATGTTGATGTCTCCGTTGTAGCTGGGCAGCACCTATTTGGTATGGGTATGATTTTGAGGGATTCCAATGGAAGAGGTATGATGGGGAAGATGATGATAATTTCAGGTATGGGCGATCCTGCTTTAGGCGAAGCTTTGACTTTCTGAGAAGCTCTTAGTTGGCTGAAACACACTCAGGTGAGGTGTGATATTATAAAGTCTGACTATTTACTTCTTATTAATGCTTTACAGTCTAATACTTTTGACTTTTTTTACTTTGGTGCAATTGTACAAGATTGCAAATATCTTTTGTCTTTGTTGTCATCAATGGCTATTCAGTATGTTCGCAAATCAGCGAATCAGGCGGCTCATAGTATTGCCCGTGCTGTTGGTTCTATACCTAATTTAGAACGAGGGTTATGCCCCCCATCTTTTTTGTACGACGCTTTGCAGTTTGACGCTGCTAATATAGCTTGATTGCATCATTTCCATTAAAAAAAATATTGAGTTTTTGCGCCGAGTTGGTTTTTGGGAATTTATTAACGCATAACACGTAACTTCCTATATATATCATAACAAAGTTATGTGGCAAAATCAACATTATTAAGGGAAAGACTGGGGTCAAAATAATTTTGTATTGGTTTGATTATCATATTTTATGTTTCTATTGTTTCATAATACTGATGTTTAAGAATAAGGGCATGATTAGATCGTGTTAGGAAAAATACATATACTCTTGTAAGATTGAAGCATCCTAAAGTCGTGGAATTTTGTCATTTTTTTTCTGGTTCTGCTTATGTCTCCGCCGGCGCCAGTAGGGTTTAACCCTAGTTCTGCTTCTCCGCCGTTAAGGAAACGGCAACGCCCACCAGATCCCCCGGATAGGGGAGTCGTTCCGCCACCGACTTCAGGGACCAGATTGGGTGATTCTTCGAACGGAATCTGGGGACGAAATCAGTCGAACCCAATAGTGGAAGACAT
>JAOQMR010000006.1:28060642-28071495 GCA_027563865.1 Erythroxylum pelleterianum | reverse complement strand
TTTAATTGGGGATATCAGAGCTATTCTCCGTTGGGACTGGTCTGTCCGTTGTGAGCATATTCTTCGAGAAGGTAATAACGTCGTTGATATTCTAGCTAAACGAGGAAGCCATGAACGGGAACCGTTCCAATTTTGGCTCACTCCTCCGGAGTTTGTGACTGTCGCAGTTCTTGATGATGTTGTTGGCGTCATGTTTGTTAGGGACTAATTCTCTTTTCTATTTGTATTTTTCTTTCCTTTGCACCAAAAAAAAAGAAGCATCCTATGATAGATGGCTAAATTTTATAAAATTAACTTTAAGAATAAGGACAAGACACAATTAGCTCGTGATTAGAAAAAAAAAATTGAAAGTCCCATGTGACAGAAAACTAAAATTCAGAGATTCTAAACATAATAATTCCAGGGCACAGGTGAGTTGATAAGGGGCTCTCCTGGTTTAAGTGAGGTCGTGGGTTCGAACTCCCCTCATGTATGCAGCCGTTTAAAACTTGGGGCCAGAGCTTTGCCTCCAACAAGGGACCTACCCGGCTCGAGCGGAGATTAGTCTGGGATGTGGACATGGCTTAAAGGTGTCGCTCATAGTTGAGACTCGCCTAGAACACCTCGTAGGAAAAAAAAGGAGAGATTCTAAACATAATATGGTCGTACACAAATTATTGGTCAGGATCAACGTCTAAATCTTGATTGTGAGGTAGACCATATCACATATGAAGCCGCCATGAAGTAAGCATGATAATTGGGGCATTGCTCGGCCTGAGGCCTGATCGAAAATAACAAAACGACGTCTACATCTTAATTGTGAGATAGATCATTTCACATATGAAGCCGCCTGAAGTAAGCATGACAATTGGGTCATTGCTCACTTTGAGGCTTGCTCGGCCTAAGGCCTGACGAAAATAACAAAACGACGTCTACATCTTGATTGTGAGGTAGACCATTTCACATATGAAACCGCCTGAAGTAAGTATGACAATTGGGTCATTGCTCGGCCTGAGGCCTGATCGAAAATAATAAAACGACGTTATTTTGTTATTTTGTTTTTTTTTTAGTTTTATATAAAAAAAATAGACAATAAGATACAAATAATGATAAAAGAACTAACTTTCTTATTGGTCATTATCTATTTTAAAAATAATTTAGGGTAATTATGTTAATTATGTTAAATAAATATTAGTTAGAATTAAACGGAGATAATATGATAAGTTAAAAATCATTAAAAAATTTTATTTTAATTCACACGATAAAAAACTTTACAATATTTTAAAATTTACATAATTCTTTTTACGCTTTTTTCCTTAATTTCAATTTCTTTAATCTAACACTTATCTTTTTGGTAAATTATATTTTATATATAATTTTTAACAGTTGCAAAGTTTAAAGTTACGAAGTTTAGTAAAATAAAATTAAATATATTTTAAATTTTATTTTTAACATGAGATGTCACAAATAATAAAATTTCATATTTTATATATGCCAACTAGTTAGAAAACTTAATTGTATTGAATTGCTTTTGTAAAAAAATTTAATATTCTACATTTAGATCTAGAAATTTGTATAAATATTAATAATAATATAATTTACTATCATTAAATATTTTAAAATATTTGATAATAAAGATAATGTTTATAATTTTATAAAATCTGATTTTTGGAAAATATAAAATAAAAAGTCAAATATTATAAAACGCCTTAAAAATATTTTGAACTTGATTATAAATTTCATTTGAATGCTATTAAGTTTATTATCATTGACCAATGAGATATATAACTATCTTTTCTGTAATTATGATATATAACACTAACATCAACAATAATAATAAAATCTTAATAGAAATTCTACTGAGATGTAGAGATTGAAATAGTCAAAAGTAGGTAGCCTTATTTATAACTGGTATAGAGATTTTTTATAATAGACTTATACGGAATGAAATTAAAAAAAGTAAAAGAAAATAATAGCCAAATATATAAATAATTAGCTGCATGAATGAAAAATAAAATAATAATAAATAAATAAATAAATAAAATTATGACGTAAGTTTTTATTTTCTCTCTTATAAACAAGTATGTGCAATATTAATATAAATATGAAATTGTTTCGGTTTGAATCGAACTAATTTAAAATTAATAAATAAAGTTTGAATGGATCGAATTTTAGATCAAATTCGAGTTTATAATTATTCGAGTCGACTTAAATTTAAATAAAATAATATTATTTTGATTATACTCACCAAAACGACAGTGTTTTACTCAATACGTCATTGTTTTTACGTTATCTTGAACTTTTTTTTTATAAGGGAAATAAAACAAAAGCGGCTAGTTCGTAAACCCTGGACCCCTACGAAGGGGTCTATTGTAAAGGGTTCCCTGCATGTCTCGGTAGAGTGCATCCAAAATGCTCCAGGGAGGTTCCTGAACCCGGCGCCGCGAAAGAGGCTAAATGCCCCAAATGATCCGCACATTGATTCCCCTTGCAATGCGTATGCTCAATTTGTACTTCCCATGCTCAATTTGTACTTCCCAAATGATCCGCACATTGATTCCCCTTGCAATGCGTATGCTCAAGTCTCGGATACCTGTCACAAAAAACGAATGCTCAGTCAGATCATTTAGGGAAGAAGAAAGCATGTTAATGACTTCTAGAGAGTCCACTTCCACTATCACGCGCCTATATCCCGAATCTCACGCCAGAAGAAGGCTTGAGTACACACCGCAAAGTTCAGCCATTAAAGGATCGCCGACTCCTATATAATGTAAGAAGCCGACACACTAGTGCCTCTGATAGTTTCTTAGAATGCCTCCAGCTGAAGCAATATTAGAGCTCAGTTTTCATGCACCATTCGTATTAATCTTGACCCATCCTTCGATGGGCTTAGTCCATCCGACTACGGTACCCAAAGGCAGCCCCTGAAATTGAAAAACCCGGTTTTCCATCTCTCGAATGATCATCATCATTTTAACGTAATATTGTTAAGATTGTCCGATACCCTTTTTATCATAAACGCTTAAAAAACGAGTGGAAAATTTTGTCAGAACTATTCCCATTTAATCCAATGTTATGATATGGTCTTCACGAGCATTAAAGATTTACACAAGTGGCGAAGCAAGGCATCGTCAAATTAGAGTGCCAGCTCCTGCCTCCTGCCTGCCAGTTCAGGATTCAACTCAAACTAACGCCTGAGAGTAGATAGATAGAAAACAGTACATGCATTCGACATTGGCAACTACAATTTTTAAGGCCAAGTTGCATTGAACTCTTATTATTACAACTTCTCACGACCTCTCTACAGCTTACAAAAGTCGAGTTTGGTGAGTGTTAGCCAATTCAAAGGGACCATTTCTAGCTACCATTTCTTCATCTATTTATTACATTCCGCGTCCTTAGTCCTTACCCTGTCTACTTGCTTTGGTTTTAAAGTTCTTCCTTCTTCAATTTAATGTCCAGGGCCATCCTGTGTAAGTGTTATTGTTTCAACATTGGCATTAATATGGTGCTTGACGGATTAGTTCAATGATTTTGTATTGATTGTCTGACCTATCTCCTGAAATCGTATAACTCATTTTACGAAGTTAGATAACTTATTTTTGTAGTCTTCCAGAAAATTCGTTATAACCGGATTTAGGTTGTTCTTAGTATTTTATAGGTCCGATAAAGTAAATAAATAGGTTTTATTTTTGTCTATTTTTTTGACTTTTATAAAAAATAAAAAGAAGTAAAATATTATCATCATCATTATCACACTCAGTCCGAAATTTCGCAATAAAGCAAGGTCTGGAGAGGTTTGATAGTACGCAACCTTACCCCTATATAATAGAGAGGTTGTTTCCAATAGATCCGCATGCAAATATGACAATAAAAGAATAATGCAGATTAAAGATTAAATAAATAAAACTGACATGCTAAAATATTATGAAAATAAAATAACAATAAATACGTGAATAAATAAAAAATAAAATATAACCAAAAGGATATACCTCAAAACAAAATATAACATGAAATAATAATAATAATAATAATATAAAAAATACAGATTAGTTGATTCCAGTTTAGAAAAAAGAAGAAGCAAAATATGAAATTTTTATTCTTATAAGGTCAATAATGAACTTTATTTTATTTCATTGGCCGACTCTGAAGTAGATTATACATTTATCTTTTTTGACAATTCATGTTTTGATAATGTTTCTCATATATTTATGCCCTTATCCAGGCTGGTCCTGGATAGATTATACATTAATCTTTTTTGACAATTCATGTTTTGAAGCATGCAATGTTTCTCATATTTATAAATATATTTTCAAATATATATATATAATTGTTCTAGATTCTTACTCACTGTATATTATATTTAAAAGTAAAAAGATTGTGCACTTCTCGAATAATTTAAGAAATCTTATAAAAACTTCTTTGTATTTAAAATTGTCAAAAAAATCTTTATAACTTTTAGTTTTTTAGAAAATTTTATTTTCTTAAACTTTGGTTAAAAATTATAACGAGATACATACAACGTAAATACTATATATAAACTAATCAAATGTCACTAACATGACAATCCAACTCAGTTCTTAATTAATTGGATTCAAATCAATTAAAATTTACTCAAATTAATAATTTATTATCAAGTTTAAGAGTTGAATTGATTATAATAAATCATTATTAGAGTAAGATTTAATTAGTTCAGTGTAAATTTAAGAGTTGAGTTGGATCGTAATGTTCATACTATATTTGTTTCATTGTTATTTTTTAACTGAAATTTAAGTGAGAAGATTTTTTGGAAAAATAAAAAACTAATTTTTTATAGAATTTTAAAGATAAGTTTTCTCTAAATTTTATTAAACTATAAGAAAAATTTGTGTCTTTTTACCTTAAAATTTAGGATAAGTGAAAATTATAAATTTATTACCTTTTTTAAAAATAAATTTAAAGTAATTTTAAAATCAGAATATTTATAACGAAATTATGAAACAATTTTGGAATAACATTCAATTACATGCGGTGCGCGCTGCGAGTTTTAGTTACACGTTCAAGATAAGACGTAAAAATGAATAAACGAAAAAAACACTAAAAATATCTATTTTGTTTTTCATAATTTTAAACGAGTTTTTCGACACCGAAATTTTCTAACTTTCTGAAAGACCTTTACAAAAATGAATCAACTGAAAATTCTTAACGTCTTTTTTAACGTGTGAATCTCTTAATAGATCAGAGAATCTAAACATTTACGATTTACTTTAGCAGATGGAAGAGACCTTAGCATTTATATATATAATAACCATGTCGACCCTCCCCATTACATGCTCAATGTATGCCTAGCTCACACTAATTAAGGTCAATTTTTTCGCTATACTTTAATCCGTTAACTTAAATCTTTTATTTGACTACTTTATTATTTTTAATTGGATCAAATTCGTTTTGATCATAAATTTATTAAAACCGCAATTAATTGTTATCACTAACATTACAAAGACAGTTAAATTTATGACGACAAGCTGAAAGGCCATGTATTTATTGTGTTATAAAGTTGAATAATTATTAAAGTAGGAATCGGAAGGTATCAACTTTGACTACAAATACAAAGACATGTTCCAGAATTAAAAATCTCAACACGTCGGTACGCATGCTTTGACCGATAATAAGAACAACACAGTTTAGGAAACAAGTCGTGGCTCCATCAAAGGCTTTGTTTGATGTCAAGTCTGTTGCTTTCAATGTTTATTAGCATCCACCTACGGATATTTTTAGCTAAAAGCGGAAAGACCGGTCAATTTGTGAGCTTGGACCGGTCTAGAGGTATCTCTAATAAATGATAATTAATAAGATTAACTACATCGAATCTCATTATAATTTAAAAGTTATTATTATTATATTTAATTATATATTATTCTTAACGTTATAATAAAATTTTTAAAATTTAATATTGTTTTATTTAGAGTAAAATATAAGAAAATAAAATAATATAATATAAGTGATTATGTGATAGTTAAATAATATTATATAAAGTGAGTGATATTTTCGTATTGAATTAGAATAAAGAAATGAAATTATTTATAATATGAGTATTAATTAATATTGAATTTTTAAATTTTAAATAAAATTAAGTTAATTAATATCAAGCTAGCTTGAACTTAAATTGTTACAATGCCTTGTATTTTTTAATAGGAGTCACATTATTTTTTACGAATCATCTTTGCTAAATATGAATTTAATGGAAACTAAGCAGGTTATTGGTAACAAAATGGGGTTATATTTAATAAAAAATATACTTTTAGTGAATTATTAAATATTTTAAAAATCAGATCGGAAGTTAAATTGATAAAATAAAAGATTTAAGATTTAAAAGGTTCGACCGGTGTTAGACCGTCATAAAGAAGAATAAATATTAGATAGATTAAATAAAATTAAAAAATTTAAAATACAATTGAAAAATTTGTAATAAATTGAAATTTAATTGAAAAATAGATTATTAAATTAAAATTAATTAATTAATTTTGATTTATAAGAAATTATCAATTTATAAAAATTGACAAATTAATTAACTAATTGATTTATTTTTAACACCCTTAGGGATGGTCGAGTTGGTAGAGTAAAGTAACATTGTGTTTGATTATTCCTACTTACGCTTTCTTGATTGAGCTTGTCGTACAGGACTTACCTAGTACGAAGTACCCGATTAATGTGATTTATAGGTTATTGTGTCAATCTGAAGATTTACTCAGTATGCATCCAAAGAGCAGCGGTTATAAGTTCCTTCGGTTAAAAAAAAAAGCTATTAAAATAAGTTGAAATGAAAAAAAAAACCGAACAAAAAATGAATTTACAGTTAAATCGGTTGAAATGATAAATTTTTTTAACGATTATAAATATTAATATAAATCAGTAAAATATTCCTCGGTCAAAAAAGGTAAAAAGGCACTTTATCTTGTGAAAGTCAAGATAATATATATATACAACGTATCATTTTCTTACCTTTAAAGTTCATTTCATTTCATCTTTTTTTTTTTTCTCTCTTGAGGAGGGTGTTAACCCGATTAACAAAGCTTAAACCACACCACTCCAACCATATCAGCATAAAAGGTACTGCGAAAGTTGAGGAGGAGGTCGACTGACTATATGAAGACCGCTGGACATAGAAATGGCAGATTTTACCAAACCATATGCAACTCTGTTTGCTTCACGAAATATCTTCTTGACTATCACCTGCCAATCTCTTCTCAAGAACTCCTTGCATTGTTGAACCAGACTTCGACGAAAGAGAGGCATCTTCTTGTCGGACTGCAATAACAGTAGAATCCGTTTGAATAACAATCTTCTTCCATCCTCGATCCCAGGCAAGCTTTAAGGAATTAAATATTTTCCAAAGTTCAGCTCCCACAATGTCACATGTCCCAATATGATGTTGAAACCCCTCTAGCCAACGTCCAATATCATCTCTGCACACACCTGCACAACTTGCAACTCCAGAAGAGGTTCTACTACCATCTGTGTTGATTGCAACCCACCCAGCAGGAGGATATTCCCATGTAACAAACTTAAAAGAACGCGTCCTTGCTTGACCAAATTGATCACGTCCTGACCAAGCTAAACACGAGTAAGTGTAAGCAATGTGTTTCACAACTGTCCACAAATACAGATATTGTGGATTATTGCAGAGGTCAGCACTTTGTTCTCGATCATTGTAGAGTTTGAATTATCTTTGTATGGAGAGTTTTAATTATTTCGTTGAATTGATATTATAGAATGTTCATAATGAATTGGATTTGTGAAGATGTCAAAAAGATTAAAAAAAAGAAAAAAAAGATGCATGCTTCACAAGGTGGTAAATTTAATTGCAGAGATGGAACATTAAAAGCTGTTTAAATATACTATTTCCATCTTAATTTTTTAAAAATATATATTATATATTTTAATGTTATCAAAATGTTATTTATTATGTAAAATTATACTTTTGTTATGTTCAAAAAATTATTTTTAAAATTAATAAGTTCAAATTGTCTATTTGTAATATGATACATGCTAATTTAACTAAATAAAAACTTAATTATATTAAATTGTAAGATTATTATTCAATATTTTAAAATTAATAAGTTCAACCGGTATTAGACTGTCATATAACCTATTAAAGAATAAATAAAATTAAAGAATTTAAAATGTGATTAAAAGAGATTATTCTTATCCATCTAAAAAATTAAAGTTTAATTAAAAAGGAAACAACTAAATAAAAATTAACTGATTTATTTTAACTTATAAGAATTTATTAATTTATAAAAAAATTGAATAATTAATAATTAAACTGATTAGTTTTTAATAACAAGTGTTATTAAATTAAATCGAACAAAAAAGTTAAAAATTGTGAAATTTGCAATAGGCCTACAGGCCCACACTAGAAGGAAAGTTAGACCACACATAAGTTTGAGTGAGGTTCCATTCTAAAACCAATTGTCTATAAGTGGAATAATCCACTAGGCTTATATGTTATTTTTCTTTCTTTTCTTTTTCCAATATGAGATAGGTACTATCGACACTCCCCCTCAAGTACAACTGGGACTATACATATAGTTTTCACTTGAAATAAATACAGTAATAATTGGATCGGGCAGTTGCGACTGGACATCCACACGAATAACTAAGAAATTAATAATACAGACCAAACCTCCTCTGATATCATGTGAAATTTGCAATAAACCTACGAACTTACATGAGAAAGAAAATTAGACCGCACGTAAAAATTGAAAAATTAAGTAGTTCAAAAGTCGAATTGGTCACTTTTTTTTTTGATTGTGATTGTATGTACAATGTACGAGGACAAAAAGTTAGTTCTTTTGAGAAACGTGATTGAAGCCTTTAATTAGTGGGTAATTATTGCAGTTTGTAGCAAATCACCACTTGTAACACTGATTTCCATTTAAAAAGAAAAAGCCGAGAAGTCAAGTTCAAGTAGGATGCTAGGAACTAGGAAGTATAAATGAAACCCTGAAACAAGCACATGTAAGAAAGCAGGAAACTTCATCCGAGCCTTCCTGTGAAAAATGGATGCGGTGCCAATACCAGAAAACTAATAAAAAAAACAACCTTTTCCAAACACCATTCACACTGGTAATTAATCAAATGTTCAGATTCATATAAAATATAGTTGGAATCCAGCGATTAGTGTTGTCCTGCCAAACCACCTAAACAATTATGGAAAGGACAAATCAGTGCTTCTGCCTTCTTGTGATTATCTTTCACATCTGCGTCACTGCACGATAGAGTTTAAGATAATGTTGATGCTTCTTAGTTTATTAAGTTTCGGCCACAAGCCCACAACTGCCAAACTTCAGCAAAAAATTGCAATTTTTATTACACGAACCTACACGCTTTGAAATGGTACAATCATTGCCTGTTCAGACCCAAGTATCTCCTTTATTCTGTTTCTTTTATGTATGTTATATATATATATAGATATGTTTAGCTAACTAGAGTCAATGATCAGGGATATTCCATTCCTTTCTTTATGAAATCTGATTCTTCATAGTTTTCTGCTTTCCTTCCTCACAGATTTGCAAGAATTGAGTGTTAGAATTTAGACAATTGGTTTCTGAACTTCTTGTTTCCTTAATTACATTAGAATCATACGCACTTTTGGTAGAACTTTTTGTTTTCTAGTCCCTTAGTGGAGATAAACTTGCTATCAGTCTTAATAGTATATTCAGACATAAAGCTTGAAGCTTTTAGCATTTGAAGAATTTCTGTGTCGACCCAGATGCAAGCAATGGGAAGAGACGATCATCTTCTTCATAATCAGAACCAGTCTGAGACTGAGCTCGTTGGCAGCATTTCGTACAGTGGTCCACTAAGTGGACCTTTGAACAAGAGAACAGGAAGAAGAAGTGCAAGGTTCAGTACGCCAGAGAGTACTAGCAAGGGTCATGAAGAACCATATGTGGAGATCACACTTGACGTGCGTGACGATTCTGTGGCAGTTCACAGTGTTAAAGCTGCAAACGGCGACGAAGAAGATCCTGAGATGACACTACTAGCCAAAGGCCTGGAAAAAAGATCTGCTTCGAATATTGTGAGGACTGCTTCTGCTAGAATCAGACAAGTATCTCAAGATATCAAACGCCTTGCTTCTTTCTCCAAGAAACAACCGCCTAGCCATCTGGACAGGAACAAAACTTCGGCAGCTCATGCCCTAAAGGGACTCAAGTTCATCAGCAAAACTGATGGAGGAGCAGGATGGCCTGCTGTGGAGAAGCGGTTTGATGAAATTAGTGCTTCAAGCAATGGTTTGCTTCCTCGTTCACGTTTTTCTGAATGCATAGGTACACAAATCACAATATAATCTTCCATCTGTTGCAGATCTTGGTGTTTATGTAAAGACCAGCTTTTGGTTGATTTAATGTAAATTTGTTTGTTGTTGTAATGCCAGGAATGAAGGAATCCAAGGAGTTTGCTGGAGAGTTGTTTAACGCACTTGCAAGAAAGCGGAACATAACTTGCGATTCCATTTCCAAGGAAGAACTGAGCCAATTCTGGGAACAGATTTCTGATCAAAGCTTCGATTCCAGGCTGCAGACTTTCTTTGACATGTAATTGTTCTTGTTTCCAGCAAACAGTTGAGCCTTTGAATTTATATGATAATTTCTCAGCTTTCATCAAAATTTGACCTTAAACAAAAATTGCAGGGTTGATAAAGATGCAGATGGAAAACTTACTGAGGAGGAAGTCAAAGAGGTAAAGTCCTTTTAATTGCTGCACTAACTAAACCCAGAAACCAAATTTCTCCATAGATCAAGACCAAGGTATCTCATAAATTACTTATTTTGATGGTTCATTTGAGCAGATTATCACCCTTAGTGCTTCTGCAAACAAGCTTTCAA
>JAOQMR010000006.1:28047745-28059370 GCA_027563865.1 Erythroxylum pelleterianum | reverse complement strand
AGAGCATTGAGATCTAGCATCAAAGCTGTTACCATAAAAAAGGTAATCAAAGTAGTCTGTTATATGAACATTATCATATTCTGATACAATATGAAAACGTTGCAGGTAGCCATTTATCCAGGAAATGTCTTGTCACTTCACATGTCCAAGCCTCATGGATTCAGATACAAGAGTGGACAATACATGTTTGTGAATTGTGCAGCTGTATCTCCATTTGAATGGTAAGTTTTAACCATTAAACACATTAGTTATTTTCAGGAAAGATTAGTTCGAAGCCACTTAATGTTGAGTAACCAAACATTCCATTTCATCAGGCATCCATTTTCGATCACGTCAGCCCCTGGAGATGACTACCTAAGTGTTCACATCAGAACTCTTGGTGATTGGACAACGGAGCTTAGACAAGTATTTACAAAGGTGTGTTTATCTCTGCCAAAACAACTTCAAACGTCAAGATTCGGACTTTGGAAATGAATTCTGCAAAATTAACAAAAGAAAGATGAGCTCATTAGAGCAGTTTAATGGCGTTTGTTGTGGCTGATTGTCTTATATAAATATTGTGTAATTTGTCAAGGTATGTCAACCACCCACTACAGGGAAAAGTGGACTCCTCAGAGCTGACGGCTTTCAAGGAAACAACTACCCCAAGTAAGTCAAAACTTCTGACACCATTAACTCCTTCCACATGCATTGGTAGTTTTATAAAAAAAATGTTGAATAAAGTATATTAACTGACGTGAAATCAATTTCTTAAAATTTGAAAAATATTTAATTTTCAAATTATAATGTTGTAGGAGGACTAGACCTAGACCAATTAGATAACTCCATTTTACTCAAATACCATAAGTACTATTTACAAGATTTTAATTTTAAAAATTAATCATTGAATTGAGTTAAAATTTTAAAAATAATTCTAAAAAATTTAAAGATTGAATATAAATTATATAAAAAAGTAAAAAAAAATTCATTTTAAAAATTATATTAAAGCTATTAATTAAAATATGTTATTTAAAAACAACTTCTCTACTAATTAAGAGTAAGGTTACGTATTACCGAACCTTTCTAGATCTCATAGCAGATATGATATGGTCAGACCCTTTTAATAATCAACTTAGCATAATCTGTTCTGATATATATAATAATCACGAGAGAGCCAACAAAAACTTGCATAATCTGCTCTGACCCACCTGCTGTGATGAAAGGTTTTGAACTTCTTGCTTTTGTTGTGCATGGATTAAAAAAAAAATCTGATCCGCTGATGATGTATGATGATTACTACCAGCCTTCCGAGGGTTCTGATCGACGGTCCATACGGTGCACCAGCACAAGACTTCGGGAAATATGAGGTTGTCCTGCTGGTTGGTCTGGGAATTGGAGCAACTCCAATGATCAGCATAGTGAAGGACATAGTGAGCAACTTAAAGGCAATGGAAGAAGAAGAAGAAGAAGAGAATGCAATAGGAAAGGTAAGAAATGTGAGCCTAAATGCACAGAGAAGAAGAGAGAACTTCAAGACAAGAAGGGCATACTTTTACTGGGTGACAAAGGAGCAAGGTTCTTTCGACTGGTTTAGAGGGGTGATGAACGAAGTAGCTGAACTTGACCATAACCATGTCATAGAGCTCCATAACTATTGCACCAGTGTGTATGAGGAAGGTGATGTGAGGTCAGCTCTCATTTCTATGCTCCAATCACTCAATCATGCCAAGAATGGCGTCGACGTTGTCTCAGGGACAAGGGTCAAGTCTCATTTTGCCAAGCCTGACTGGCGAAGTGTCTACAAACGCATAGCAGTCAATCATACCAATTCTAAAATTGGTAAGCTCCACTTCTACTACCTTCAAAATTTTCTGTCAATATTCGATTCATTTCTCATCTTCTCCTAACTACATTACACTTGGGATTAATCAATATATGATACTAAGTACTGAAGAACCTTTAAGACTGGAACATAAACATGATTTTGGGCAAATTTGTATAAAAAAATTACATGTATATAAGAACAATGTCAAAACTACTAGATCATGGACTTATTTGTTTAATCACTGATCTGTCTAGGATCTTCCTTTTGCTCCACATGTTACACTCCTTACTTTTAATCTATATTTTTATTCTGATTTCAAAAAGATGGAAAGAAGTTTAACAAAAGGAGGAAACAAAAGCTGAACTCAAAAGTTCATCTCCCACTCCCTTGTGATGTCCAGCTTTTTTGAATCTCCATTGGTCGATTCCTTACTTTTTCTTTCTGTTCTTTCTGTCATTTTCTTTCCCATAAAGATGTTACTTTTATCAGTTCTGAAGACAAGAAAGCTGAGATAATTGGAAAATTGCAGGTGTGTTTTATTGCGGGTTACCGGCGCTAGCTAAAGAACTCCGCCATCTGGCCTTGGATTTCTCTCACAAGACCAGCACTCAGTTTGACTTTCATAAAGAGAACTTCTGAGACTTCACTGGATAAGGCAACAAGGATTGAGTTGTCCCACTACAATCTCGTCACCTCAAAAGATTTGGATCCATCTGATCTGATATTTAACACGTCAACCTATAAGACGTGTGAGTAATGTCATGTTTACTGGAAAAGGGTTCACCTTTAGAATGTTAATAGAGTTTTATATATGTATATATGCATAATGCATGTGTAAGCGAATGCGTAAGCTTGACTGTGACCATATGACTTGTGAGGCCACCTGTGTTCAAAAGAATGTAAAGCAGTTCCTTTCATTTCTTGTCCTTTTACTATAGACAAGAGGAAATCATTCAATTTCTCTTATGACCAAGAAATTGTAATTGGTCTTTCTGAAATAATATAATGTCCAAAAACTTTGTAGTTTTATTCAAAGGTTACCTTCTTTCAGAGAACAAACTGAATGGATTTTCTTAAGAATGTTGATGGCCCTTGCAGCGTTAGCTCTCAGGAAGAACTTGGAAAGCTCTCCTTCTACATGCAGTTAGAACAGGATTCATGATTCTCCAACAATTTTGTTATGTAATGATAATTGATCTTCCACAAACAAACTACTCCATACCCTAGTTTACGATACTAAAAGTGTTACCTCATTCTTTCATGGAGGTTCAAGCAGCCTCCATGTCATGTAAGCATCCGGTAGTTTCTGCAAGAATAGCTCTGCTTCTTACAGAAAATAACCTTCATCTACCTAAGCTTCCTTTTTTTTTTTGGATGACAAAGGAAAAGAACACACAAAGACAAATTAGGCAATAAAGCAGGAAACGAAATTCCAGCAATATCCTCAATGAGGATGTGAAGACAACCCAACTGAGGGGTTTGAAAAGCAGTGTAACCAATCCCAAAAAAATAGGCATAGTGTGCCAGCTAATCCGCCAGCCTATTGCCTTCTCGATACACATGCCGAGTGCGGACAATCCAATCTCTAGAAAGCAGGGTTCGAATCCTGCAAACCAAGGAGTGGTGAAACGGTTGGATATTCGGAGAAGAGGAAAGAATGTTGATGACAACTAGAGAGTCCACCTCTAACTCCACTCTTCTATATCCCAAGTCCCAAGCAAGAAGTAAGCCGGAAAACGCCCCCCATAACTCCGCACACACAGATGTGCACCGGCCAATATTATGGACAAAACCACCTAGCCAGTTCCCAGTGCAATCCCGAAGCACACCGCCTGCTGATGCAGATAAAGAAGAAGCCTTGAAGGCACCATCGGTGTTCAATCTAACCCAAGTTGGAGGAGGATTAGCCTAGCCGATCAGCTGCTCTGTCCGAACCTGAGGAGACCCCAAAACCTTACCGACTAGCACCCGAGATTTAATAATCCAGCTAACATAATCAACAACTATCTCATGCGGGTTGAGGGGCCAAAAAAATTGAACATCAAATAAACATTTATTGCGCCAAAACCAAAGGAACCAACATCCGGTCCCAAAAATAACCAACCAAGGAAAGCCCTGTATGGGTTGGCTATCCTTCAAATTAATTTGTCGTGAGCCAATCCTGCTTGTTGAAGTTGAAGAAATCAGCACTGATAACAATAGTAGGGAAAGACAACCAAAAGACTTTCCCGGTTTCATTAGCTGGCTCGAAGTCGAGCGTCCATTTGTCAAATGGATGGGCTGGAACGGGATCAGAGGCATGTTTGTTGTTACAGAAATTCTTAAACCAAAAATATCCAAATTGTTGCTAAAGCATAATATTAATTACTAAAATTATTATTATTTCCAAAAGAGAGATGTTTGTTTAGATCCAAAAGTATTTTATATAATACAACTATCCAAACTGATGACTTATATACACCCATGATGAGTATAATAGTCGTCATACTTGAATAACTAATAAAAGGTAGTTATATACAGAAATATATGAAGGCAACTTTTGAAACATATATACATCTTTTGAGTATATTGGTTTCATGTGGGAAAGATTTCTGTAGTGAAAAAACTGAAGAAATTTTTGCAGTAAAAAATTGGAATTAGAAAGTGCTTTAACCGATGAAATAACAACGATCAACTAAATATGTTTTTTTTCGTTTTCTGTGCATATAAAATTGATCATGTATTTAACATAATTTTTGTGGCTATGTTTCAATATGTTAATCTCTAACATTGTAAACATAATCTTTGTGGCTATGTTTCAATATGTTAATCTCTAACATTAGTAGAAGAGTCAGTTATGTTTTTGTTTATATGCATAACTTTGGCTATTGATTGACTATCTTGAATAATTATATGAATATGTCGTCACATTTGCCTCTGTTATACTGAACTTGCCATTTTACGATTGTTATTTCTTTTTGGATACAAAAAAAAATTGTTTTGTTTTTTTTCTCTTTCTGCTTGTTACATCTCTCTCTAAACATTATCCATGAAAGCATGATTTTTTGAGTGTTTTTCAAATGGCCAACGTCATTGTTAGAGAATGCATGAAAAGTGAAAATGCTTATACTGCGTTGGTAACATTTCATTCACATGGAATCTGCTATATAGTTTTGGATTTTATGGATTCAAAGTTTTTATTAAAATTTTTCCACTGTTATTCGAAACCCGAATTCAAATTTAGATAGGCAAGTAGAAAGAATTTACCGTAGGATATGCAACTTGGCATATGTGACACTGGTGTTGGCATAAAACCTTCAGGGAGCAAACGTGTCTGCAAAGTGTGTTTTTCTTATTAAGTATATATACTAAGGACGAGTTGGGATGGACGACCACGCAATCCATCCCAACCGCCCATTTAATCCAACGATGACATTCTCCCCCTCCTCCTCTCTGAAAGTTCTACAGCCATCCCGCTCCTTCATTTAATCCGACGGTTTAAAAGTTCTGGAGCTATCTGTTCATTGAATGTTGTGCCTACCCAGTTATATATGTTCATTGAATGTTGTTCCTTTATATCCTTTATCTTTATTATTACTTTCCCTCTTCCATTTATTCACTCACTTAACCTGGAGTTGTGCAAAGGTTTCTCTCTCTTCCTTTACCTCTCCGCCCTTGCCTTCCTGTATAGCGCTCTGCCGTCGATGTCTTCTGTCTCTGGTGAGTTTCCCTTCTTTTGTTTTCCTTTTTGGCTTTTCGTTTTTTTCGTTCGACTTTCATCCAGGTTTTACTGTGTGTACAGATGGCCCACAGCTTTGTTCAACATAGATGGTTGGAGTATCTCTTTCCGCTTTGGTAAGTTTTGGTTTTTCCTCTTCTTTCTCTGTCGCTGTGATAAGTTTTCCTTCTTCGTTTTTTCCTTCTTTTTGTGTTGTTAAGTCTTCGTTTTTTTTGTTTCTCTGCAGGTGTTGTAGTTTCTCTCCGACAGGTGTGTCGCTCTTTGACACGGTGCTCCACCGTCGATGTCTTATGTTCTCTCCCATGTGTTTCTGTTTCTACTTTGGTAAGTTTTCATTTTTTCCTTTTGTTTCTCTGCTCTGCAGCTGTGATAAGTTTTCTTTTGTTTCTCTGCAGGTTCTCTCCGGCAGGTGTGTCGTTCTTTCACACAGTGCTCCGCCATCGATGTCTTCTGTTCTCTCTCATGTGTTTCTGTTTCTACTTTGGTAAGTTTTCATTTTTTCCTTATGTTTCTCTGCTCTGTAGCTGTGATAAGTTTTCCTTTTTCCTTTTCGTCTTTTTGTTGTTAAGTTGTTTCTGTGCTCTGCAGCTGTGATAAGTTTTCCTTTTTCCTTTTCGTCTTTTTGTTGTTAAGTTGTCGACTTTTTCTTTTGTTTCTCTGCAGGTTCTCTTCGGCAGGTGTCTCGCTCTTTCACACAATGCTCCGCCGTCGATGTCTTCTGTTCTCTTTCTCTCCCATGTGTTTCTATTTCTACTTTGGTAAGTTTTTGTTTTTTCCTTTTGTTTCTCTGCTCTGCAGCTGTGATAAGTTTTCCTTTTTCCTTTTCGTCTTTTTGTTGTTAAGTTGTCGGCTTTTTCTTTTGTTTCTGTGCAGGTGTTGCAGTTTCTCTCCGGCAGGTGTGGTACCGAGTTGCTCTTTGGAGTTTGGTAAGTTTTCTTTTTCTCTTATTTTTGCCCTTTTTGTCTATCACCCGGTCTAAATGTGTAATGGTCTCATGGTACTTGTCTTTCATTTCTTTCAAGCAATCATCCTTCATTTGCAAAGTATTAGCCAAGCTGGAAACAAGCTTTGAAGTCTTTTGTCGGTCCTCTGCTTCAATTTCAAAGAGATATTTTAAATCTCCGTTTTTCTGAGATGATCACCAACAATACCACAAGAGTTATAGTTATCATCCCTTGCAATCCATACTACGTGGTCGTCGATGAACTAAGACAGTTTCTCTTTCACCCTTGGTAAGTTTTCGTTTTTGCTTTTGTTTCTCTGTAGCTGTGATAAGTTTCTCTTTTTCCTTTTTCCTTTCCTCTCCGTCTTTGTTAACTTCTCCTTTCGTGTAGGTTTTTGTGTGTATTTGGACAAATGCGTTGATCAAGCGATGCCATTATGCCATTCTGATTCATCGCGCGGAAATAAAAGGCGATATTGAAGCGGTTGAATTCTATAACTCGGACCTGAGTGAGTGTTGACTTGGATATGAGGATATAAACGGGTTGATCAAGACCAGGAAAGCATCTGAGAACAATTCCCTTGTTTTCAAGCGATGGAATATGTTTAAGACTTCGAAAAAACCTAGCATAAGGGTTATGTTGAAGATCTGTGTACTTCGTCTTACTTTTAATAATTATCTTAATAAAAGAAATGTTTTCCTGCCCTTCTAAGCTTTCCTTTCGTCTTACTTTTGTCTTTCTCACAAAAATATATAGCATAAGGATTTTGGTTTTGCGGTTCCGTCTGCTTTTTAGTTTAGCGCTTCCGTCTGGTTTTCTTTCGTGTTGCTTTGTATTTGCGCCTTGCGCCTGACTTCCATCGTCTGATTTCGGTTTGATCATAAGAGTTATGTTGAAGATATGTGATAATGAGCTGAATAGAAGATACGCTTTTCTGCATTCCGTCTGCTTTCGGTTTTGCGGTTCCGTTTGCTTTTTAGTTTACCACGCTTTTATGCATTCCGTCTGCTTTCGGTTATCTGGTTCCGTCTGCTTTTTAGTTTACCGCTTCGATCTGGTTTTCTTTCGTCTTACTTTTTGTTTGCGCCTTGCGTCTGACTTTCCATCGTCTGATTTTCGTTTGATTTTCACATCGTCTGTTTTTCTTCCGTCTGATTTTTGGCTTTGCTCCTTCCGTTTGTCTTTTGTTCTGTTTCCGTCTTACTTACTTCTATTCATTATTATTTGTTGTTCATCAATATGATTTACATTAAGTCATT
This sequence comes from Erythroxylum pelleterianum, assembly GCA_027563865.1. Classification (NCBI taxonomy): domain Eukaryota; kingdom Viridiplantae; phylum Streptophyta; class Magnoliopsida; order Malpighiales; family Erythroxylaceae; genus Erythroxylum; species Erythroxylum pelleterianum. Next base: position 28,051,645 of record JAOQMR010000006.1, on the reverse strand, counting down.
TTGACTTAACTATCTCCCCGTTTTTGTTGATAACAAATCATCATATTAGTAAGACTGAAAATTATATACGGATTATCAAAACCCAACAAATAAAAATTGCAGACCTAAGAACGTCAGAACTTAACATATGAACGGGTTGATCAAAGACCAGGAGAACATCTGAAGCGGGTCTCAGTTTTGTATCGTCTCACTTTCATGCCGCTTCTTCATCTTATTTGTGTTCATACTAACATGTATTTTTATTGTTGTTAATTTCACTTCTTAAGAGAAAGTCGACACGTCAGATTTATTTTTGTCTTACTTTTCTATGCTTTCACTTTGGTTTGCGCTTCCATCTCACTTTTTTGTCGTGTCACTTTGGCTTACCCTTCCGTCTCACTTTTGTATCGTCTAATGTGACAATTTATAGGGTGATAAACTAACATTGAATCCTAATTCAGTTGCACTATTTTACATGTCAAGAAAATGGTGAATTAATTCGGTATATTATAAACATTCAAATCCTGATTAAATGCAAAAGTTGTTGGATTGAATTTGGAAAGGCCTATATAATTTAGCTGCACAATATAATTACACGAACCTAAAATTTCTTATTTTATGACATGAACATGAGAATAAGAGGTAAAATGCTCTATGACCTCTGTGAAAGTTCTACACCCATCCCACTCCTTTATTTAATCCGACGATTTAAAAGTTCTGGAGCTATCTATTCATTCAATGTTGTGCCTCTCGAGTTATTGTCTCTATCGACCGCCTCCCTCTGTGAAAGTTCTGGAGCTATCTGTTCATTGAATGTTGTGCCTCCCCAGTTATATCTGTTCATTGAATGCTGTGCCTTTATCTTTATAGTTATTTTCCGTCTTCCATTTATTCATTCACTTAACCTGTTGTTGTGCAAAGGTTTCTCTCTCTTCCTTTACCTCTCTGCCCTTGCCTTCGCGTACAACGCTCTGTCGTCGATGTCTTCTGTGTCTGGTGAGTTTCCCTTCTTGTGTTTTCCTTTTTGGCTTTGCGTTTTTTTCGTTCGACTTTCATCCAGGTTTTACTGTGTATATAGATGGCCTACCGCTTTCTTCAACATAGATGGTTGGAGTATCTCTTTCCGCTTTAGTAAGTTTTGGTTTTTTTCTTTTATTTTCCTGCTTCTTTTTTCCTTTTTTTTTGTTGTTAAGTCTTTGTGTTTTCTTTTGTTTCTCTGCAGGTGTTGTAGTTTCTCTCTGGCAGGTGTTTCTCTTTCGGCTTTGGTAAGTTTTGGTTTCTCCTTTTCTTTCTCTGCAGGTGTGATAATTTTTTCTTCTTTTTCCTTTTTTTATGTTGTTAAGTTCTCGGTTTTATCTTTTGTTTCTCTGCAATTGTTGCAGCCTCTTTCTTCCAAGTGGCTGCAAGTGTTGCCGGGTCTTTCTCTTTCTCTTCCATGTGGTGTTTCTAGTTCTCTCCCATGTGTTTCTCGTTCTCTCCCATGTGTTTCTCTTTTTACTTTGGTAAGCTTTCATTTTTTCCTTTTGTTTCTCTGCTCTGTAGCTGTGATAAGTTTTCCTTTTTCCTTTTCGTGTTTCTGTTGTTAAGTTGTGGGCTTTTTCTTTTGTTTCTCTGCAGGTGTTGCAGTTTCTCTCCGGCAGGTGTGGTATCGAGACCCTCTTTGGAGTTTGGTAAGTTTTCCTTTTTGTTATTTTTGTCCTTTTTGTCTTTGTGCGGTTAAGTTCTCGTTTTTGCTTTTGTTTTTCTACAGGTATTGCAGTTTCTCTCTGGCACGTTTGTTCGCGGTGCAGGAGGAAATGAAAAACAGAAACAACACCTTTCTTTGAAAAGAACAAGTCGTCCATAAACTATGACAGCTTTGCTTTCACCGTTAGTAAGTTTTCATTTTTGCTTTTGTTTCTCTGCAGCTGTGATAAGTTTTCCTTTTTCCTTTTTCCTTCCCTCTCCGGCTTTGTTAACTTCTCCTTTCGTGCAGGTTTTTGTGTGTATTTGGACAAATGCGTTGATCAACCAATGCCATGATGCCATTCTGATTCATCGCGCGGAAATAAAAGGCCATATTGAAGCGGTTGAATTCTATAACTTGGACCTAAGTGAGTGTCGACTTGGATATGAGGATTTGAACGGGTTGATCAAGACCAGGAAAAGATCTGAGAACAATTCCCTTGTTTGCAAGCGATGGAATATGTTTAAGACTTCGAAAGAAGCTAGCATAAGGGTTATGTTGAAGATCTGTGTACTTCGTCTTACTTTTAATAATTATCTTAATAAAAGAAACGTTCTCCTGTCCTTCTAAGCTTTCCTTTCGTCTTCCTTTTGTCTTTCTCAGAAAAATATATATATTACTGAGACCGACCACCGAAAGTGAAAGTGAGACGCAGGAACAACTCGAAGCGATGGAATATGTTTAATACTTCGAAAGAACCTAGCATAAGGGTTATGATTTTGCGGTTCCGTCTGCTTAGTATCATTATTAAGTCTTCGTTTTATATATATTACTCAGACTGAGCACCGAAAGCCAAAGTGAGACGCAAGAACAACTCAAAGCGATGGAATATGTTTAATACTTCGAAAGAACCTAGCATAAGGATTTTGGTTTTGCGCCTTGCGTCTGACTTTCCATCGTCTGATTTTGGTTTAATCATAACAGTTATGTTGAAGATATGTCATAATTAGCTGAATAGAAGATACGCTTTTATGCATTCCGTCTGCTTTCGGTTTTGCGGTTTCATCTGCTTTTTAGTTTACCGCGCTGTTCTGCATTTCGTTTGTTTTCGGTTATCCGGTTTTGTCTGGTTTTTAGTTTACCGCTTCGGTCTGGTCCTCTTTCGTCTTACTTTCTATTTGCGCCTTGCGTCTGACTTTCCATCGTCTGATTTCTGTTTGATTTTCACATCGTCCGTTTTCTTCCGTCTGATTTTTGAACGCATTTCTGTATTCCGTCTGCTTTCAGTTTTGCGGTTCCGTTTGCTTTTTAGTTTACTGCTTCCGTCTGGTTTTCTTTTGTAGTCTCCCCCTTTTTGATGATAAGAAACGATCAAAACAATTTTACCATAAAAGTAAGACCAAGTTTTGGGACGTTAGAAATGAGAAGAAGTTTTAAGACGATAGACAAAATGCGAAGTTTTAAGAAAACACAGATATATACATGTATATATAGATATGGAATATAATTAAAGCGGTAACATTTTGATATACAAATAAATCAACGAAAAGGCAAGCAAAATATTTTTTAAAATATCTAACAAACTAATGTCTAATAAATATTACTATTCAGCGTTTAAATAAGTATACTACTAAATCTTTCATGTTTCATTGTGGCAATGCTAAAATTACTACGAAGAAAGGTCTTTGGCTTAGTGGTAGTACAAGATACGCTTTTTTGCATTCCGTCTGCTTTCAGTTTTGCGGTTCTGTCTGCTTTTTAGTTTACCGCTTCCGTCTGGTTTTCTTTCGTCTTACTTTCTATTTGCGCCTTGCGTCTGACTTTCCTTCGATTGATTTCCGTTTGATTTTGACATCGTCTGTTTTTCTTCCGTCTGATTTTTGGCTTTGCTCCTTCTGTTTCTCTTTTGTTCTGTTTCTATCTTACTTTCTTCTATTCATTATTATTTGTTCTTCATCAAAATCATTTACATAAACTCATTTTGACTTAACATTCTTTATTAGTAAGATTGAAAATCATATACGGATTGTCAAAAACGAACAAACAAAAATTACAGACCTGAGAATGTTAGAACTAAATCTTGTATTTTTTTACTTCTCATTTTCTTCTTCCTCCCATTTTCTTTGTCTCTGCAGTTCGTCTTACTTTTGTCTTTGCTCCTGCTCTTAGTTTGACTTTTGCTTTGTCTTAGTTTGACTTCTCTTTCCCTACTTCGTCTCATTTTTTCCAGCCTTACCGAAATGGTTCGTCAGTTT
>JAOQMR010000006.1:28033732-28047645 GCA_027563865.1 Erythroxylum pelleterianum | reverse complement strand
GTAAAACCAAACCATCAATACACATGTGACCATCTACAATTAGTGGCACACCATATTATTTCTATCTTTTATAACAAGTTCCAAAATAAGAATGAGTGTAGGAGACCATACTTATATTGGTCGACTAGTAACCTGAAGTGATTGACTAGTCTCCGCATACTTTAAGGTTTTCCTTCAAATCTTTTGATCTATTCTTCATGGCATTCACCTTTTCTTTAACTCTCTAAACCTTGTCCCAAATCTTAACAATTAGCATTATCCACTTTGTCTATATACATTCTTAACTCCCCTTTGGATAAACCTTTAAATTTAGGATTTTTTTAATGATGTTTGTGTTCTTGAAATTGTTTTTATAAAATTACTTGATTCATACAATCTTTCTAAGAATTAATCATGATTGCATCATATTTTTCAATCTAAGGTTTCAAATTTGAGTAAAAATTTTCAATCAGGCACAACCTTTATCATAGTTCTCTTTGTGATTGGAAAAATAGAGTACCTCTATTTTGTCATGTGAGTAGGGTATGGTTTCTTGCCTTGATCTCTTAGAACATCATACGTACTCTTCTCATCATCGTTCAACAAATGCATTGTACTACTATTCACACGGATAGGTTCTAATCAGGGACGGAGCTATGTATAGGGGAGGGGGGGCCTTTCAATTTTTTTTAAAAAATTACTTATATAATTACAACTTTTAAAATTATAAATATATGTGGCCCCCCTTTAAAAAAAATCCCTACCTTTAAAAATCTCGGCCCCCCCTTAAAGTTAAGTCTGGCTTCGTCCCTGGTTCTAATTGAACTTTTACTAACCTTGTTGGAGTTTCTTTGATTATTATTAACTTGCTACTCTTCTCCACAGGTTGAACTTCTTCGATTACTTTAATTCTCAAATCTTCTTTAGTCAAAGGTTGAGAACTTTTGGCCTGTACCGGACTGCGTTCAACTGTTTTCTTCTTCTGAACACCAGTGGGAGTGCTTTTATCCTGACTGATTTTCTGCTTTTTCTCCGCTTCAATCAGTCTTGAAATCTGTTGGGATTGAGATCTCTGCTTCTCAAACTCCAATTTTGTTTTAATCTCTGTCTCTTTAGCCTTTTTGGCTGTATCTTCGCTTAAGATTGAGACAAGCGATCTCGTTGCCTGAGATGCTCTTAACTCATAATCTTCTACTTGATCCAACTTTTTGGATTTCTTCTCCTCTTGTTGTCGTAAGGTTCGAACTTTGGGTGACCTTTTTGCTTGTTTAGGAACTTCACTCAAAAGTGACTCCCCTTTTCTCTTTAATGAACCTTCTTCAATAATCCGTACTCGGCTACTTTCTTTTTGGGAAATCATCTTATCTTTCATAGTTTCATCTGATGATTTCTTCACTGCAGACATGAGCATTGTTTCCCTAGGTTGAGATTTAGAACTTTTGTAGGAGACTTCTTCGCAGTACGCTCCCCCTCAGTTCTTACTTTAATATGAGAATCTACTTCTACTCTGTCCAGATTCTTTAAACCCATTTTTCCAACTGTTGCGGAGTTGATAAAACTTTTAACATTCCACTTACTTCTGATTCCATGTTTCAGAAATACTCCAGAATTTCTGAATATCCATGTGAGCAACATTTCATATGGATAACTGTTCGAATCTTTCATCCCCTTAACCGTATACTGAAAGATCAGAAATGGTAGATCAATTGGTTGGCGATTCAATAGATAAAATAGGCATTGTTCATCTGGCGTCGTCACCAAATGCCTTGATCCCGCTCTGGGTAAAATGTAATGAAAAAGAATTGCATGTAAGACCCTGGCCTTCGGCACTAGACTTGAGGTCTTTCTCTCCTTCGGGTCGTTGTCTCCATACAACTGTTGATTAACCTCATCTTCCTTCACGCTGAACTTCGTCATCCACCTCGCTTTGCTTGTGAGTTTTTCTCCAGCGGATGGACAGTCAGTAACCTTCTCAATTGATTCCATCGTCATTATGATAGACAGTCCATCTACTGTTGAAAAAATAGTATTGTCTACCAACTTCACATTCTTCCAGAAATCATACACTTCATTCTGATATACGATTTCTCGAATTTGAAAGAATTTCCTCCATCTTGCTGCTACTATCTCTGGTTCAATGTCCATATTATCTTTCTTCAATGATTCAAAATCAACATGTCTTCCGTAAACCATTGCGTGCTTCATTTGCTTCTAAGGTGGGTAAGAAACTGAATGCACAGGTTTGTTTTTCGAAAAGGTAAAGTTGGTTACAAAAATTGAAAAAGCTTTAAAAATCAATAGCTTTGTGTTGAGAATACTCCAAAGGTTGAAGTTAGGTCATATCAAGAATGTTCTACAATAGGTGAAGTTCTCAAGACTATGAGAAATTTTCCCTCCAAAACTTGCTCATAAGAGCAGTTACCAGCTGTAACTCGCTGTTGCTAACTCCGTTAACTTCTACGACCTTTTAACTGGATTGAGACGTATCAGATAGTTCGTCACTTATCATAACCATGTTGAGGTTCTGTCTGATTTTTTTGAACCGTTCTTCACTCAATGGTTTAGTGAAGATATTCGCCCATTTCTGTACCAAAATCACTTCTGTTTCACTGTATCATGTTGGAATGCTGCCCCTCATTTAATGCACCGCAATCATTCATTCTAGCGTCGTAGTATGAAAAAACCCAACTTGGGTTGAATTGTCTAATCTTTTTCGATGATCACGTTTCTGAAAACTTCTTGAAAAACTTTCTTTTCCTCCGAACTATTAAAAATCTGTATTATGAACTATTGCAATTTATTCTCTAAGTGCTTGTATCAAACAGTAAGAGTAATAGTTAAGAGTTCAAAAGTCGACACTCCAGATTTATTTCCGTCTCAGTTTGCTATTGTCTCACTTTGGCTTACGCTTCCGTCTTATTTTTCTATCGTCTCACTTTGGCTTCCGCCTCTGTCTCACTTTTTTATCCTCTCACTGTCATACCACTGCTTCGTCTTACTTTTGTTCATACTAACATTTATTATTAATATTATTACGACCCAAAAAATTAATAAAGCCAAAATAAAATCTTTTTTCCTCCCTGAAGTTATCTTTGTACGATTATTTCATGATATATAATAATATCTTTGTACGATTATTTCCTCCCTGAAGGTATTGCATTTTTCCTTTCTACTTCCGTCTTACTTTCGTTTTCATTATTTGGTCTTCGTCAAAACTATAAGATGTTAAATTCCAAAAAAACTATAAGATGTCAAGTTATTTAGACTTAACATTATTACCCGTCTTACTTTCCTCAACATATAAAATTATACAGTTTTAGTTTCTATTTATACCTTTTTCCCCAAATATTCATTTGTAAATCATATACCGATTATCAAAAAGCAAATAACAAAAGCCACTCAGCCAACCAAAAAAATGTTTACCATGATTATATGTAGTTATAATTCTAATATTTAATTATTGTGATGCTTTATAATTTCGAATTAATGTATTGCTTAAGTTCATATGATATAAAAACCGTTATATTTAATGAACTCAACTAATGATATGTGTCTTTTTCACTTCGAACCCTCAAAATCTATACGCCAAACATCGGTTTACAATTATTATAATAAATTTTTTTGATTGGGTTCAAAATTTACCTTCACTAACCTTTTGGGGGATTCCTTGATTATTATTGAATTGCTTTTATTTTTCACAGGTTGTATTTCTTCTGTCACTATGATTCTCAAATCTTCTTTCCTCAGAAGTTGAGAGGTATCAACTTATACCAAACTGAGTTCTGCTGCTTCCTCCTGTTGAGTAGCTTAAGTTCTTGAGATATTTTTCATTGAATGTTGTGCCTTTATGATAATATTTTTCATTGAATGTTGTGCCTTTATTATCATTTCTATGTGTTCATTGAATGTCCGCCGTCGATGTCGTTGACTAATTTAATTATATAAATTTAAATTTTTCGTTGTTGTAATTTCTACTATTATTATTTTTAACATTATTATTATGAATCTTTTCTGCTATTATTGATGTAGCAGTCATGAGTATATATACTTATTGTTGATCATTCATCTGTTTTCTCCAAATCTTTCTTTACTCAATAACTTAGTGAAGATGTCTACCTATTCATAGTTTGTCTCAACTCCGTCTTACTTTTGTCTTTGCACTTCGTCTTAGTTTTCTTTACTCTTACCAATAAAATGTTTACCGTGATTATATGTAGTTATAATTCTAATATTAAATTATTGTGATGTTTTATAATTTCGAATTAATGTATTGCTTGAGTTCATATGATATAAAAACCGTTATATTTAATGAACTCAACCAATGATATGTATCTTTTTAACTTCGAACCCTCAAAATCTATATGCCAAACATCAGTTTACAATTATTATAATTAAAAAATTTTGATTTAAAATTTCGTAGCATTTTTGCTGCTTATATTAACTTCTGTTGCTTGACACTCCCAGTAAAAAACCTAAACAATTATGCAACTTCTTCTTCGCCGTTTCTAATCATTATAGATCTACTACTCGTCGCAGGTTAAGCTTCTATAATAATTTTTACTTCTGTACACATTAAGAAATCACTATGATTGCTTAGTTTTTTTTTACGGCCACTGAGTTCTGCTGCTTCCTCCTGTTGAGTAGCTTAAGTTCTTGAGATATTTTTCATTGAATGTTGTGCCTTTATCATAATATTCTTCATTGAATGTTGTGGCTTTATTATCATTTCTATGTGTTCATTGAATGTCCGTCGTCGATGTCGTTGACTAATTTAATTATATAAATTTAAATTTTTCGTTGTTGTAATTTCTACTATTATTATTTTTAACATTATTATTATGAATCTTTTATGCTATTATTGATGTAGCAGTCATGAGTATATGTACTCATTGTTGATCATTCATCTGATTTCTCCAAATCTTTCTTTACTCAATAACTTGGTGAAGATGTCTACCTATTCATAGTTTGTCTCAACTCTGTCTTACTTTTGTCTTTGCACTTCGTCTTAGTTTTCTTTACTCTTACCAATAAAATGTTTACCGAGATTATATGTAGTTATAATTCTAATATTAAATTATTGTGATGTTTTATAATTTCGAATTAATGTATTGATTGAGTTCATATGATATAAAAACCGTTATATTTAATGAACTCAACCAATGATATGTATCTTTTTAACTTCGAACCCTCAAAATCTATATGCCAAACATCAGTTTACAATTATTATAATTAAAAAATTTTGATTTAAAATTTCGTAGCATTTTTGCTGCTTATATTAACTTCTGTTGCTTGACACTCCCAGTAAAAAACCTAAACAATTATGCAACTTCTTCTTCGCCGTTTCTAATCATTATAGATCTACTACTCATCGTAGGTTAAGCTTCTATAATAATTTTTACTTCTGTACACATTAAGAAATCACTATGATTGCTTAGTTTTTTTGACGGCCATATTTAATGCAACAATCATCATTTAATGCAACCCAGATTAATCTTGAAAACCTAATATTTATGCGCCTTTCCCGTCTCTTCGCGTTTACAAAGTACTCGTGTCTTCCTCTTCTCTACACATTCAGAGATGACTATGATTGCTTGTCTTATTTTTACGCTCCCCGTAACAGCCATCATTTGATACAAGCAAATGATGCTACCGCCATTTCTTCGTGATTAAAATAATTTACATCGGCACCAGTCCTTCCACACCCTCCACTGATACCTTTATAATTTAACCTTAGCTTTACAATCATTTGATGTGATCTGAGGCAACTTTAGCCTGTAGTTTAACATCCAGGTCGTCTCTGGTTCAACATCCAGGTCGTCTCTCCTCAAAGATTCAAAGTCGACATATCTTCCGAAAACCATCGATTGCTCCATTTGTTCCTTTTGTGGGTAAGAACTGATTACTCTGGTTTGTTGTTTCCAAAAGAGTAAAGGTAGGCCGCAAAGAGTTTCAGAGAACTTGAGAGATGAAGACTTTTGGGTTCTGACTACTCAAAAGATCGATATTTAGGGCATATCAAGAGTGTTCTAGAATAGGTGTGGTTTTCAACGTTATGACAGTTTTTCCCTCTAAAACACCCTTGTGAAAGAAATTATCAGCTGTAACTTACTGTTACTAACACTATTAACTTTCACTTATCAGACGGTTGATCGCTTAGCATATGTCTACCCACTGAAACTTCGTTCCTACGAACTGAAGATTCACGCTTTTGCTTCGTCTGCTTTTCTACTTCGCTTCCGTCTGGTTATCAAATAACTTCCGTCTGCTTTTCTACTTGGCTTTCGTCTACTTTTCAAATAGCGTGCGTCTGCTTTTCCTTCGTCTGCTTTTCTACTTAGCTTCCGTCTGCTTTGCATTCGTCTACTTTTCCTTTGTCATCAAAATTATTAATCCTAAAGTCATTTTCACTTCATAAAAGTTCTTCAATAATCCGTACTCGGCTACTTTCTCTACGTGAAATAATCATTTTTATGTCAGAATGTCCTTCTACTCTATCCAGATTTTTTAAACCTATTTTTGCAATTGTTGCGGAGTTGATAAAATTTTAAACATTCCACTCACTTCTGATTCCACGTTCCACAATTACTCCACAATTTCATATCCGCCCATTTCTGTACCAAAATCACTTCTGTTTCGCTGTATCATGTTGAAATGATGCCCCTCAATTAATGCACCGCAATAATTCATTGTAGCGTCGCAGTACGAAATCTTTTCCCATCATCACGTTTATATTATGAACTATTACAATTTATTCAGTCAGAGTAATAGTAAATTGATTTCCGTCTCACTTTCCCATCGTCTCACTTTCACTTACGCTTCCGTTTTACTTTTCTGTATTCTCACTTTGACTTCTGCTCCCGTCTCACTTTTTTATCCTTCCACTGTCATACCGCTTCTTCGTCTTACTTTTGTTCATACTAACATTTATTATTAATATTATTACGACGCAAAAAAAAGGCAAAAATATATCAAAATAAACATTAATTGAAAATGATTTTTATAATTAATTTCCATCTCAATTTGCTATTGTCTCACTTTCACTTACGCTGCCCTCTTACTTTTCTGTACTCTCACTTTGACTTCCGCTTCCGTCTCACTTTTTTATCCTCCCACTGTCATACCGCTGCTTCGTCTTACTTTTGTTCATACTAACATTTATTATTAATATTATTACAACTCAAATTGCGCTTCGTCTTATTGCTTCCTCTTACTTTTCTCTCCGCCCTTCGTCTTATTTATATCTTTCCACTTCGTCTTATTTTTGCTTGTCCGTTTCATCTTATTTTGGTCTTTGCGATTCCTCTTGTTATTCTTTATTTAAAACAGTTAACATGAATTTAAAATGAATTGAGTTGATGTCATTTCCAAGTCACATTAAATTTCATTTATGAATTCGGTCATCCTTCCTGGAGTAAACTACTAATCTTACCGTATCTTTACTTTAGAGATTAGATACGTTCCAGATCCGCTTCTCTTTAACCTATTTAATGTTACAGTCATCATTTCTGTTGTTCTATCTTCAAAACCCAACATTAAGGTGTCTTCCTCTTCTCTACACATGTAAGCTATTTTTCACGTATTTTTAGGAAAATCATTTCTGTTTCACTTTATAATCTTTGAGTATTACGCCTCATTTAACACAGCGCAACTCTTCAAGCTAATTTTTTTGTTCACAACTATATTTCTTGCCTACCAGACAGTCCGTTCACATCTCTATATTCAAATTTTTAGACATTTCCTCTCTAATTTCAAACCAAAAATTTCTACCTTCTTCTTTTGCCTTCTGCTTGTTTAACCTAAATAGTCAAAGTTACGTCTTCTATTTCAACAAACAAAGAACAACCATTCAGGTCAGTAAGCAATTCTTTGTCCATCACTTTTTTTTCCCAATTTTTTATATTTATAATTTCAACAAAATCTTTCTTTATCTTCACACTCTATTTTTTATAGGTTTCCTCCTTATTCTCTGCTGCATTCTTCCACTGTTAAGGTAAATCACCATTCGTCTTACTTTTGTCTACAACCTTCCGCTTATTTTTACTTCTCATTAAAGTTATAAAATAATTTTCACATTTATAGACCAGTTTTATTATTTTAATGGCAGATATGAATTCCAGCTATTTCGAGCGCAAAAGATATATGAAAAATGCCATAAAAGAGACATATGATCGTCAAAATAAGCTAGATGAATTACTTATTGAATATCATGCACGGAATAAAAAGACACATAATACTTCAGAAGCTGGTCGCTACATCGAGATGTATCAAACTAGTCGAATGATAGAGAGGGCCAACAATCTCAAACAAGTACTCTACATGTCTAGAAAATTTTTTGAAAGACAATTAAAATGCTTGTAGATTAAACTATCTTTAACTACAAGTAAGTAGTAAACATGTAAACTATTTGAAACGTATCTCACAAAGTAATTTCATCTTATTTTTTCTCACAGCCAATGTTAATTTTATTACGTTTTCATATAGTTATGATTTTAAAATTGCCCCTGCTTATTATACAATTTAAATATTTTCTCATAGTTTCATTAGTCAAAAATTTATAATTTAATTACAAAGTTTTTTTATCTTACTTTATATTTTTTATATTTTCTATTTTAATTTATACATTAAAATTATAAAATAATATAATCAATTACATTCACAGGGCATTACTATGCACATTTACGCAGTATTATTCTGCTAGTTATAACAAAGAGACAGCAGTAACTAGAGAAGGACGAAAAGAATTTTAAAAAAAAAAGCTAAAACACTACCAAACAGATAAAGAAACGCAGGAAGAAGAAGACTTCTTCTTCTTGAAAAGGCACGTGACCTTTCTTGTTTCATTTAATGCAAAGGGAGGTGGCCTTTCATTTTTCTTCGATCACAATTGACAAGTACTTTGTCTTATAATATTTTTAACCTTTGAGTTTTCAAAAGCAATGGGCCATATGCCACGTTTTGTATGCGTGTATAATAAGACAAAACTAATTAATGTTTTTTTTCAGACGCATATAATATATATATATATATATATATATATATATATATATATATATATGTATCTACATATGTAATTTACATCTGTAATATAACCACTTATAGCTATAAGGAATTATAAATATAATATAAAAATTAAAAATTGGTTTTCTATTTTACACAGCCTAATTTGTTTAGTTAAATTAGAAAAAGAGGTTTCGTTAGAAATTAGTTTCTAATTAAATCAAAATAAATTGATTAGTTCAATTATACTTTAAATTAGAAATAAGTTTCTAACTTTATTTGAATAATTCATATGTAAATATTAAAAATAAGTTTCTAATTGATTAAATATTAAAAGCAAATTTTGATTAGTTCAATAAATTGTTGATAAACAAAAATAATAAAAAATTTAAATTATTTCCATATATGAACATAAGTTCGCTATGTGTTAGACAAAATAATTCGTTATTTTGTATACTCTTCTAATTCCTGAAAATTTATTTTTTCAGTAAAATGCCTATTATTAAGTAAATACTTAAGTTTATTCGATGTGAGGCACGAAAAAGACGAATTGACAGCATGTATGTACAGTTAGTTAACATGCATTTACTTTTTCACATGTTTTTTTTTCACAATTTATTCACAACCTATTATCATCCAGTCTCTAATTAATTAACATATTTTTATCGAATTAACATGCGATACAACTCATAGTACGTAACAACATATACAAATATAAACACGAAACACCTTGTACTTCATTTTATTTTAAGAATAAAATCTAAGGTTATCTTTACCTAAATTTTGGACTCAACTAATCATAGTCTAAATTACTCCTTAATTGGACCTTCGAACATAAAATTTACAGAATCCTATTAGACTAATTTACGAAAAATTTCAACTCAAATACACACTTAATAATCCAACGTTATTTCCTTTTCAAATTTATTCTTAATTATAAAAATAAAATCCTTACTAACTTAATCGCCATAATTCCTAAAATACTCTTAATTAATTAAAAGCCTAGTTTTACCCTAATTTATTTCAATTAATAACAAAATTGCCCTTTTTGGAAGTAAATTTCATATTTACTTTTCTTTGTTTGTATTTCCTAATTTACTTTTTGATACAACTTAAATTTACAAAAAATATCATCTTCTTCGTCCTCTCCTATTTTTTCTTTTTTTTATATCATTTTTAGCCACATTTTCCTCTATTTTTATCCCTTTTCATAACTTCAATTATTATTCTAAACAATCACGTTATGCAATCCAACTATAAACTATCGTAAGATGATCAAAAATCACAAAAAGCTATAAAATAGCGGCTGAAAATTTACCTAAGTGTTAAAAGATTTTGATGTTGTTAATCTCTACGACTTTCTCCGAATTTTCTGCAAAACAAGCACAACGAGGAACCTATGCGAAAAGTGTCGCGTACAGAAGAAAAATAGCACATTAAGACACATACCAGCTGAAATAATTGAGAGACAAGGACGAAGAAGAAGAAGATTCTCGTTGGTTTGGTTTATTTCCAGCGGATGCTTCTATTTTGGTAATCGTTTATGGGCTGGCCTGCTTTTATTTCGTAGGCTTTACAGATGTTTCTGCAATTCAGCTGTTTACGGGTGAGTCTACACTGGGTTTTAACGGTCTTGGAACTTCCAGTCTTTCTTATATCTTTGAAGTTTTAGTCCAATTGTTCATTGCCAGCTGATGGGGATAGAACAAAGTGGTCCATCTTTGGTTTGGAAATGCAGGAGGGAGATTTTGTCTTGCAGACTCCACTGACGACCAGCTGCTACACGATTTCCTCGTTTAGCAAGAGATCTGGAGGCGGCGGTGATAACCATTCTTGAAATTCTTGTTGATATCTGTTTCCTCGTTTAGCAAGGGAATCTGCTACACGATTTCGTTCCCTTAGAGAATGAAGCCATAGAATATCCCAATCCCAACCCTCGCAAACAATGATATCAGCTACAATATTTGCCGAAGGGTGAAACAACCAATCATTAATAGATATCAACCGAAGGGCCTCTAAGGAGTCCGACGCCACCATAATCTTTCTAAACCTCCAATGAACATTTCCTTCTCATATTGGCAGAGATGGTCTTGTATACTGATTTCCATTAAAAAAAGAAAGAGCGGAGAAGTCAAGTTCAAGTAGAATGCTAGGAAAGAGAGAATAAACCTTGAAACAAGCACATGTAAGAAAGCAGGAAACTTCTTCTGAGCCTTCCCGTAAAAAAATGGAGGCAGTGCCAATACCTGAAAACAACCTTTTTTAAACAACATTTACACTGGTACTCAGTCAATCTTCAGATTCATATATAATACAATTGGAATCCAAGGATTAGTGTTGTCCTGCCATACCTAAACAATTATGGAAAGGACAATTCACTGCTTCTTGTCGTGATCATCGTTCACATCAACATCACTTCATGATATGGTTTAAGCTACCAAACTTCAGTAAAATATTGCAATTTTTCTTACACAAACCTACACGCTATGAAATGGTACAATCATTGCCTGTTCAGACCCAACTATCTCCTATATCCTGTTTCTTTTATGCGTGTGTATATATATATATCTAGCTAACTAGAGCCAATAATAAGGGAAATTGCATTCCTTTCTGTGTGAAATCTGATTCTTCATAGTTTTCTGCTTTCCTACGTCACAGATTTGCAAGAACTGAGTATTGGAATTTAGACAATTGGTTTCTGAACTTCTTGATCCCTTAATTATGTTAGAATCAGTTGCACTTATGGTAGAATCATTCCCTTTTTGTTGTCTAGTCTCTTAGTGCAGATAAACTTTCTCAAGCTTTTGTCTTGCTATCAGTCTTAATAGTATATTCACAGATAACCCCTGAATCTTTTAGCATTTGAAGAATTTCTGTGTCGACCCATATGCAAGAAATTGGAAGAGAAGATCATGATCATCATCAGAACCAGTCTGAGACTGAGCTCGTTGGTAGCATTTCTTACAGTGGTCCACTAAGTGGACCTTTGAACAAGGGAACAGGAAGAAAAAGTGCAAGGTTCAGTATACCAGAGAGTACCAGCACGGGACATGAAGAACCCGATGTGGAGATCACACTTGACGTGCGTGACGATTCTGTGGCAGTTCACAGTGTTAAAGCCGCAAACCGCGACGAGGAAGTTCCCGCTATGACACTTACAGCCAAAGGCCTGGAAAAAAGATCTGCTTCGAATATTGTGAGGAATGCTTCTGGTAGAATCAGACAAGTATCTCATGATATCAAACGCCTTGCTTCTTTCTCCAAGAAACAACCACCAAGGCGTCTGGTCAGTAACAAATCTTCGGCGGCTTATGCCCTGAAGGGACTCGAGTTCATCAGCAAAACTGATGGAGGAGCAGGATGGCCTGCTGTGGAGAAGCGGTTTGATGAAATTACTGCTTCGAGCAATGGTTTGCTTCCTCGATCACGTTTTTGTGAATGCATAGGTACACAAATCACAATATAATCTTCCATCTGTTGCAGATCTTAGTTTTTGTGTAAAGACTTCAGCTTTTGGTTGATTTATTGTAAATTTGTTTGTTGTTGTAATGCCAGGAATGAAGGAGTCCAAGGAGTTTGCTGGAGAGTTGTTTAACGCGCTTGCCAGAAAGCGGAACATAACTGGCGATTCCATTTCTAAGGAAGTGCTGAGGCAATTCTGGGAACAGATTTCTGATCAGAGCTTCGATTCCAGGCTGCAGACTTTCTTTGACATGTAAGTGTTCTTGTTTCCGGTACACAGTTGAGCCTTTCAATTTATATGAAAATTCTCAGCTTTCATCAAAATTTGAGCTTAAACAAAAATTGCAGGGTTGATAAAGATGCTGATGGAAAACTTACTGAGGAGGAAGTCAAAGAGGTAAAGTCCTTCTAATTGCTGCAGGAACTAAACCCTGAAACTAAAATTTCTCCACAGATCATAGACCAAGTTATCTCATAAATTACTTATTTTGATGGTTCATTTGAGCAGATTATCACCCTTAGTGCTTCTGCAAACAAGCTTTCAACTATCCAGAAGCAAGCGGAGGAATATGCGAGGCTGATCATGGAAGAGTTAGATCCAGAAGAACATGGATACATCATGGTAAAAAGGCTAAAATAATTTTCAGTTATCTTGGGGTGTATCCTGGTTTACCCTTCTTTTTATGCAGACCTTTTACTTGTTTTTTTAATTAAATTTTGTTTGATCCTGTGCTGGTAAACAGATTGAAAACCTGGAAATGCTTCTGTTGCAAGGACCAAACCAGAGCGTGAGAGAAGATGGCAAAAATCTAAGCAAAATGCTAAGCCAGAAGCTGAAGCCTACAGTGGATAAGAACCCAATAAGGAGATGGGGCAGAAGCACCAAGTACTTTTTATTGGACAATTGGCAGAGAGTTTGGGTAATGGCTCTGTGGATTGGGGTTATGGCTGGTTTATTTGCATACAAGTATGTTCAATACAGAGACAGAGCGGCTTATGAGGTTATGGGTCCCTGTGTATGCATGGCCAAAGGAGCAGCTGAGACACTTAAACTGAACATGGCTCTGATTCTACTACCAGTCTGCAGGAACACTCTAACCTGGCTCAGGAACAAGACCAAATTGAGTGTTGCAGTTCCGTTTGATGACCATCTCAACTTCCACAAGGTAATGTCTTAAACTAACAAAAAGTCTGGTGAGTGGAAATTCATAAAGGCAAAAGCTTGTTGCTCTGCATTCAAGTTTCTGATATTCCGCAGAAGAAATGTTCTGAATGCATGAAGATGCTTTTTTTTTTTCAGGTGATAGCAGTAGGAATCACAGCTGGGGTTGGTATACACGGGATAGCTCATTTGACCTGTGACTTCCCTCGGCTAATTCATGCAAATGAAGAGAAGTGGAAGCTTATGGAGCCATTTTTTGGGAGTCAGCCTGAAAACTACTGGTACTTTGTAAAGTCAGTGGAGGGAATAACTG
>JAOQMR010000006.1:28001166-28011387 GCA_027563865.1 Erythroxylum pelleterianum | reverse complement strand
TTTCAGGCCAGACTCATCATAGTGTACTAGTGGTTTCTAATCTGACAGGAGCCAACTATATGTGTTGGTTTTGTTACAGAAAACCAAGAAAAGCTATAAAAGATTAAAAGGTACTTATGTTGCGTAATGTGCATCGAGAGAAAAGAAAAAGCGGAGGAGCAATGTAACGCTATCAATGGATGGATCATATTGAAAGACAAAACGATACTTGTCACTTTAGCCATCTGCCGTTGGATTTAGATGCGAGAATATAGATTATCAGATCATGGATTTGGGGCAAGTTTCACAATTTTTCCCAATCTGTGAGAGCAAATCAGGTAAATGAGAGTTCAACATGACATGGGCAATCAAAGTCAACGTAGTCTTTTGTGTGTAGAAATTCATATTCAAAGGCTTTGGTTTTTTGAGTTGACATTGTGAGACTATTAGAAGTCAGAATAACATGTTTCTCTATTTCAGAGCAAAGGGTTTCTGTTCATGGTACATCATCTCTACCTAGCTATTTACGAAACCAGAAGCAAGACACCGAAACACCAATCCGAGAAAACGTGGCGACTATGTCACTTGACTTCTGTCCTTCCCTTCCTGTTGCTTTGACACGTTTCCTGAGTTGTCTCTTCCTTTTGCTCTTGTGTCCAGCTCTTTTAGCTTGGTGTACCGTAGTTTGTGAGTCCGAGGATGACCCATCCATCAAATGGCCAAGTTCAGTATCATCATCTCATCGTGTTCTGGTCCAGAAGAATGCAACCATGGTAGTACTTCTCTTTCTTTTTCCCCTTTCTTTTAGGTGTTTTCGATTTGCTTTTAGTTTATCTGCCCATGATCGCAAGTCGCCAGATTTTAGTGAGAACTAGCTCTATAATCAGTTTCATATTCACTTTCTTGCTTTAATTCATTGTTGGTTCAGTTATAGAAAATCTTATAATCTATGTTAGAGACTGGAAAACCCTTTTTCTATATCTGATTTTCTGTTTGAAGCTAGTGTATGAGATTGTGAAGAACGACAGTGACTACCCAGAAGTTCCATTAGTATTCTTTCTCATCCTTGTTTTCAATGCTCAAAGTTTGTTCATGTGATAAATCTTACTGTCCAGTGACAGCCCATGTTTTTCATTCCCAAGTTTTGATTACACTATGGTGTTCTCGAAAAACGAAGATTTTTTTTTTCCGGTTCCAGATTGGTAATGCATCTTTCTTTTTCTTCAAAGATATTCTACCCTAACAATGGTCAAAACAGATGAGACCTGTAAAAAACTTCTTGGAGAGAGTTGTGCTTAACTCCCGTAAGTTTCATGCGCAGGTAAATGATATTAACATCATAAGCACGACGAGATTGGAAGAAAGATATGTATAGTGTTGTTAGATTATGTCTTAAGGATTTTACTCATGTTTCTTTAACCAGGGCATTGAGGGAAACCAGAAATGCTCAGAGAAGATCAAGAAAGCTTCAAAACTTAGGTGCGGGTTTGAAATCTTCGATGCAAACTTCTTTAATGACACTGAGGTGAGTGAAACTAAACAGTGAAGATAGGGTGCCTGTGACTGCAATGAAATTCCAAGTCATCTTTTGAGCTTACCAAGGAATTGTGTTTAGGTGCAGGAGATTGCAAAGGGTGCAAAAGAATTTAATATACCTATCATAAAAGCTAACCGGAAGTTAGTTGCTCAGGAGAATGGAGGGTTGCATAACCCATCTTGTTTAACTTTTGATCCAGAGTGGACCAACAAAAGCATTAAAAATGCTAGTGAAAGATTTAGCTATCCTACCCTCTCTGGTGTAAAGAAGCCTAAAGATGAAGATATTGCCTTTATGAGTGTAAGTGAATTTATATTTCTATAAGTTAAATCTCACACGTCTTTGATCTCATGTAAGTTGTGGGTTTTGTTGGTTTTTTATTCAGATTCTTGAATTAGGGGGACTGATTAGGACAAAGCAAATTACTTCTCAAGAACTCACACGGATTTTTCTTCAGAGATTGAAGAGGTAAGGCAAAAAAAGAAAACTAGAAATTGTAGATCCCAATTTTTTCAAGTTACTAATAAAGTAGTGAAGCAATCCTTGAACAATGACAGGTTTAATCATGTTCTTGAAGCTGTGGTCACTTTTACTGATGCATTAGCCGATGAACAAGCAAAAGAAGCTGATGAATTGCTTGCTAAAGGAGTTCATTTGGGTACCTATCTTATCTTCCATTTTGTAAAAACGGGATCAGGTCATTTGTTGGCATGATTTGTCAAGTTATTATCTTTTAAGCCATCATTAATCAGATGTGATGTGCTTAGATGGGATGTTATTGCTAAATGGAGCATGTTTCTTTGTTTACTCATTGAACTGTTAGGAGAGATGAGATTTCATGTCACTCTAACTTACTGCTTCATATTGTTGAGAATTGGCTTCATCTTGTAGGACCTCTCCATGGGATTCCTTACGGATTGAAGGACATTATAGCGGTCCCTGGTTACAAAACAACTTGGGGTTCAAGAAGTTTTAAAAATCAAATTCTTGATATTGAATCATGGGTTTACAAAAGGTCTAGTACATACATAGGGGCAATTTCGTTCCAATCACAGTCAGATTATAAGCTGCATATTGTGTAGTTACTCTGTGCTCACATACAGGTTAAAGTCTGCCGGGGCAGTGCTTGTTGCAAAGCTCGTTTCTGGATCACTAGCATACGATGACATCTGGTTTGGGGGTAGAACTAGAAATCCTTGGAACATTGAGGAATTTTCTACCGGTTCCTCAGCAGGGCCTGGTGCTAGCACATCAGCTGGTATAATCTTGATATTGATCTTCTACATTTATGATACATCTTTTGCTTTTTTGTGTGTCTCAAACTTTTCTAAAGTTTACAATATCATGTTCAAGTCAAAGGGCATCCAAATTTATGCATAATTGTACCGAGTTGCCACTGTTGCCAAAACTTAGTATTTCATGTATCCATTCCTCTGCTGAGAAATTAGTGTATTATTGCTGCAGGTTTGGTTCCGTTTGCAATTGGTTCAGAAACAGCTGGCTCCATTACATATCCAGCAGCTCGATGCGGGGTGACAGCTTTGCGTCCAACTTTTGGTACCATTGGTCGAACTGGTGTGATGAGCCTATCAGAAAGCCTGGTGATTATTTTTATCATGACAACGTTCCATAACTTCTCCTTTTGAGGGTAGTAAACTGACAAACCAAAATAACATTTGTTTGACAGGATAAACTTGGCCCTTTCTGCAGAACTGCTGCAGATTGTTCAGTTGTTCTAGATATTATTCGTGGAAAGGATCCAGATGATCCATCATCAAGAAACATTCCATTTGAGGATCCATTTTCTGTTGACATCACAAGACTTACAGTGGGATATATGGATGATGCTGAAATGGAGGTTATCAGAGAAAATTGATTTATTTACAAGAGATAGTGAATTTAAATAACACCAAAATCTGAATGGCATGTCGATGACAGGTGGTAGAGGTGCTCAAGTCAAAGGGAGTTAATATGGTTCCTTTCAAACTGAATTACTCTGTCGACTCGGTCCAGGGTATTCTAAATTTTACGATGGATGTTGACGTATTGGCTCATTTCGATGAGTGGCAACGCACCAGGCAGGATGATGTTTATGAAGCACAAGAGCAATGGCCTACTGAATTGCGTCGTGCACGCGTAATTCCAGCAGTAGATTATGTCCAGGTCCAGTACATGCCTTGTTGATTCTGCTACTTTTCGTGACAAGTATAATGTTTTTACTTACACGTTTCAGTAGAGCTAAGTGATACACAAGGTGGAATAGAACAAGTATAATAGGCAAATATCATTTTCCTGCAATGACTAACCAACTTGATGATGTTGCATTCCTAGATATGTATAAATGTGATGATCTTGTTCATTTACAGGCACAGAGAGCGCAGGGAAAACTGATCAGGGAAGTCGAACAAAGTTTCTACGTTGACGCGTTCATCGCCAATGCAACAGACTGGGAGAGAGTTTGCCTGGGAAATCTTGTAGGTCTGCCTGTAATAGTTGTTCCAACTGGATTCAAAAGCATAACTAATCCGCCTCCTGGTGGTACTCGGTGAAGAACCACCATCACCACCGGAATCTATGCTCCGCCGAGGCACGACCACATTGTAAGTGAGAAGAGTTGGCTTCCATTGTAGAACGCTTCTAGCTTTATGATTCAGAATTGGAACTGTTGGTTACAATCCTAATGGTATAACCCTCTTTTTACTACTTGCAGGCTCTTGCATTAGCAATGGCTTATCAATCAGTCACTGATCACCATATGCAACGCCCCCCAATTGACAATCTCGGACCGAATGACACGATACCGGATCCACCCACAGTAGTGATACCACCGAGATTATTGCCATTGTAGAGCAGGTTTCATGGTTTAAGGGCACTTGAATTTATAGAACTAATATTCAATAAATTGACAAGTTCATCATTGCCACTTGAATTAGTTCAAAACAGGGATCTTGAGGAGGGTCATGCCCTTCATCATCAATCAATTTGTCACGTACTTTAGACGGATTAATTCTAATTGAATTTTTTAAATTTTAAACCTCTTGTTTTATCGATTTAACTTTCGCTGAAGTTTTTAAAACATTGCAAAAATAACTTCAGTAGGTAGAGTTGAATATAGAGTCATTTTTACACATGAATAACCATAACTTTCAAATAAGAAAGTTATGAAATTTAATAACATTAAGATTAAAGTTACAAATTCACTCTTTAAGAATTTATAAAAATTCAATTAGATTTTAACATTTGCATGTTATAAATTAAGCCTCAAATTAATATGTATTTATATAAAATTTAATAATAACACTAAAACTAATTACTTCTTTTTATTAGTTTTTAATATATTTAAGAAGTGTATTATCAAACTTTAAATATTTAAAGCTACTCTATTAATATTAAATAATATATTAAGTCAGAATATAAGAAATTAAGAACAAGTTTATTCTTAATTAGAGGTGGCAATTGAAGATATGATTTGAAAATTTATAGACTTGATTCGAAGCTCAAACTTTGGACTATTTAACTTTGGTCCAGACTAACTAATTTCATATTTCAAATGATGTCGATTTCAAACTAAAATAAAAAAATTTCAAACCCGACTTAAAATATAATCAATTCAGATTAGAACTGCTAACTTCAATTTATGCTAAATTAGGAAGTCTTTTTAGAGATGACAATAAGATTCGAGCTTAACTTGCCTCACCTCAATATCAATAAGTCAGGCCTGAGTTGACTAGGCCCTGATCAGAGCTCAATTTCTATCTTTTGAAAATTTCTGAGTCTTAAGTTAGGCTTGGGTTACCTCAACCTAACCCAAATTGTTTTTTTTAATTTAAAATAACAAAACGACGAGGTTAACCCTCCTAATCAAAGATTGATATTTCGTTCCGTATCAATCTGTACCAGGCAATACATACCATATTAGTCAAAAAATGGTACAAAATAAAGATACTTATGTACCGGATGTTACCGGTATATTTCGTTTGATACCAGTCAATACCGACCGGCATTTATAATATCGACTATATACCGGTTAGCTCTAGAAAATTTGAAAAATATAGGGATTAAGTTGCAAAATTTTCATTTTTTTTAATTTCACTCCTGCCTCTCCCCGCCCCCCTTTTCTTTTTTCCAAAGTTCTATAAATTTTTATTTAGTTAAACATTTATTGTGATTTTTATTTTTATTTTTAATATTTTTTACTAATAATAATTATACATTAAATAAAAATTAAAAATAAATTATTTATTTAAATTTATGTTAATCTTTTATATAATATTTATTTATAAAGTATTAATAAAATATTTTATTTTTAAATAAATAATTAGAAATTATTATTTGTAAAGTAATATTTATATATATATACTGAATTATTAAATAAAAATTTATTTGAAATATTTTTTTAAAAATATTTTTAAATTTAATTATAATTATTAAATTAATTTTATAAATTAAATTTAATTAAGATATTTATAATTTTAGTAATAATTAATTTTAATTAATTAAATATATTATAATATATTTAATTGATAGTAAGTTAAATAATATATATTTTGTTTTATGTTTCAATTCTATTTCGTTGTTTCCTTATCACGAACCAGGGACGGATCCAGAAATTTTTTTGAGTGAGGGCAACATTTTACTGAAGGAAAAAATAAAATTTTAATGGGAGCAAAATTTTAATAATAACATAAATTTAATTTTTTTATGAGTTAAAAATTTAAAATAACATTTTTTTCATGTAAAAGTAGATGGAGCCAGTGGGGGCAAGTGGTCCGTCCTTGTCACGAACTATTGTCGTAAATTATAATAATTTGAGAGTTAAGGATATTTATTATTCTCTTTATTAGATATTTTGATGTAATTATTATTTATTATATAATGAAATTTGAAATTGTAATATTTTAAATATTTTATATTATTCTTAATTTTATATTTGTATTATAATGATTGTCTTTTTTATATAAATTATAGTTATTATTTATATATGAAATATCTGAAAATTATTGTTATTTCATATTAATTATATTAATTATTTATTATTTTAATTTTTGGTGATAAGATTAAAAATATATAGTACAATTGTACAATATGATAATAAAATATTTTATAATTTTTGAAAAAATTCAAAAACTATTTTATAAATTTAAAAATTACCTAAAATAGTACCCGATATTAATTGGTACTAATACAATACCTTACCAAATTCTAATGTGGTAGTAATACGATAATTTTATTGCTCCCAACCCCATTCTAACTCATACGAGTTCTTCCATTAATAATTACTAAATTAAAGTCTCCGCTTTCTCTCAAACAACGTGCCAACCACAGTATTACTAAATGTTTTCAAAGGGGTAAGGTGATGTGGCAGCTGTAACAGAAGATGATAACAGACTAATAGAGGGACAGATCGGGCATTTAGCAATCCATATCCAACTTCCCATAGATTTCGCCAACCTAATTAAATATATGAACGTACGTATCGTTAAGAAAATTATATCCTTATAATGGCAATTCTAGTTATTTTTCTAAAAGTGAAGGGTACATGTCGCTGCCATCTCCTGTCTATCCGCCATTTATATTGCCCCTCCTCGCTCTCTTTCTCTTTCTCCATCTGTTTCTTTTGATCCGCCGTCTTGTAGACTGAAAAAGAAAATAGAAAGATTCTTTTTCTACACAATTGAGAGATCTAGGTAAACGCAATTCTTCAATTCAACAGATCGATTTCTGTTCTTCTCTGTCATTGTATTTTGTGCGTGTTAATGCAGATTTCTAGCTCTTCATTTGAGCTAAATTTTTCGTCTGGTATGCTTTTTGATAGCATTTGTTGTTTTATAAGTTGATGTAATGATGTTGTGATTGGTCTGATCGAGTTAGTGATAGATTGTGTTTGTTTGAGCTCTTGCTTGGATCAGGTTTTGTGTTTTTTAATCGTTTATGTCTGTTCGTTTTGAGCTTCGATGAGTTCGATGTTGCCGATCTGGAGTTGCTCATGCGTAGTGATCGGAAATTTGGAATTTTCTGTATTTTTAGTTGTTGGTATCAACTTTGTTGCTATTGCATGTAACTGTTTTCTGCTTCTTTTGGGATTGAATTGGCTGTACAGAGGATGACACTGTCGAGTCGATGGAAGATTGCAGTTTTGTGTATTGTATGAATATGAATGTGATTGAATAGCTCTATTTGGAGTTTGTTGACTTTTTTTTTACGTTCTCAGTGGGTTTTGTTGATGCATAATAATCTGCTATGTCTGCAGATCTTAGCTGTTGAAATGGCAACTTCAACAGCTGGAGCCACAGGATGGTACAGAGGAAGAGTGAAAGCTGTTCCCTCGGGGGATTGCTTGGTGATTATGGCTATGACCAACAACAAGGCTGGGCTGCCAGCAGAGAAGACCATCACTTTATCATCTCTTATCGCTCCAAGACTGGTAAAAGTTTATTCCCGTTTGTTATTTTTGGTAATATTTTTTATTATTTACTTACTGCTCTGATTTGCCGATTTGTTACCAATTGAAGTCTTTGTTTTGCTTTAGTTGCATGTTTATGTATGATCCGTTTGAGTAGATGGATGAGTGACGAACTAGGTTGGAGTGCTATGTTGATGAGCTTGAAGTTCAATGGCGTTATTTCAAACTGTTTTTCATCACATATACATGTATCAATGTCGGTGTATTGCAAGTTTAAATGTATATGGAGTATGACAGTTGCGAAAGATCTTGCATGCAAGAACTTAGATACTATCAAAAGAGGATTAAGAATGTCACTAATGCTAGGGAGGATTTTTAGCTGACAGTTTAATGTCTTGACTTTAAGTCTTTACTCCTAGGCTCGTAGAGGTGGAGTTGATGAGGCATTTGCGTGGGAAAGTAGAGAGTTCTTGAGGAAGCTCTGCATTGGACAGGTCAAATTCTTCTTCTTCTGTTAGCTGTTCTTTGCTAGATGATCTTTTCTTAAACTGTTCACTAAGGCCATCTCCAACGAAAGCACCAAAACACTAAATTAACACCAAATTTAGTGTTTTGGTGTAATGAATTCAGGACATCTCTAACCATTCCACTAAAATTTTACACCAAATTTGCTGTAAAAGAGAATATTTCAAGAATCTTTTTACACCAAATTTGGTGTTACTCCAACTACTCTACACCAAATTTTTACGTCAAATTTTTATTTATTTATTTATTTATAAAATTAAAATAAAATCATCATTCTTAATTAATTAATATATACTTTATATTATATTAATATTATTTAACAAATGTAATTAATATTATTGCAACAACAAATTAATAACACACACAAATATAATATTTTTATTGCACATTTAACCTCTAATTCTCTGAATTACCATATTGTTCCCGCAAATGTTCAATCGATACATTACGAAGTTAATAATGAGTTTCTTTATCTTTAATTTGCTTATGTCTAGTAAGGAATTTTTGAAATATAATTGTATCGTCTCTATTAATATTAATTTCAGGGGCTGGTGTTTCGCTCCAATCTTGTATGGCCGCTTGAGTATCACGTTCGTCCTCAATGATTATATTGTGCATTATAATGCATGCTGACATAATATCATGTAATATGGATTAACATATTTTATTAATGAATTTATAACACTTATAAATAAGAATTAAAAATAAATATTAAAAATAAATTTAATATTATATCCAATATTAGTTTCATTTTAAATGTCTTAATGAGATCTTTGTAATGATATATTTTGTGTAAAGTAATATATATTTCAAATTTAATTACTTAGTAAATTATGTAAATAAATCAAATTGTGAGAAAGACAAAAGGAATATGTTAAAAAGAAAATGGATAAAGTTGTCTTTTTACAATTTTTTGTACATGAATAGTAACACACCAAATTTGGTGTATTACTATTCATTACACCATTTTGGTGTTGGATTTTGGTGTCTTTCTTGGAGTGAGGCCATCTCCAACGAAGGCACCAAAACACCAAGAAAGACACCAAAATGGTGCAATGAATAGTAATACACCAAATTTGTTGTGTTACTACTATTCATGCACCAAATTTGTAAAAAGACAACTTTGTCTATTTTCTTTTTAACATATTTCTTTTATGTCCTTCTCTCAATTTGATTTATTTACATAATTTACTAAGTAATTAAATTTGAAATATATATTATTTTACATAAAATATATTATTACAAAGATCTCATTGAGACATTTAAAATTACACTAATATTGGATATAATATTAAATTTATTTTTAATATTTATTTATAATTCTTGTTTATAAGTGTAATAAATTCATTAATAAAATATGTTAATCTATATTACATGATATTATGTCAACATGCATTATAATGCAAAATATGATCATTGAAGACGAATGTGATACTCAAGCGGCCATACAAGATTAGAGCGAAACGCCAGCCCTTAAAATTAATATTGATAGAAACGATACAATTATATTTCAAGAATTCCTTGCTAGACATAAGCAAATTAAAGATAAAGAAGCTCAGTATAAAATTTGTAATGTATTGATTGAACATTTGTGAGAACGATATGGTAATTTAGAGGATTAGAGGTTAAATGTGCAATAAAAATATTATATTTGTGTGTGTTATTAATTTGTTGCAATAATATTAATCATATTTGTTAAATAATATTTAATATAAAGTATATATTAATTAATTAAGAATGATGATTTTATTTTAATTTTTATAAATGAATAAAAATT
>JAOQMR010000006.1:27961050-27972208 GCA_027563865.1 Erythroxylum pelleterianum | reverse complement strand
TTGACTATACTCCCTTAAATCATGATAAGCTCCAATTATAATTAGCTCGTAACAAAAATTAGGATCCTCGACTCGACTTGTTTTTTGTCTAAATATAACAGAAAAAGTTAAAATTAAACAAATTTGAAGTCAGGCATGAGAAATTTAATTAAACTTCAATTGAAAAATAACTTGAAAGTATAAACATGTTTTATACCAAACTCATGATATCAATTACTTTTCACAAAATTATACAAAAGGTTGATACATATGTGCAAGAGGATTCTCATAAATTCTCTTGGAATAGCACAGGGACAAGGATAGTTGGAATCCAGAAAATGGAGTCATCTACACAATGATCTGAATATCATTCCGGTTGGAATCCAGTACCGAAACAGAAACAAATATACCGGTCAAAAATTTCGGCCAGTATTAGCCGTTTTCGGTCGGTACTAGCCGGTACCAAAAATTTCAATACCTTTCGAACAATTCTGCAAAAAAAAATTGATCACGGACTATTTTGCAAAAAATAAAAATTTAACCCTAAAAAATCCCAACCCTCCGCTTCCCCGACTCTCTCTCTCTCTCGCTCACCTCTGCTGCCGACTCTCCCTCATCTCTCTTCATCTTCTCATTCCGCAAAATATATTACTGTGGTGGATGATATGGTAGAGAAGGGGTCCTTTGGTTGTTGAGCTTGAGACTGTGGCTGGGAATATTGCGATGGTGGTTGAGTGGTTGGAGAGACTTCGGTGTTTAAAGGGAAAATGGTTGGTGGAGGAGGCGACAGAGGTGGCGCGTGGTGGCTACGGGGTCGAAGTAGTAGGGAAGAGGAAAGATAAAAGAAATAGTCCACTAATTAAAAAAAGATGGTCACAAAATAAATAAAAATTTAATATTTTTTAAAAGTTGGATCTAATTACAGATGAAATAAAAAATTATTTAAAACACAACTTAATTGTCGATGTGATAAATTTATTAATATTTTCATTATAATAATTAAAATTTGACATTTTATAAATATTAAGTCCTAAATATTAAATATTAGAATTAAACTTGTTGGCTTAAAATTTAAGCCCAAAACTTAATTTTGTTGGCACCTTTTACACCTGCTATCTTTTGAAAAGTATATAGAAAAGGCTGTAAAATTTAAGTCCAAAACTTAAGTTTAAAATTTTAATTAAATTATTACGTAATTTAATTATGGACTATTTTGTAATTTTTAAAAAATTTAGGGACTATTTTATAAATTTAAAAAATATTCCGAAATGATACCCGATACCGACCGGTACCGGTATAGTTCCGTTCCAGAGCCCAATCCGGTACCAAGCCCAGTATAGTATTCATAACATTGCATCTGCATGGTAGGATGAGATGAGATGAGCCGAGACCTCCATGGACATTCGAGGTCCATCTTCCAAGAATGAGTATGGTTTAAATGAGACTTGAATGGTCGGAACTGAACCTAATTAAGTCTATATTTAGTTGGGCTTATATTAGTAGAGTTTTTATCAGTAAAGATTTTTTTGTAGATCTTTTATGAGAAAACTTTTTAAAGAAGTCAATTGACTGTTTAGCTGTCATTTAAAAAAAAAAATTTGAAAGAGCTTCATACAGCAGATTGTTTGGCAACATAAAAATAAAAACAATTTTCATTTTAACTATATTTTATTTTGTAACGAAAACTATTTATTTATGCATATAAATATTATTTAAAGTATATTACACAATATGCAGAACACAATATATTAATTATTATATAATTTTAAACCATATGAAACATAAATGAAAATATATCCAACCAAATCTTTTATATGAATTATAACATAAATAAAATTAATATAAAAAATAAATATTAAACATATAAAAAGAAAAATAATATTATATAAATCTAAAAATAAATATTTAAGTTGAGTAAATAGTTAAATATATAATAAATTATACATTTTACTGTAATAGAGAATATGTGTTTGCAAGATAAACGTGAAGATAAGTTTGTAAGTATTGTTGGAATTATATGTAAAACATAAAGATAAAAGGGACTAAAAATATACTCATTAATTTATTTGAAAAATCTATTCGAAAAAGTCATTTGAAAGACTTCTTTTAGAAGCTCCAAATTTGAGCTTTTTAAAAAGCAGTGTTTTGACTGCTAAAAAAGTCATATCTATTAAAGAATTGCTTTTTTATTTTACAACTTTGTGATGGAAAAAAGTATTTATTAATCTCCCAAAAACCTACCCATTAAAAATGTTTGAGTTTTAAGTTGCATTATATTATAAACGGAACTACTTGTAATTTTGAACAAAATTTAACTCTGATCCGATTGAGCTTTGAACTATCAAAATGCGGCCCGACTTGAGAATGGCCTAAACGGGGCCGGGCACTTTTATCCCTAATGTTTTTCAGCTACTTCATATTGGATTGGTACGACTACCTGCTACTTCCGGTAATCGATCGAATCTTTCCTGAGGAGAAGTGCAAAGGAATCATGTGTCAGAACAAACATAATTATCAGATCAGCGCAGAGACAATACTGACGACTCTCAACCTGAAGATGATAATTCAATGACACTGTCCATGTTGAACTATTGGGAAAATCGAAAGAATTGAACTTAATACTCTTGAAATGAATGTAGTTCTACTTCAAAAGTTGTGAACTTACAAATAATGAAAAGAGCGAGTTACGAACTCCATAGATGCAGATGAGCTTTGAGTTATGATTAGCAAGAGGAGAGCTAACGTTTTTCTGAGCTCTCTACCTCAACTGTTACACTGAAGCACTTGACAGACCTTGGAAAGTAAGCTAGAGAATAACCATTGAGGGAGAGAGTTCAGAGAAAGTTAAACCTCCAAAAAAATCCTGATGCAATGAGATGTGCAGGTGGAGAAGAAGATTTTTGTGCAGGAATTTATAGACTGATCCATTGAAAGCTAAGTCTTTCCATATTCTTGGATTTTTTATTCTTTATACATGTAGAAACAAAATAGATTGCTGTCCATGCACCAATCAAAGAAGCATAAAAAGTAACGAGGACATGCATTTTCTTAATCGATTTATTTTCTGAAATGTCCATGATTGTTGACAGTGAAATTTAAGACTTTTAACGAACAGTAGCTTTTGAATACATAGGTCCTACAAAACTGAAGAAGAAAGACAGATGGAGCTCTGTAATTTGGCTGGCAAAAGAGGATCTCCTGACGTGGTTTTCAGGAGGAGATTGTTAAATAGCTCTAGTGGCCTGATTCGTCAGGAGTAGTCTAAAAAGTTAAACCATAAAGAAACATGGAAATTCAGAAACATGGAAATTCTGTAACATGCCATCAGCTCAACCTGTGATCCCACCTGGAAAAACACATCCTGCGGCCTAGCAATCACCGCCAAAGCGATGTCTCTTTCTTGGCAGATTGGACATCAAAATTGTCAACTCTCAACACGATGAGCTTGCAGGTTTTGTTCTCGATGCTGCTCCATATGTAGCAGGACAACGATGCTGTGACAGATTGGTGGTTACATAGTTATTTGCACCCTGTATTCCTGCAATTTGTCGACAAGTCCGGAGGGCCCCTTCAGGTTTTTAATACATGCAGACGCGATAATTGAGATTTAGGGTGAGACATCTGACTTCCTATCCGTTGAGAACCAATAATAATGTTGCAACCCTTTTGACTTCACTAGATCACATGGTGTTTTTTAAGTAACATGCTGCAATTTGATTAGCCAACTTACTGATAATTGGCAGGGATCTTAGGTATATAGTTTTGATGTGTTTGAGTTTGTACTATGAAAAATTGTTGGACTAGCGACAGCAAAAAGCTACTTTTGGTGCAAAGGTATTCTATAGGTTGTATGGCGAATTCTTATATTATTCTGATCGATAAAATAGTGATAGAAGTTGACATAGTTAAAAATATCACATTAAATTTTTAATTTATTAAAAAATTGAAGATTAAATAATATTTTTATATTTATAAATTATTGAGTAAAAATTTGAAAATTTATATGAATTTTAATAAATGAATTTATTTAATAAGAATTTTTTAAAATTTAATCACATTACAAATTAAAATTATAAATTATTTTATAAATTTAAAAAATATCTATACCAGTATTAATAAAACTAATATTAGAACTTACCAATATCAATCGAAAAGAGATGTTGTAAAGTATTGGCAGCTTTGACGCATCAAATCCTCTGTTTCAGTTACTTTGTTCCAACCCTGTTCTATTAAATCTTATCCACACATTTACGTACATTAGAAATTACCAATATCAATCAAAAAGAGATTTTGTAAAGTATTGGCAGCTTTGACGCACATCAAATCCTCTGTTCCGGCTACTTTGTTCTAACCTTGTTCTATTAAATCTTATCCACACATTTACGTAGGTCTAAATCCACACATTTACGTAGGTCCACATAAATGTGTGGATAAGATTTAATGGAACATAACAAAAACACCATAATCGGAACAAAAAATTTGATGCGGCTTTGTGTCAAGCTGGTGGTGTTTCCAACGTGGGGAGATTACTTTAAAGAAATCCATGAAGCTTCGGTGGAATTCATGAGCAATAACAGGGGCAGACTGTGGCTTCAGATCCTCTGTCCCTCTTCCTCTGCCCTACTCTGTCCTTCTTTTATCTGAGCCATCTATTGATGTGGAACCCACATTAGTGGATGGCTCAGATGAAAAGAGAACAGAATAGAGCCAGGAGAAAGGCCGAAGGATCAACCACGCAGACTGCTGCACTATTTTAATTGGAAAAAGAGCCAAAGTTAAATCAGAACTATGATGGAGGAATCTCTGCCATGGGTTGTTGCAGTGCAGAGTACTAATTTGTCTGACTCCATTCATGGCGGCGTGGCCTATGTTGTGACGTATTTCGATGAACGTCATGTCTTTGTAGAAGAGGATGAATGTGATTATACGCAGCTAGGGACAGTCTTTATCAGATTGAGTTTGTTAAAACATATGTAGCAGAAGCAACTAATAAACCTCAAGAACAATGATTTAACTCAGAAGTGTAAATAAAATCCTGATCATGCTGATGAATTGGTTACTGGAATAGCAGGAACTTGCAACCCACAAAAGCTAAACTTTCATTACATAAGTAGACAGGAACGGTGTTGAGAGAAATTGTGTTTCGTGCTTACAGGAGAAGGAACCTGAGACCATTCCCACATATGCAAGAGGCCACTTCGTCCATCCTTTGAAGGTTGCTCTGGGAAGATAGTCATAACTTTGCAGTGAGCTTCTGTCACCTTTTGCTGTGAAATTTTCATTAGGGAGATAATTATCACAATCAATTATTAAAAAAGAGAGAAGAAATAAAGTTTTTGTAAGCATATAAAAATATTAATTAATTATTTTTAAATATGTGATTGTTTTAAACTTAAAATAGAAATTAATTATTGAGTCATTTTAAACTTCAGATATTACAAATGATTTTATAATAAAATTTTAATTACAAATAAATGAGGATAAAAAATAGTAATTTTCAGTTTTAGTATATTTTTAGTTCAGTTTCATATTAAAAGAGAAGTGAAAATATTTTATATTATGAATAAAACTTCGTCGAGAACATTAAAATTTCAAAAAGAAGAAATTTAAAATTTTATATGAAAAATAAGTGTCATAGTATTAAATTAAAATGAGAAAAATATAAAATTTTTATAAATTTATAAAAACTACTTATCAATTTGTAATTAATTATTTTTAATCTACAATTTTTTATCCTAAATTAAAATCGTAGATGTTTCATCAACTGTATCTAGCACAATAAACTGAGTTTTTTTATTGTCAAAAGTTAAACTAGTAAAATAAAATATTAAAAATTTAAAAGGTTCAACAGTATTGTACTATCAAAAAATTGACTAAAAATTAAATAAAATTAAAAATTTTGAAATATAATTAAAAGAGGTTGTCTTTATTTATTAAAGAATTTGAAATTTAATTGAAAAAAGAGATTGTTAAATGAAAATTAATTAGTTTATTTTTTATAAAAATTGATTAGTTTACAAAAACTGAACAATATATTAATAAATTAATCAATTGATGAAATGTAAAATGATAAGCAATTTTTCAATATATTACATTATAAATTCTTCTTTCAAAAAACATTTCACTGTAAACCTTTTTATTTTTTTCTAATAACAAAATTTTAATATTATATCTATATACGTTTCATTTCATATAAACGATTCCATTTTATCAAAGGTAATCGGAAGAGATCTCTTAATAAAAGCTTTGATTCATTTTTTATCAGCAACATCAAGCGCATCTGGTGTAGTGGTATCATAGTACCCTCCCACGGTACTGACCGGGGTTCGATTCCCCGGATGCGCAATTTTTGGGTTATATTCTTTTAACTCATTTACAATCCTATTTTAACTTCCACTATGAAGTCTAAATTTCACTTTAGAGTTCGAAAAAACGAAAGAAACAGTACGCACTAGGCCAACAACTTAGAAAGCCTAAC
Source organism: Erythroxylum pelleterianum (assembly GCA_027563865.1). NCBI lineage: Eukaryota > Viridiplantae > Streptophyta > Magnoliopsida > Malpighiales > Erythroxylaceae > Erythroxylum > Erythroxylum pelleterianum. The sequence goes on along the minus strand of JAOQMR010000006.1, from coordinate 27,965,751 downwards.
ATTTTTGTATATCTTGATCAGTTCTTCTCAAGAAGGGAAAGAATCTTCTTGTCAGATATCAATTGCACATGTAACTAGCTATAAAGAAAAAACGGGGGTAAAGAAGCCATGAAGATGTGTATAAGAACCCACTGTTGATCTAAAAGCCATGCTTTATGATGAATTCATTAAACTTTCATGTGATTGTGTTCGTGGTCTTGTGAGCAAAGTCGTTTGGCACTTCCTATGGAGTCAACTCCATTCCTTAACAGATGATCATGTTTATCAAGCAGGGTAAAAAAGTACAAGTTGGCCTAAAATCAACGGCTCAAGTTCGAATTTGACAATATCCAATCAACCAATTATGAAAAATCATGCTGAACTGAAGTTTACAGGTCAAAATCGAACTGGAACTCAAACTCGAGTTCCTTTCCATGACTAATGTTAATATCTTTTGCAAGCAATTATAGTTTGATAAATATCACATGACAAGCAAGATTAGAGCCCTGCTCTCAACTAAGAATTCCAATCATGGTGAATAGCATATCCTTCTCTTATAAAAACTTTGAACGTTTTGCAGATTTCAAGTTTTTTTTTTCTTGAATCAGAAGTATTGCTAGTGTAACTCAAACTGGTGTTCCTTTATACCATTCAAAACCAAATACATATCTTCAGCTCGAGGATGCAATCTATCCCCCGAAACAAACTCATGCATAACCCCATCCAATTGAATGGAGCTCCAAGCAGAGTTCTTTATTACCCCCTCATTCCCACTCATTGATTTCCTAACATTTACTACTTCTTCCCATCTTTCTGCATTAGCATAAATGTCAGCCATAATCGAATAAACTCCACCATCTTCAGGTTTTAACTCCATCACATGCTTTGCTGCCTTCTCCGCAACCTCAACATTCCTGTGTATCCTACATCCTCCGAGCAAACCGCTCCAGACGAAGATATCAGCGTTCATGGGCATCTTCTTTATCATCTCCATTGCTTCTTCAATTAACCCAGCCCTACTGAGCAAATCGGCCATACACCCATAATGCTTGAGCTCTCTAGGGACTCCATAAACAGATTCCATCTCACCAAAAAGTTTCCTTGCTTCATTTACTAGACCCCCATGGCTAAACCCCGCTAAAACTCCTAAAAAGCTAATGCCGTCAGGTTTAATTCCAGAGACTAACATTCTGGAGAAGTAATGTAATAGTAACCGGCCATCTCCATGCATTGCAAGGCCAACAAGCATTGCATTCCATGTACACAAACTCTTATCATGACTCATCTCAAAGATCTTGATCGCTTTGTCAATGCACCCACACTTTGCATATAAATCAACCAACCCAGTTGACAGAAAAGAATCAACTTGAATTGCATTCTTTTGAATATAATCATGAATTCTCTTCCCCTTCTCCAATTCCCCGAGTTGCGCACAAGCCGAAAGAGCAGAAACCAAAGCAACATTACAAGGCCTAATCTCCGAATCCATCATCACATTGAAGAGCTCAATGGCCTCTTTGCAATGGTTTCGCTGAGCATAACCAGCTATAAGAGTACCCCAAGACACAGGATCCCGAAAAGGCATCATATCAAATAGCTCCCGAGCTTTTACAACATCACCAACCTTAACAAACCCATCAATCAATGAACAGTAAGAAACAACGTCTCTAACGGAACTTTCTTCAAACACCTGACACGCTTCCTTCAAACTATCACCCCTACAATACACATGAATAAGAGAGTTTACTACAAACAAATCCGACGAAAACCCAAATCTCAAAACTTGACAGTGAAGTGATTTAGCCAAGGAAAGCACGCGAACTTGCGCACAGGCCTTAAGGGCAAAAGGGAACGAGTGAGAGTCAAGCGGAACAGATAAGCGTCGCATTTGGGCAAAGAAACGGAGCGCAGCGAGAGGTGAGGACAAAAGTGTGTGGGCTCTAATTGAAACATTATAGCAAAAGGTTGACGGGTTTGTGATAGAATTGAATAAGGAAACCACATAGCGGAGTAGAGAACTTGACGATTGGATAGCTGTTTGCGTTGGTTTTGGGATGAGAGTAGTAACAGTATAGAGCAGTTTGGTTAAAAATTGAGAAGAAGAAGGAAGAGAGAGGAGGGCATTGGCGATGGCGTGAGCGTGGAGTTGGTAGAGTTGGTTGGTGGTCTTGCATTGTTGAATGAGATTGTTGATGCTATAGAAAAGGAATGAAGATGACGAGTTGTTGGTGTTGATTAGCATACAGTAATCTCCGTTGCGATGTGTGGGCGTCGGCTAAGGTTGCAGGTGCGGGAAGGTTAAGATGGTTACTGGTGAGTTCATAATTTTTAAAACTAAAAACGTGAACGGCAGGATTCGAACCTGCGCGGGCAGAGCCCACATGATTTCTAGTCATGCCCGATAACCACTCCGGCACGTCCACGAAGTGGAAGCCAATCTCTACTAAAAACCATATTGCTTCAATCAGCATCATTTTTTTTTTTGAAACGCAATCAGCATCATTTGCTTTCACAAAGCTTTAAATTTTTTGCAAAATTAGTTGGATTTTATTTTTTCCGTTATCGGAATTGACGTGACAAAGCACGTTTTGACACGCAAAATAATAGGAAGAATGGGATTTGCCGAACATTAAATTCTCTGTTTTATTAAATTTCAACTATATGTTTATTTGCGGTTCAAATAAATATATGGATAGCATTTAACAGTGTTAGAAAAATCGAATAATTTTTTCCTCTAAAATAAACAATTAGTGAAATGAATCGATTCAATAATATCTAGGAAAGACCGTCACACGGACTCCTAAGATAGTATTATCATTTCACGTAAAATTTCAGGAAAGGGTGGAGAAGTCATAAATGGTCCTACTTAAAACTCGACCTCCTAGACAGAAATTACGTGCACGGTATATTTATCACAACCTAACCCGTGTATACACACGAACAGTACATACACTCAAATAATTGAATAATTGAATACAACACTACAAATATATTCGATAAATAATATTGAATACTATACTACAACTTGAAAAGAAACGAGACAATAAATGCGAAATAAAAGAAAAAAAGGAAAGAACGCATTCGAAAAGATTGATAACGGAGTTCAACCAATTGTATCTACATATCCAGAGCACCACTCAAATGGCCCACTTTTATTTAATATGAAATAAGAGATACAAATTTTGAGAAAATTACAATAGGAGGGGGAGAGCTCCCTTTTATAACTACCAACCTCCTCCTTAACCCGTAAACTTTCCATGTAAGAGAGCTCCTTTTTATAGCTCTCCAACTACTCACCATTTGTAATCTATCAATATGGGATAAAACTTGGTACTAGTAACCCATCAATGCAGGATCAGAACATTGATGCCAAAAGATAACAAACAGAAGAACAGGATTGAAACAAAGTAATTAAAACAAATTTGATGTATATGTATATAATTCACATAAATGTGTGGATAAGATTTAATGAAACATGATAAGAACACTATAATCAGAACAGGAGATCCGATCTCATATATATGTTATAATTTTGTTTAAATAATTAATTAACATTAAATAAAACAAAACATTTTGAAACAATAAACCTAATCCATTTGAATTTTTTGTTCCTTTACACATAACCTATCTATTAATGTTGAAACTTGATTAACTATTTATATTCGATAAGCAGAAGTTCTAGAAGAGGTGTAGTCCACAAATAGCTCAACCCACACCGACGAGGGTATAAAATGTCCAAATTGTTCGGAATCTAGGTTCACCCTTTGACCAATACGATAGCGTCTCCCATCTTCAATTGACGACAAGTGAAATCACCACCAAACTCTTGCAATGATGATCACCCATTAGACCCAGAAGGTACAGAATCCTTACACTTGTCGCTAAACCGAGCACAGTCAATATGAGCGTCCTGTGTTTTGAAAGCACTGGACAAATTAAAAAAAAGGAGTGGCAGATGGGAATTTGAGGATGCCCAAGAAGGAGAGGATGAGAAATACAAAGAAAAGCATGAAACTGACGGTGTGCTGGTGTTGAGAGATTTGAAAAGCATGTTGGATGGTTCTATTTCAAGAAAACAGTAGCTGTTTTTTGTTATGGTTATTGCATCTTCGAAATGTAACCAAATTGATTAAACCAACTCATTTGGACAAGATCATCAATTAATTAAAGTCGGATTGCAAGTATTGAGATATCTGGTAGACTATTGTGGAATAACTTGAAATCTTTTGTGAACTATTAGTAAATTCTAGGTATGATGAACGAAACACAAAGCCTCTCTAGTACTCTTTGCTCACGGGCACACAACTCTCATCTTTCCTTTTAGGAGTCTTACTCTCTGTCAGGGATGGAGGGAGGTGGAGACTTGGGGGGTCACTGGCCCCCCAAGTTTTTTTTAAAAAATTATTTTTAATATATATATATATATATAAATAAATAGAGTTATTTAAGGGTCAGTGGTGTACTGGGCCCTCTAAAATTTTAAAAAATTAATTCTTGGGCTCCCTAACTTAAATTTCTGGCTCCGTCACTGCTCTCTGTACAACTTTTTCGCTAGACAGGTTATGTGTAGAGGAGCCAAAAATTCAAATGGGTTAGGGTTTATTGTTATAAAATATTTTGTTTTATTTAATATTAATTAATTATTTAAACAAAAGTAAAACGTGAACATTTCATTCTACCTATTATTTTACATGTCTAAAAACATGAACAAACCATTTGTTT
>JAOQMR010000006.1:27947791-27960950 GCA_027563865.1 Erythroxylum pelleterianum | reverse complement strand
TAAACAAAAGTAAAACGTGAACATTTCATTCTACCTATTATTTTACATGTCTAAAAACATGAACAAACCATTTGTTTTGGATCATCTGTTCCCGCCTTGTTTCTTGGGATCATCTATACATTTTTGTAGACTCACGTAAATGTACAGATGAAATTTAATAAAATATAGTAAGAATTGGTTTATTAAAATAGAGGATTTGTTTCCTTAAAAATATGTTTAGCGTGGCTTACTACGTCAGTTCTATTAATGAAAATATTGATATGAGGTTAGTTTAAAAATTTGGATATTCAATTGTTACTTTTTAGAGTTCGAACTATAATTAAAAATTGAGTAAAAATTAAGATTTTTTATAATTACCCTTTAACCGGGTTTAGATTAGGTACTAACTCTACTTAAAATCGAATCTTACAACTAATGTTTTTCATATTTAACCTATTAACTTTAGATTAGAATATTTCTACTGTCCATAAATACCATCTTTAGCAAGTGGTTTTATAGTTGACCTCACAAGAAGAGGACACCCTTGGTCCCCAATCAAAGACATCTATTGTTAACTACTACCACTAATACTTTATGTGCAGCTTCTTTCCACATTTAGCTTCTAATCTGTCCCACCTTAGAATGGATTAGTGCCATTTGACACATAGATTCTGATCTCAGAAGAAATGGATACAACTTACAAGACTTGGACGGTGCAAAGCAATTGTACCCCATGAAAAAGCAAAAAAAAACAAAAACAAAAACCATATCTGCTTCCATATTCCTCCTTTTGGAGTGACTCTTTACCTCTTTAGTTGCTATAAACTAACTTTTAACTACCTTTCTGATTCTTTAGTGTTTTACACGGGCGATTCTTACACCTGCCCTCTCTAACTTTCCAAAACACTCATTCCATTACCTAATTTGATTATGACTTTGATTGGCTACCTTACAAATGCAATGACTAGGCTCTCTCAGTCTAGCTTCCTTGATTTGGTGGAGGGTAGTGCTTAGTTTATGTAAAAGTTGAAGCACATTAATATTCTTGGTGGGATAGGCATGCCACAATAAGAATAACACCTTTTGGGACCATTATTTGAAGTATGACTATACTGGGTGGGTAATGTGTCATTCTTTGGCTTTGTATCAGTTAATAAACTTTTTATGTGAGTTATTAAGGGGCTCTTTTGGCTTAAGTGAGGTCGTGGGTTCGAACCGTCATCATGTATGCAGTCGTTTAAAACTTGAGGTCAGAGCTTTGCTCCCCGCAAGGGATCTACCTGGCTCGAGTAGGAATTAGTCTGAAAGTGAATGACTTAAAGGTGTCTTCCTATAATTGGAATCTTCCTAAAACATCTTGTAAAAAACCAAAAAAAAAACTTTTCATACAGGCAACGTGTTTTTAGTGAAGTTTTGTTTGTTGTCACTTGTATGAATTGCAATTATTTCAACATCAATCAACCATTGAATAGTCAAAATTGGTAGATCAAATTGAGGCACATTGTAATTTAACTTGATTTTAAGAAATGACCAATTAAGAGTAAACACATATAACAATTTGGAAACAGTATTTAAATTGAGTGTATCACTTAAATTCAAAAAATAGTATTTATTTATTCCACCTATATAAATAAAAGTGATCAAATTTTATTTTAATATAATATTTATAAATATCCTAAGAACCTTTTTATTCAAGAGATTGTATGTTTGATTTATAATAAAAAAAGTAGTATTCTAGAAGTAATATGTAAGTGCATTCTTTTGCCTCCTAGGGGTAGTCGAGTTGATGAGATGGAGGAGCATAGGGTCAAAAGATCTTGTGTTCGATTCCCCCTACTTACACTAGTATCCGGTTGACGTGATTTGCAGGCTATTGTGTCAATTTGAAGGTTTACCAATCAAAAGGGTAGCGGTTGCGGGTTCCTTTGTTTTTAAAACAAAGATTAAAAAATCCAACCAGTTCAGTTGATTTTTCAATTCAATTTTTAACTTTTTGACTCGATTTATTTTAATAACTCTTGTTGTTCATAACTGATCATTTTATTAATTAATTGGTTGGTTTTCATAAATTAATAAATTCTTATAAATTAAAATAAATTAATTAATTTTATTTAATATTTTTAATTAAATTTCAAATTTTTCGATGAGTAAGGTCTACCTCTTTTAATCATATTTTAAATTTTATTTTTATTCAATTTTTAGTCGAACTTACAAAGATATAATAATGATTAACCTTTTAAATCTTAATTCTCTTGTCAGTTTAACTTTCAGTTCAGTTTTAAACATTAATAAAAAGAACTAAAATTAAGCTAAATCATTACTAAACATGTTATATTATTTTTAAATTAGTAACTAATTAAATAATTTATTTAAAATATGTACTTATAAATTATTATATACACTCGAAAGTTAAAAAAAAAAGAATTGCATGACCATTATAAAAAAATTATTAAATTCTTCGTAAAAAGTTTAATCAATGTAGTGCCAGATAGGCCAAACTAGTGGACATGTAACGTGCTAACTATGATGATAAAATCCAAAGTGACACTTATGATGTACCGGCCAAGATCTTCTGTCCGTTTTATCCTTTTCTTATCCTGTTTTATAAATTTTAGCCATTTATTTATGTGAATTTTGCGAAGATCTCGTATAAATAAATGGTTGAGATTTATGAGACAAAATAAGAACACGCTAAAATGGGGAGAGAATCTCTTCCCTCGTGTGTGTACCGTACTTTTTATGAAAAATCTATAAATGTACATACTGTTATTGCTCTGTTTCTAGACCAGAGACACTCCTTATATAAATCAAGTCTCATAGAAAGAAGCAGCATACTTGGTGTGGTCAGTTCTTACCATCCCTTTTCCAAGCTTTGTCTCACCAAAAAGATGGTCACAAAAAGGAAGAAGAAGAAGAAGATGGAGAGATTGGCTGAGAGAAGGTACTAAACCTCTTCTTATTCCTCCAGAGAAGTGAAGTGGAGGTATATAGTAAGAGGACACAACTTGAAGGCAAGTCAAAATGGGCAAAGGGAAGGTCACGCCTTTCTTCTGGGTTGTTTGTTTCTTTCACTTTATTTATCATGTTAAATCTCTTTACACATAACCAGATGGGGTTGTGCTGCTTTTCACTTCAGGATTTCTGTAATTCGATGGAGTGAAGCTATTTAAAGCAGCTTTCTTAGTGTTCCTTTGAAATTGTTGCTTTTGAATGCTAAGCTTAACCCTTTTTTATGCAATGGAATGGAATCCTCTGTAGTTTCTTTGCACACCATTTTCATTCTCAGTTTCTATCCCATGTTTTTGAAAGTGAAGAAGAAGGATCAAGCTTTGAAGGAGACTTTAAGTTCTTTTTCTGATGACCAATTACTTTATAATTTGAGTTTAAATTTTAAAAAAATTAGATTCGATTCCAATTAAACATGTTTTAAAAATTGGATTCGATTCCGATTAAACATATTTTGATCGATTAATTTCGAATCGGAACGCCTTTTTTATAATTAATCGAATTAAAAAATTATATCAAATTTAAATTCAAAGTCAAATGCAATCGAGCATTATAATGTTATAACATGGAAAAGAGCTTTCATGTGCACATAATACAACAGTCTACACCATGGTTTTGAAACCTGGACCGGACCGGTCGGACTGATCGGTTCGATCGGTGACCGACAGGCTATTCGGTCCGGGTGATCTTTAAAAATCAGTCTCAATTGAACCAGTGTGAACTGGTAAGAATTGGTCAATTGACTGGTTAAACTGGGACTGGTCGAACCAGTTGGCCATTACTTCAATAAATTTTTTATTTTTTATTTTCCTTTTTTCTTTTTAAAACATTGATGCGTTTTTTGATCCTTTCAAAAGTAAAACCCACTTTTTCTCCATAAATCTAACAGAAGTATAGAAATTTATATTATTTGGTATATTTTTCTTTTTTAATATTATATATAATTAAATATATTTATTGCATAATTATAAAGTCACGTCGATTCGACCAGTGATCGAACTGGTCGAACCGTTCGAACTGGTGACCAGTAAAGCCTCCGATTCGATATCTGGTTCGAGTTTCAAAACCTTGGTCTACACTAACTCTTATAAGAAGAAAACACTGTGTGACCGGTCAAACTGATGACTAATAAGGCCTTCGATTCGATATCCGGTCAGAGTTTCAAAACCTTGATCTATACTAACTCTTATAAGTAGAAAACATTGTGTGAGCAAGATCCAAACTAAGTCGTGCAATGGCATCAAGACAACTTGGTTACGTGAATGTGATGGGTTAAGTTTCATTTGCCAGAGACTGAACAAAGAATCAACAACAGGCTCGAGCAGCATTAATGAACGCCATTAATGGAGTTCTAAATGTTTAGGCCAGCCTTTAGTTTGTACCAACCTTAGATGGAAAACCACTTTCAGTGGTAATGAAATCACAAATGCTTAGATTTCGGAGGTGTTAGCTGCAGTAGACAGCTGCACTAATCCCATAAATTCCAGGAATCTTTAACGCATCACATAGACAAGAACATAAACTATGACGGAACATAGGATATATACTTTTAACATGCACCCATGTGTTCAACTTCAGTTTTCAGCTGTCTGCACACATTTTTCATTGTCCTTTCAGACATCTAAATGCATGTGTATCTCCTCCAACTTCAGAACCTGATTTAAATACATGATTTCCTGTCACCGGGTAAGAGATTCAAAGTGTGTTATGAGGTCTCAGACTGTCTCTCAGAGCTATTGTAGTGGATAATATAAGACTTACATTAAACACATCTATAATCACATTGCATTCTCAAATTGCAATTTCATATTAAGCTAGTTACTCAGTGCTAGATCGATAAGCCTCGGGAAAACTCTCGACTACCAAAACTATGTGCCCCCAAATCCTAAAGGGCCATTCTGTCTGTTGTGTAACTCAAATAATTGTATTCCCTACATTACTGGTAATTTAGTCCAATTTTTCATCATCAACAGCAACTATACGTGTCAGCTTCGATTCGATCAAGAAGTAGTGTGACTAAGTACTCTTTAATCAAGTTCTAGACTCTTTTTCATAGCTTCGTAAACCATGTATGTTATACTTGCAGCTGGTACAACCTTGAGAAGATTCGGAAAGAGTCCTTTGTAGAAACCTCTACATCCTTCATTCTTAAGTGTTCTCCAAAAAACGTCAGACATTCCCTTGTAAGCCGCTGCAGAATTAGAACGTTGAGCTTGCAATCTGAAACCAATGAATATAATTGACCTCAAAGGAAAGCTCAACAAAGATGTATAAGAAAGAGTAACAATCAATAGGGAGATAAAATGAATAAGATGAAGCACAAGAAAGGGGAGAACAGAAAAATGAGAAGAAATCCTTGATTGTTGAGACTACCTGGTTCTAATAACCTGTAAAGGGTAGACACAGGTTGCTCCCAGAGCTCCTGAGATAGTTCCACATCCCAATTGCACTAGAGGACCAGCCTCTACAGAAAATTTAAGCTACTTAAGAAAAAAGCTTTCATGACATTCAGAAACTCTGGAACAAAAGAAACACGAAGTGAAGAAACAGAATTATAATACCACTGACAACCAACAAGGAGACTCACCCGAGTCATGTAGAATATAAGTCTTTGACATATCTTTCAAGGTCTCATAGGCAGCAAGATCAATGCCAGCATAAGGGATGATGCCAAGAAGAGATGGAACAAGACCTTTGTAAAAGGCTCGAGGTCCCTCGTGAACCCATATATCCTTTGTTAGCACTCCCAAGTTTGGAGCCCTTCCACCTTCACAAGCAGAAGTCTGTAAACGTGTTTTAACAAGGTCTAAAGGATAGATAGCAGTCTGTGCTACTGCCCCCGCCATACCACCAGCAAAAAGTCTCCCACCAGCACCAATATCAGACTTATCTTCACCCTTCATATCACAAATCATGTTCTTTAACATTTCATAAGCATAAAACTTGATAGCACTTTCAGGAGCCACCTTCACAACATTTAAACCGTTGCCTCGAAAGAAACCCAACAGACCATCTTCCTTGCATATCTTCTTTATTGCAGGCACAAGACTAGCTCGTTTAGTCTGAACTTGCATAACTACCTTCAGGCGATCTAGAGGAGCAGTTGCAGTACGAGAAGCAGCTCCAGCTATCCCTCCCGCAATGAAGTATTTAACCCTATGAACACGTTTACTAATGCCTTCTGGTATAACAGCTTGTTCTCCAATATCAACAAGGCATACCCTTTCCCAGTGATGGTATATGTTCTCAATAGTGGCTTCATGAGGATAAAGTAACAGAAAATCTCTCCATTCTTCAAAAGTTATAATTCCATTATTATCCTTATCAACATGTTCCACAAATCGTGCAAGCTCCTCATCATCCATTTCAATCCCTATAAATAGAAACTGCCACAGCTTATAAGATGAAAACAACATATAATTTCCAAGCATGGACAAATTGACACTCACAATGCAAACATAATAGTGCATGACAATTATAACTAGCAGCAAAATTTAATTTTATTAGTATAGTAGATGCAAGGACAAAAGAATTTGGCACACTCCAAAGTGTACTAGTTTAATGCACGATCAATAAATAGTTCTCTAATGACTTTGCAAACCCAAGATTGTATTTCATTGTTGCTCAGGATAATAAGTAGAACTATGACTAAAAACACAGCAATTGGAACACAAGAATACTCAAGCATAGAGAAGCGCCTAACGAAATGCTTATTGGTTACAGGAGGTGCCAACAAAACCTCAATGCTTCTAACAAGGTGAAAACGGGGACTGCTTTCATAATGTCCATCATATTTGGTATTTAGAAGCTGCATAAGAAATCAGAAGGCATTACTAAGGCAGTTTTCTATATCTAGTATCAAGAGCAGCTTGATTCAGTCTTTAAACAATTTGGAAGCTGATCCCAATAAGAAACAAACCATTTGAAAAAAGTCACTGGCTCCATCTAACCTCACTTGTAAAGTCAACTATAAGAAGTCTCATCCAAGGGAGTTAGGATAGGAAAGCCACATTACCACAGTAAACTTAAAGAGATCATTCTCAAGACTTAAATGGCTGGTTTAACCTCAGTGAACTGTTAACTGTACAATTACTTAATTAACGATTTTAACTTTGAATAAATGCCACTACCGTGTAGGACCCAAGACTAGGAACTGAGAGGCAAAATAGTAAAGAAAAATCAGCAGTATCAACAATCAAACTTGAAAAAGAATATGTGATAGCGACTTGTAAGAAATATCCTAAACGTTGAAAACAAAACAAGCCAACCAAGCACTTCCAATCCCCATGATTGAACTACTGAAGCAAGATCAGGCTAGATGATTCCATCAATAATCTCTAAAAGGAAATGTTTTCACCCATATCCCAGACCATAACTGTGCCATGAAGTGAAATTCATAATAACATCATCAAGCAGCATAACCGGGAAACCATTTAGAATCATAAACCATCATTACAGAAGCTAAAGTCTCGTAAGCATTTAACTTGTCCTTCAACCAAATATTCAGCTTTAACATCAAATTTTCAACTTGATCAAAGGAATTTTCAATCACAAGATCAACAGCTCAACAACAATCTAAAGCAAAACCAAAGTTCATAAGTTATGCTATACCAGCCTTGACAAGCGCGTCCCAGAGCTCCTCCGGCAAGATGCACCCATTATGCTCTACATCAATCGCCTGAAATATCCGATACAATTCAAGCTCTTTATCGTCCATATACCTCCTAAACTCCTGGTAATCAACACGACCGTCCCTATTCGCATCACAGACCTTCAACAAATCTTTTGCGTACTTGTACTCCGCCGGAATCTGAAGCGCCGATAACCCGGACTCGATCTGGGCATAATCCAAATACCCGATATTCGCAGCATCAAAGAAATTGAACAAACTCCTTATTCTCATTTCCCTCTCTTCCTTAGTCTCTCGCAATGCTAGCAGAACGTGATCCATTGACACAGGACCCGATTTCTTAACCGGGTTGCAGCAACCGGAGCGGTTCGGGTCAGTCTCCATCTTCGGCAAACCAACACGGTGCTCGACGGCGTGACCCGCCCCGGACATATTATAGTAAAACGAAGAAAACCCACAAAATTTTGCTTTCACAAAAAGCTAAACGTGGCTTTCTTCGAGGAGACCCATTAGTCTTCCTTTTTTTTCTCAACGGGTCAGATCTAAATACCCGGAAAACCAAATTGAAGAAAGCGAAAGCCTTTAACTTTGACCTGATGCAAGCGACTTTCCAACTAAGGAGAGACCATATAAGAGTAGACCCCAATTAATGACAGAACAGGAAAATGAAGTTTGTGAAACGGTGGGTCAAACAAAGAATACTGGGAAATGTAAAAGTAAGGATATTTATCATCTGGGGTTTGAATGTGATAAATGATAAAAGAAAGGCTAGTTTCAGACAACAAACCTGAAACAACGTTGTTTCATGAGGTCACTCAGGTTTCTGGAAAATGAAATTTGCACAGGAATTGACGTGCAAGCACTGTTTTTCGTTTTATGATCGAAAATTATAAGAATGAGACAGATATGATTTGTACCCACTTCACGGAATCTCCTCCATGATTAAGTCATGTTTGTGAAAGAGAGCTAGACTGTGATGTTGGCTATGGCTTGTTCTGCAAATCTCAATGGTGTATCTGTCAATTCAAATTGATTCCTACGATTTAATGGGTCTGTTTCACATGGTATTATTAAAGCGAGATTGGAGAAGGAGCCTTGGATGGAGAGGGGATATTCTTACAGGTTCCTCTCTGTTGGTTCGTTTTAAGGTTGGCTTACGTTATATTATAGTTTGGGCCTGTTCGAGAATCAGTGTTGTTTTGTCTGGCTTGGGCCGGATCTACATTTCCGTAAAAATTTTATTAAAATATAAAAATACATATTCTTCCTTTTTTGAACCTACAGTCGCTATCTTTTTTATAGATCCGTAAATCTTCAGATTGACGCAATAGTTTATAAATTACAACAACCAGATACTCCGCATTAAGCAAATCCTGTAGGATAGGCTCGATCAAGAGAGTATAGATAGGAAGAATCGAACACAGGACTTTTTGACCCTATGCCCCTCCACTCTACCAACTCAACCACATTTTTATTAATAAATTAGAATCTAAAATATAAAACAACTATATTACAACAATAACAGCAAAAATAATAATAAAGTAAAAATTCAACTAAAAAACTAAAATGAAGAGTCTAGAGAGGTTTAATAGTATGAAATTTTATCCCAGCGATTATTTCCGAATAACCCACAAGAAAAAAAAGTAAAGAAAAATGAAAGAAAAAATTAGTAGTAATGATAATAATTAATAAATAAATAAGAGAAAAAATAAAATAAACAAATAAATATATCAAAATTTATATTAATACAGTATAATATCAGAATTAATAATGAAATTTAGATTTTTTAAAATTAAAAATAACTATTTAATTTTTATATAATTAAGATTAAATTTTAATTTAATAAATAAATTTATTAAATTTTATATCAAATATTTTATTCTATAAATATAATATTATTAATTAAAAAATTAGGTATAATACAATTTATTTCAATATTGTTTTTTGTATGGTACAACTTTGTACTATACTATACGTATACTATCAGATGCATTCAAAACTTGAGCTGAAGTCCGTAATATCGAACACATAACAGACACGGGATGAGCACAATTTGTTCCGAAGTTCAAGTAAGTGGCTTCGATTGTACCAGAATCAATCGAAGTAAAGCTCAAAGTCAACAACTGTGTACACGAAAGGTAACGGTCTTATCTGTAAAAGTTTTTCGAATTCATAATTTGCTGAATAAATTGCAGAAATGGTCAGAGTAAAAAAAATCAAAATATTTCGTATAATTTAATAGTAATAAAGAGATGCGAATCAAAATGCTATTTTTATTTCCTAAATTTTTATTAATTAATAAAATTTTCTTATCAAAATATTATTATAAAGCTACGTTACCTTTTATTTTAATTTTTAATGATTATTTTATTTTGTCTTATTAATACTTTATTTTTATCATACAAATTATTTAAAATTTAATATTTTTACAAATTATTGAATTTTTATTAGGTATTTATTAAATACAAAGTTTTTTAACTAATGTTTAACAAAATAAATTTTTTAACTAATGTTTAACAAAATAAATCTTATAATTTCTGAATGACTGAAAGCTTGTTTCTTGTTGTTTCTATCTCCTTAAAGAAGTTTTGACCTATCTTTAAATTTAGTCTCTTCAATTCCTGTTTAATAGCTTTGAGTTTTTGCAAGCAAATGTATTGTTTAAACCCATATATCTCATTTTCCAAACCCTTCATTATTGCTTCTTGAAAGCCCTCCATATTAACCAAAAAATTGTTAAATCTGAAAGGATGATAGATTCTAGCAGTGGTAAACAAGTTATCAACCTTGATAAGAGTATGATCGGAAATTCCTCAGTCTAGGAAATTTGTTAAGCTTCATGAGAAAGTATTTAACCATTCAACATTAACCATTGCCCTATCCAACTTTTTCCTGATGTGCCAAATAGAACTTTGTTTGTTGGACCAAGTAAACATATGACCTTTAAATTTTTAATCTGTAAGTTCCACCTCCTGCATACAATTGAGCATAACAGAAGAGTAGTTGTGTAGATTACAGTTTCCTTCCGCCTCTGACCTGAAGAGAGTGGTGTTAAAGTCGCCGGTAACTAACCATGGAACACTAACCGAAGCCTTGAGTCTTCGTAGAGAATTCCAGAGCTCAACTCTTTGGAACACAGTGTTAAAAGTGTAGACAAAAGTAGCTATAGCATAAGAATTTTCCATTTTGAAGTAAAGCTTTGTGTGAATAAATTGTTGACTAGTTTCCAAAGCCTTCATTTGCAATAGATCACCATCATAAACAATGATAATCCTTCCATAGGCATGACATTGGTGGTTAGTAAGAAACTCTCATTTGCTACCCAAACAACTTAGTTTATTCAGATTTACTTCTCTAATTTTAGTTTCCAATAGATAAAAATCCAAAGTCTTTTCCTTGTGAACAAAATCTCTTACCGTATGAAGCTTAGAAAGGATATTTATTCCTCTTACATTCCATATAATCAGGATCATAAGAGATTACTTTTCCCTTTGGAGCCTTTCCTACTGGTACTGTTACTTTTCTAAGAGATAACCTTATCAAACTGTTCCTCTTAAGTAATTCCACACTGCAGTTCAACCTTCTGTAGGTTTTGCTCATTCTGTTGGATATCATAAACTCCTTCACTTGGATTAATTCCACTAGTTTTCTGTATATTCTCTCTTTTATTCTTTAGTGACATAATTAAATCACTCGACGGATTATGAAGAACTCCTCCCTGTTGAACTGAATCTAGGCTATTTCCTCATTAATAATCTCCCCATTTTTAGGGGAATCCTCATCAGTCTGAATCGTTTCATGATTATCAGATACTTGTTTTGCTACCTCACATTCCTTATTGTCTTCTGAATTAATCTTTTCCATTCTCATCACCTCCCAATAGTCTACTTTAGTGAAAACTCTTCCGGTAGGTTTTCATTCTTTGCCTTGTGCTTTTAGAGACGATTTCTATTGGCATGTAACCATAATTTTATCCTCTCGAAAAGAGTCTTCATTTTCCAAACTTAGGATAGGAATGTTGTCTTTTATTTCCTTAGAAATATCTATACTCACACATAACTGTGCAAATCCAACTCTTTTCCTCAATGTATTGTTTTCATCCATACATATTGGTTTCTCCAAATAACTAGCTAGTATACTCAAACCCTTAGTTGTCCAATATTCTAAAGGAATGTTGTGAATATTCACTCATAGAGTAATGTTCTTCATTCTAATTTTTTCTAATTCCATGCCCAGTTGCTAACTTTGAAGAAATAAATGGAGTTGAGAGATGTGTCAAAGGCCTTTTTCAATTACCTTTTGAGCTTCCAATTTTGAGGAGAAGGTAAAGATTAAGTTATCCTCCTCAGTTAGCATAATCTCCATTAGACCTCTCCATTTACAGTTTTTCTGGGTCCAAGCTTGTATCACTTGAAAAGCAGGTCTTTTGTTCATTAAAAAACTAACAAGAGCAGCTTCTCATGTCCTAGTACCTTGTAGAATGTCTAGACTAGGAATCACCATTAGCTTTCCTTCAATCTCAACAGGTGGACCGTAAACCAAGGAAAAGTCATAATTGTCTCCCACAACTAATTTTCAAGTCTTTCTAGCCCCTCTAAAATGTTGAATTTCACCGACAAATGGAGCAAAAGGTTTGGGAGGAATGGAAGAGATTGAGGGAGGAATAGTTGTAGAAAAGGATGAGGAAGAGAAGTGGGCTGCTGAAGATTGGGAAGGGGATGAAGGGGTAGAATGAAGATTCGAGGAAGTAGCTGATTTAGTGGTATTATTGATTATGCATGTTTGGTATGAGATTAAACCAAGTTAATAGCTATACCAATATTTGGTATCAAATGTTAAGAATGATAATAAAAAATTTTAATTCATACTTAATTATTATGTAATTTGTTTTGTAAATAAATCATTAAAATACTTTGTATTTTATAAATAATTAATTACAATTTTTCAAATGATTTATAAAATTATTAATTTTCAAATAATCGTAAATAAATTTATGATAAAATAATAGAATCAATAAAATAAAATAAATAATTATTAAAGAAATCAATATAAAAGATTGTAAATAAAATAATCATTAAAATTTTAATATAAAAGATCGTAACTAAATAATTGTTAAAAATTAATATAACATATCATAGTACGTGATTTTAATGATAATATTAAGAATTAATATAAGTCAATATCCTAATAATATTTTGATAGTAATTTATAATATTCTAATAATATTTTTATCTTTGATTCTATTTACACCCTCGCTTAGGAAAAAAAGCCTATGCTTTTTTAAAATTTATTGCATTTCTGTTATTTCCTATTTTATCTATTTTTAATAATCAAACAAGTAAAAGTTAAGAAATAAATGTTACATTCTCATTCCCATCTTATCCCTTTTTTTGTTGGGCCCCGATTCCTTTTCTTTGGTAAAGAAGTTGTCTAATTTATTTCGAGGTTTAATTAGATATTTGTTAATTTTGGTTGGAATAAATTGAGGATTTTATTGTGTAGGTTATGATTATTAAATGAAGGGATTTAGTGAAATTAGATTTG
>JAOQMR010000006.1:27922920-27933364 GCA_027563865.1 Erythroxylum pelleterianum | reverse complement strand
TGCTTTCGTTATTGCTGCTAGTTTTTTTTATTGGATGAATCGATTTCGTGATCTTGTTGACTCGTGAGAGAAAAAAGATTAAAAATAAAGTTTTGATTAGAATATGATCTACATATTTATGTAAACTTTTTGTAAATGTGTAAATAAAATTTAATAAAATAAGGTAGAAATTGATTTACAAAAATAGAGGATCTCTTCTTAAAGAAGTAAAGATTAAGGACAGGAACCTAGACCATCAATCTTATAGTAGGAATGGTAATTGGTTTTCAACTCTTTAAACAAAATAATATCATTTTGTTTAATTAAGTTTAGTCATTTATAATTTATAATTTATAATTTTATTTTAAATTAAAATATACTTTTGATCAATTAATTGATCTTAAATTTAATTATTTTATTTATTTATTGACAAAAGACATCATTTTAATTAATTGAATTGAATTTTTTTAAAATCTGATTTTTTAAAATTTTAAAATCAATATAAATTTTATTCACTGATTTTGGACTTGATCAAGTCCATTTTGATTTCCCTAAGAACTTGATAATACGAATTTTTAATCTACCTATGAAGTCTACTCGTGAAAAGAAAAGGGATAAATTGTTTTAAATAATGTTTTAAAAATAGACCGAGAGTTAAACCGGTAATAGAAAATGTTTAAGATTAAAAAGGTTCAACTGATATTAGACTGTTATAAAATAAGCTAAAGATTAAATGAAATTAAAATTTTGAAATATGATTAAAAGAGATTGTCCTTATCATTCGAAAAATTTAAAGGTTAATTGAAAAAAGAGATTATTAAATAAAAATTAATTGATTTGTTTTAATTTATAAGAACTTATTAATTAATAAAAATTGATCGATTAATTAATAAATTAATTAATTTGTAACAACAAAAATTATTAAAATTAATCAAATCGAAGAGTTGGAATGTTCAAGATTTTTATGATTAAATCGATTAAATCATTGGTATTAAATTCTGAATGGACAAAATATGAATATAAAATACATATGGCTATTGACCTACAAAAATATATAAACACCAACATTGTTAATGATAAAATTTAAATTTATGTAACTATAATATGTTAAATGCTATAACATAGTTAAATTTGTCATTAACGATATTACAAATATCATAAACAAGAACGCATTTTCATATATTATAATACGTATTATTATACGATCAAAATAGATTTTATATTTGATTTATAATTTAGAATATTCCAGCAAAGTTAGTAAAAAAAATATTACCTAATTTTTTATTTTTTAAAATATTTTTTAATAATATTATTATTAAATTAATCATCTTACATAATAGTTAAAGCACTAAAGTTTTTCAGCTTACGTATTAAAATTTAACAGATATTAATAAATGCAAAAATCTATGTATTAAAAATTTAATCAATATTGATAAAATAAGAGGCTTAAAGTTAAAAAGTTTGTTGTAGTTATTAGCACAGAGTTAACCGATACTTATTCCCCAGATAACGATATTGCTTCTTTCCTAGCAAAATCAGTTCACGACCCATATGCCTTCTACTTTTACACAACAACTCTATTATAAAACTGGTTAAAAAATAAATAAAATTAAAAAATTTAAAATATAATTAAAAGAGATTGTCTTACCTTTCGAAGAATTTGACGTTAAATTGAAAAAATTAATTAATAAATAAAAATTAATTGATTTATTTTAGTGAATAAGGACTTATTAATTTACAAATTTTATCAATTAATTAATAATTTAATATTTTTAATGAACAATTAATTAATTAATTAATTTGTAATAACAAAATTATTAAAATAAATGGAATAAAAAAGGAAAAAAATTTAAAGTTAAAATTTGTTTCGGTTAAACTGACGAGATTTTTATTCAGTTTTTTTTTTGAAAAAGAGAGAAAAAAAAGAAAAGAAAACCATAAATGTCACGTGGATCAAACAGAGCCACACGTGTCCATAACCTTTTTAACGCCATTGAAGCCCACGTAGCCTTACAAGTGAGTGTTGCGAAAAATGGCAACCTGGAGAAGAGCTTTGGCGAATGTCCACCGTTTCGTCGCCGCTGCCTCTACTCCGACGAGTCGGAGCTCCTTCTCACCTCTGTCGACGACTCACACACAGTCTCGTTTGACGTCTCAATATGGCTTTTTATCACTTTATTCAACTATAAACGGTGGGTCGCTTGAGATTGACCTCTCCAACGAAGAGAGCAAGAGGCGTTTATTTAATAGGTTATTTCCCTTTGTTTTCTGCTTGCTTTAGTTTCCCCTGGAAATTTCATCCTGATTTTTGAATATTATTCGAGTTAATTGTGTGATTTATTGTGGGGCACTGTGATCAGATTGTTGTATAGAAGCAAACAGAGAGGGTTTTTGGAACTTGACTTGATTCTGGGGAGATGGGTAGAGGAGAACATTTATTCCATGGACGAGAATGGAATTCGAGCTCTTGTTGATGTTCTTGATTTGGTATTATCTTCTTCTCTGATTTCGTCTTTGATTCCCATAGAAGTGTATCTAACCCCATTTGTGGATATGGAATGTATAGAACAGGTGTGAACAGCAGAATAAAGAGATTTTATACTCAAATTCGAATTTGCAACATATACAACTGAAAAGGAATTCAGAAATTCCGCCTAACTTATGTTTGAGATTGTCTTGGATAGAGTACATCTTGTAGAAATACCAATACATATTACGAGAAAGAACTAGGCATTCCCTTACCCTAGTTCAGGAATTCTGATACATTGAATTGTTAATTTATGATGTTGTTTTAACTGTATGGTTGAAGATGGTTTTGGGTGATTGACTAGTAATGGGTCAACTAGATAGAATGTACTCAAAACAAATATTAACCAGATTCCTTCTTGTTTTATTATGTATGAGTGGAAGAACAAGGTTCTTTTCTGGATCGAGCCTGAAATGCAACATATTTACTATGAGGTTATAAGTTTGGACCTTCCAGTGCTCTTTGTTCTGTTTGCAAGTGAAAAGGTCATTAACGCAAAACTTGCTTTAGAAGCTTTTGGATCAATATAGCTGATTGGAGTGACCTATTCTATATCCATGATCACTTGCCTGTGCTATTGAAGTTACTAAGATATCTAATTATTTGAGGGCATTCAAATGCTTAAACTTTCTTTCTCCTGTCAATTATGGATGGTAGGATCTCAGTTATTTAACCTTAGTTGCTAGGTCAATTCCACACACAAGTCACCAGAAGCATGCTCTAACTTCTACTCATTTGCATGGATATGTAACCATTAAAGATGAATCACGCCTGTCTTTGATATTCATAAGAGATCTGTAATCTCTAGTTCAAACTTCAAACAAACAAAAGGGGATGTGCTTGGTAACTGTTGAATTATTCCACTAGAATTTTCTTTCATTTCTTTGCATCTTAATTCAAAGTGCAAGGTCAGGTTGGAGTAAAAGCAGGTGTACCAAAAAAAGATACACCTGGTTTTGCTTTCCAAATCCTATTAGAAAATGCTTTCTATGAGAGGTAGTAAGAGATCTGGTCAATGATCTTATACCCCGAGTTATGTTCTGTTTATGCAGGAGAATCCAGATCTGTGGAAATGGTTAATTGGGCAGGAGCAAGCTCCTGAGGCAGTTAGCAAAAATCCTGTGAGATATGATAAGCTTAAATGGCCTTACAGTTTGGTTACTCACCTTATCTCGTGTAATCATGTTCATTTTACGCTTATGCGACTGACTTTTCATGATAGGTGTTCTCCGCGGTGCACGACAAGATCATGAGCAACCTCAATAGCCATTCTTCCCCTGAGACACGAGCCGTACCTGGTCGACAGTGGGTAAGAGGCTGGGATGATATCAAGAAAGGCCCTGGCAGCCCTGTAGCTGGGAATCAGTAGCTCTCCTGCCAGTTAACTGGAGTTTCTATTATGTGAGTAACATGTCAAGAATAGTTGAATGATATTTGGCCCTTTTCTAATCCCATTTACTTAGTTATAATACTGCGAATAATGGCTGATGGATATGTGAAGCCTTGAAAGGAGCCCTGTTTGTAGACCTTTGTACTCTTCTTTTGCACTGTGAATCTCTATGGTATTTGTATTTGAGATGTATGTTTTCACTTGGGCTTGGGAACAAGGCTAATTATTCCTTCAAATTTAATCAAATCATATAGAATTACTCTTTTCACTTCTCGTATTGAATGTCACCACTTCTTCTTATTGTATATTTGTTTTGGAATATTTTCCATGTATATATTCAAAGTATTCATTAAAGGGTATCTAATAATTCAATGTGCTTGTGAAAATGTACGAATACTTGTTATTTCCTAAATAATTTGTAAATTATTCCTTAAAATTTTAAAATTTATAAATGGTTGGTATTTGATTTTTAATTATTAACTTGTTAAATAATTTGTTTGAAATATATAATTATTAATTAAATTAAATTTAATATTTAATATATAAAATAACTTATTAAAAAACATAATTAACGATTTATTTTATTTATTTGACATTTTACTCGATGCACATATGAATAATAAGGGTTGTTTGTGACTTGCGGTAAGTCGAAATCCTCTTAAGATAATGTTATTTTAGTAAAAAAAAATTTAAAATGATATTATTTTAAATTTTTAATTAACATAATATTATTTAAAAAATCAAATTATTTGAAATAATAATCTAACCATAATTTCTTATTATTATTATTATTATTATTTTCAAGTTTGCGAGTATGAGAGAATAGAGATGGGTCGAGTATGAGAGAATAGAGATGGGTAGATAAGTCATTGCGCAACGTCAAACGAAAGGACGACAGAGAGCCGTGAAATCAAAAGAAGAAAAGAGCTCTGACGTGACTGCGATCCCACTGCCACCACGTGACGGCCGAAGCTCTGTATCCGTCGAAGAATTGCATACTCAGCAAACAAACTGAGAAATTACTCTTATCTTCAATCCAATCATAGACTTATCGTTAGTTGTTTCGACCAAAGTTTCAATCTTTCACTTGCTCAATTCTACACTTGCGTGCCAACATAAGGTTCATATCGAGTTCCTCGCAACTGAATATTACGGTGGTGCTGATAATGACGGGTGTTTTCTTGATGTGGGCAAGTATATAAAAGTGAAGATAAGAATGGGAAATGATTCAGACTCAAACGGGTGGAGCCGAGCTCGGGGATTTGTAGTGAAGACGCTGTTTTTGATTGGAGGTGCGATTCTCGTGAAACGACTCACTAAGTCTACCACACGTTGGGATCATTCTCGAATCGTTACTCAATCTCTTAGCGGTGAAAAGGTTGAACATTTCTTACTTACCTTTTATGATCTTCCTTTGCTTGAATTTTGTTTTAATTCCATCCTTCTTCTTTTTGATGATGGGAATAGTTCTCGGCGGAGCAAGCTTCTAGGGATCCTGATAATTACTTCAATATTAGGTACCCTTTTTGCTTAAATTGTTCTGTTTTGTCTTTATTTATCTACTTTGATCTTGAAAGTTAAGAATAAGTGGCGAGTTCAGCTGGAGCAAATAGTTCTACTGATCTTCTGCCAATCTCCATATGTTTTTGAATTGAATGTGAAAAGCTGAAACTTTTGCCAAGATTTGGTTAGTTATTGAACTTTGTGAGCTCTACCTTATCTGCAGAATGCTTACTTGCCCAGCAGTTGACATGGTGGATGGTTCAAAGGTTTTATATTTTGAACAAGTTAGTATGATCTACTTGTTTAAAAAAGTTCTGTTAGATTCAGTTTTGTGGTTTAAATTGCTGAGAGTTTTTGATTTTCCGTTAATTTGTTAGGCATTCTGGAGGACTCCGCAAAAGCCCTTTCGGCAGGTAATGAATGAAGTTGTAGTACGTAGCTCAGTTCTGCTAGTCTAAACATGAAGAAATGACAATTCTAAAGGCATTCTCAGTTATTACATAATAATGAAACTAACTTCTGACTAAATTTTGGTTATTTGTGTTTGAAAATTTTCTTTTCATTTTAGCCAGTGAGTTGGTCTGGAGTCTGTTACTTATAAAGGTTATTGCATCCAGGAGTGAATTTGACTACTAATTACCTTATGACATCTTACTTCTCAATCCTCTGAAATGTCATGTGACTAAAAGTTTCAAATATCTTATTATTGTAGAGGTTTTACATGGTGAAGCCATGCCCCAAGGAGTTGAAGTGCGACGTTGAGGTGAGCTCCTAGTGAGTAGAGCAACATAACTGTTTGTAGCAATTTATTGCAAATTTATCTTTGCTTTAATGTTTAAGTATTGGAGATATGTTTTTGCTTCATAGTTTTTGGTACTTGGGTAACCATGATATTGATGATGATCCTAACATAACCTGTTATCTGAATACTTGATTAGCATTTTTTTAAAAAACTTTTTGAATGGAAGTAGTTTGATAAAATTGACTCTTTCAATTTTGGTTCTAAGTAGTTTCAGATATTTTGAGCTGAATGAGAACATGGAGGAGTAATTCAAATGTTTTTGTTCACAATATTAATACTAAACATGGAGATCATACTATTTTTATTCTCTTTTAGTTACTTTTTATGCTCATGTATGGCAGCATTCAAGTAATGGAGCTTCATTGATTTAACAAAATTTCTGGGCAGGTAAGTACATATGCCATTAGAGATGCAGAGGAGTATAAGAACTTCTGTGACCGACCAAGGGACCAGCGACCAGTGCCTGAAGAAGTTATTGGAGTAAGTCTTATTACAGAAATTATTTCTATATGCAATTACTTGGTTACTTTTGCAGATTGCATTACTGCTAAGGCCCATTCAGATGGTGCTTCTGGTTTCATTCATGTCATAATTCTCCAAGACTGATCAATAAACTGCATGAGCTTTTGATGGTTAAGCCAAAAAAATTTGTCTAAGTTTTGTTTTTATGTAATTCTCACCAACAGAGCTTGATAATCTATTTATAGCAAAGTTTTTGGCCAGTGATAACCTGTTTCCTTTTCTTGAACTACCTAGATTGTTCAGTTCATATGTTAGCTGGCTAAATTTAACATCATTTCACTTTTTGACATATGGTCAGGACGTCGGAGAACATCTGACAACTATTCACCTTAAACGCTGTGACCGTGGAAAACGCTGCTTATACGAAGGTTCTACACCGCCTGGTGGATTCCCAAATTCATGGGTATTTCCTTTTCATACTGAAGACTGTTTTTAAGGAATCCTGTAGTTCAAATGTTTTGCTTCTTTTCAAGAGGAGACACCACATTGTTATCATTTTGTTGTTTATCTTCTGACAGAATGGAGCATCATACTGCACCTCAGAACTTGCAATTTTAAAGAACAACGAAGTACATACCTGGGATAGGGGCTATGATGAGGATGGAAATCAGGTTATTTTCTGGTCTTTTAAGGTATATATATACATCTACTTATCTGAGCAAGAACAAAAAAGATGATAAGTTTTGTGTTGCTGGTCACAGGTCTGGGGAGTGAAGGAAGGTCCTTACGAATTCAAGCCAGCCCCAACCTCCACCGTCAATGACATGTTTTCACCTTTGAATTACCCTCCTCTACAGTCTTTGGAGAAAAGGATCGAGGGGTCTCTCGTCTTGCAAGAATGATTACTCGTTAATAACTATCGGGTGTAAAGTTTCAAACTTCATATTATCCATAAATCTGGTCTTTACCCAGTTAGCTTTGCGATTGATGAGCATTATCTGCTAATGTAATGGAAGCTGGGAGGGCAGACAAATTTGCTTGCCCCCATTAGAGATCGTGAGAGTATTGCAATGTAAATGACAACTATCCTACTGCAATTTTGTAAGTAGAATTGAATTATCTACTCCACGCTCTGATCTATCTCAGACTTTTAATCAGACTAGAAATTAATTCAAGACGAGTAAGTTTTAAGCATAAGTCAGATCGGCGCCTTGTGATTCCAAGCATAAAAATGAGAATCAGACAATTCTTTCTTTTGTTATTGAAAATGATCAGTAGCTTACATTTCGTGTTCTACAAACTAAAGAGGAATAGATGTTCCAGGATGGAAGAAGATTACAGGAATAGTTTGTAAAAGGCAGAGAAGTGGCGGAACTGGTTCTACACTTCAGGCAGGAGGACCATCTATAGCTTAACCCTGGAAGGTATTATTCAGGTAGAAGTATAAAGCAGCCAGAGCCACCACTCCAACAACTATGGCAACTGGTAATGCCTTCCTGTCAAAGTTTAACTAACCTTGTAAAAGATTGACTTTGCAGTGTGAAACATAAGATAACTAAACTAGTAGATGAGTGATATTTTTTATTACAGAATTAAGCTTACCCGATTGCGTCATCTTTCTGAAGCTCTGCTTTACGTGCTTTTCGAATATCTGCCTGGTTCGCATTTTTAGCCACTGCAGGTGCATATGGCCTAAATCTTCGTTTTGGAGCCCCACATACTGCAAAGAAAGGTTCATTTCATGCAATTAGCCTAGCCCATTCTGCAACTTCCAACTCTCAAACCCATTCTTTAGTCTAATCTCACAACTTTCTGCAATTGCCCGTACTTTATGATAAGATTGCTAGCCTATCAACCAATGGAATCATCAAACTATGGATAAGATAGCTTATCAAGACACAACAGAAAAACACCAGTTTGTGGTTTTCATGAACCAAGAAAGTACTCTTCATTTCTCTGCAAGTATATGCATCAACTCCTAGAAATTGATAAAACTATGTGATTACCAGGGCAAAAAAAGTTGTCAGGCAACTTCTCGAACGGAGTCCTATCGTTGTAAATGTAACTGCATCATCAGAAACATACCAAAACTTCCCACATTTCAGTTAAGTCATCGAGATAATAAATTGGACACAAGAAACTGGAAACAAACAAGAAAGTACCCGCAATCACGACATATATAAGCTTGCTTGGAAGCAACGCGCATGGAAAATCTAGGAGCAGGAGATGGAGATGCAGCAGCCTGGTGCTGAGTGGTGGAAGCAAGCAAGAGGTGAAGTGAAGGTGAAAAGAAAGACGACTTTAAGGCAAAACGATCAATTGGTGCTCTCAGGCCAACACTATTGGCAGTAGGAGCTAAAAGAGGTGATGGTGGTGGTGAAGATTTGGTGGCATGAAGCCTTGTGGTCGGTACACGCAGGGCCATTTTTCTAGCAGCTTTTCTTTGGTCCTCTTCTCAGTCTTTGTTTGTCAAACAAAAGGAGGAGATGAGTAGATAAGAGGGAGAGACATGTAGAGTTGTGTAGTGTTGAGTAGTATTTGGCTATTCTTAGAACATGTGGAAGCGTGGCTGTCATACTCCCCACACAACATAGGCCCTGTTTTAACCACTTTTTGCATACCTTTTGTCCTTGTCATGCTCCTTTCTTAAAAAAAAAAAAAGGTCAAAGACTTGGGAAGAAGCCAAAGTCCAACTTGACCCGGCACAAAATTAAAGATCAATGTTATAATTCAATTATTAAAAAATAACTTAAACTTAATCCAATTTTAAACTATAAACCAAGGCAAACTCTAGTACACAAAACTCTTGGTTTTACGAAAATCAAAGGAAGATTATTGATTGCACGGAATTTTTTCTTTGCTCGATACAAAAAAGGCTATTTCCGTGACTCAACCCTAACCTTCCGGCCACAAAGGATGCCCCTCCTATAAACAAGACTTCTAAAAAGAACTCATATTCATATGCTTTTTTATTTAATCCTTCAAAAATTGAACAATTAGTTTGCCTATCAGGGTTCCAAGTTACCAGACAGGTACACACTTCATTGATTCAGAAAATGGGAATTAATCCTGATAATAAGTTGCTATAAGCCTCTTTATTGGTCCTGATTACAAAGTTTCTTCACCATGACATAGCAAGGCATACCCCTAAGCCTGCAAAAAGGAATGCATAATCCAAGACATTCTGGTAAGAGTCACAATTTACATCTTTTGATATAATCAGCAACTTGATTAGCCACCTCTATTGACCAGAACAGAAAACAATACTAAACCTTTTTCAAGAGGTAACAATCTAACATGCTTATCCATTCTACCAAGGTTTCAGATCACCAACTGGACCTGCAGTCCAGTTTAGGATCCTTTCACCTGCCCTCAAGTAAATACTTCTGTCATGAGGCAATTTGCGTGCAAGTCCATTCAGAACTTGATGGAAAGCATCTCCTTGTTGAGCTGGTTGTGGGAAAAGCATTGCCTGCTTCATTGAGGGATTTGCAAGCAATCTCTGCTTCCTCAATATTACTTCAGGTGGGATTGAAGTGAGGACTGTGTCCAGATTAGGAACATCTTTCTCATCGACAAAAACTCCGATTTCTTCCCATGGGATTGCATCGGCAAAGGGCAAGACAATGTCGTCCGCTATAATGACAGGAATACAACCAAATATAACAGCTTCAACCAATCTGGGACTCCATGGAGCCCAACCAAGTGGACACAAACAGAAGACAGCTCGCTGCATGTCTTCATAGTAAGTTGATGGGTGTTCTGTAGAAATGTCGAAAAG
>JAOQMR010000006.1:27894365-27907635 GCA_027563865.1 Erythroxylum pelleterianum | reverse complement strand
TTGTAAATATGTCTAGTTTGAATAAGTCTTAGTGGTTAGGATCCTACGGGTAATGGGTTTGATTACCTAAAATAGCTGTGTCATTTTCTCCACTTTCTCCTATTTACTTGCTACAGCAGTTGTTATTATCATCATTTAAAGCAGTGTACTATAGCTCATAGAATTGTCTGAGCTACATTTAATAATATATTATTTACTTTTTCATAATTTCTTCTCAAATCCCTCCTGTTTTGTCCTTTGCATCGACCCTTCCAACAGTTTGTACTTCGATTCTGATTCAGGATTAATGAGACTTATCTCCTGCACTAATTTGGTTAGAGTGGTTTGAGAAGAAAGTCTAGTTGGCTCCCCAGTCTATGCATGGCTCATCCGCAGCTTCAGTCTCTCGGTTCTGAGCACAAGTCATTATAGTATTGCCATTGTTACCGGTAGAATAAGCCTGTCTGGGCCCGTTATCCATTTGGAGACCTTCTCTTCTTTTTCTCTAAAACTGCGCCATTGCGCTCTCAACTTCTAGACGGGCTGATACTGAAAATTAGAGGTCCATTTTCGGGTTCACCTGGTCCTCTACATTTTTCCTGTAAATTTTTTTTGTCGATTTTTTTTATAAAATTAATGTGTCAACTTTTTTATTTTTTAAAATCTAAAAAAAGTATGCGTCTGTTAATTTTAAAAATTATTAAATTATATTTTTTAACGGCAAGTCTTAGAGCTACTTAAGTTGCGGTCAAAGAAAAGACTGGGTATAGTGATGACCTTCTCCCAAAAGGTAGGGAGCCTTATATGCAAGAGTATGTTCACTATTAATTATAATTTTTTAAATGAAAATCATATAAAATATTTATATCTATATTACCCTTTTTTTCCTAAAATGTAAACTTAATATTTGTGGGTGACAATTTTAATTCTATTTGAAGTCAATAGAATATGTTTAAAGTTATTTTCATGAATTGAACATATTCTTTTTTTGGTCACAAATGAATAACTTATCGGTTATCCTAAGATTTGTCCTAAAAAACATATAATTATTTATTTAGAAGTCATATTATGGCCTTGTTTAGCAACGAGCTTATTGCATTAGCTATTAGTTGATTCTATCAATTGTTAGTTGATAGTTGATTATATTAACTGATTTAACCAGCGGATTGTATTAGTTGTTTGTTAAAGATGCTTGATAAAATTAGTTATGTGTAAAATGACTGATGAGGACACGACTTTAAAAAAATTATAAGGGTAATGAATATTATATATCTTAGTATTTCGTTGGATATTCTTATAAAAATTTAGATTTTAGAAAAGTCATGTTCACCTGTATTGTTTCATCATTTATAAAAAATTTATGCAACTCTTTTTATTTTCATTTTCGTTTAAATTCAACATTTTATTTCTAAGCTATAACTGCATAAAACAATTATAAGAACAAACACTGTTCCTAAAACGTAGGTATTTAAGAATTTCAATTAGACTGTCTTACTTATTAAAAATTGTTGTATATTAAAACTAACAAAAATATGACACGTGTGATACTTAATTGTAACTTAATTAAAAATGCAATTTAAATAGTAAAATATTACACAACTTAGCAATAGAATTTAAATGGTATATTTGACTTTTAATAGTTAAAATTTTAGTTGATGAATGAAAACATTGGTTATTAGTAGCATTTTCATCTTCGACTGTTTATCTTAAATCAGCCAATGTTTTCTGTTACTCTCCAAATAACTTTCGTAACTATTTGAAAAGTCAAATAGTCGAAGACAACAACCAATCAATAATCAATTAAAAAAATAGTTGATTGGTTGTCTACCGTTCGAGGCCTATATATGCAAATTGCAAAATATACGAGATTGTAAATCAAATTCGTTATAAATTGGTGGAATGTTGTTAAGGATATTTGTTATCATTATTATAATTATATATGAACTGAGAAGTAAGGCAAAAGTAATGAGAAAACTGTTTCACGTTCATGTTAGGTAGCTAGGCCTGACCATACTGACTCATATTTTAGTATCCATAGATGTGACGTGTCATGATTCCATTGGCAGGTCCTAAGTACTGTCTGGTTGACCAATGCGTTTCGGTTCCCTATTCTTAAAAAGAATCAATTTCTCAATTGATCTTTTTCAATTTCAGGATTCAGGGGAGCACCATTCACGGATCGATACGTAGGATGAAGCATGAGGCGATCAGGTACAGTGACCACTCGTGAAACTGTAGCAAGTACACACGGAAGCACTTGATCAAACAAGGGGGGGCGCAGAGGAGGGGTCGTCTTGTTCCTTTTTTGCAAGTACTAGAACAGGCCTTTTCAGAGACTTGAAGGGAGGGGGTGGTTCCAATCTGAAAGCCCCTTCTGGCTCTGGCAGTTCCTGTACTTTCTCTGCATGCAATGCATGGTTTTGTAGTATTACTTTTATTGTATTATTCGTAACCCAAAATTACCTTCTTACCCTTTAGGTAATATTGAATTTACTTTTGAGTCTCCGGGAGGTTGTCGCGTCTAAAATTCCTCTGGTTAGTGCAAGAATATAAATAATAAAGATATTTAAATTGTATAATTTTGAATTTATGAAATAATTTATACACAAATTAATGTAATATTCACTTAATAAATAATAATTAGAATTTTTTATTATATAAAAATTCAAACGCATTAAAGAATACGGGCAAACTCCAATGCACAATATTTCCTACTTTGTAAGATATGCGGTCTTCTTTTTATATTTTATAAAATGTCTATTTTTGTGACCTTTCCTCGTAACTTTTTGGTCACAAAATAATAATCTTATCAGTTTCAAAGCTCTATAAGAAAAAAAAGGTAAATGAAAAAACTCTTACCTGTATTAATTTTTTATTTTATTCATAAATTGAAGCTTTCCTTAAATTTTATATTAATATAAGGGTCTAATTAATTACTAAAAAATGTGCAAAGAAAATGGCAAAAAGTCTATTTTGAATTTCAACATTTAAGAGATAATGTAACTTAAATTTTAATATTTTGAATGTTAAAATTGAGTTGTAATGTTTTTAAAATGTTTAAAATATAACCTAAATGGACGGAAAATTTGATGAGGTTAACTCTCTATTAATATATCACTTTTATATTTTTAAATAGAAACTAGGTCTTATTTTCATATAATTATCAGGCTCTTACAAGAGAGGTTAGCATGGAATCGAACCTGGGATCTAACCGAAGTCAAGTTCTACTCTCAACCATCGAGCCACATCTCTTGAGGGCGACCACCAATTATACATTTTTTATATAATTATTTTTTAATTAAACAAAAGTGGAGCTTATATATATATTTTAAATAATAAGTCATATTTTTCACGCGACAATAAAACTTATTTTTTTTTAAAGTTTAAAAATAAAGTTAATATTAATATGACATTTAAACGACGACGAACTAACCTATGAAAATTGTAATTAATTTAGGATCTATTTTGAATGTTTTAAAAAAATTGACCTTTAATTTGAACCATTCGAAATATTAGAGTTTGTTATATATTTTGTTATAATGGTTGAGGTTTATAATTTAATTTTCGTAGACAAAATTAAATTAATCTCAAGAGGGTAGTGCATGGAAATAAGGAAAAAAAAAGAAAAAGAAAAAGCAGACGAGGCCAAATCCGTACCCCCAAGTTTCAAAAGGTTTCATTTGCTGGGGAACGAACTAAACAAGACCAGGTTAGTCCAACTAAGTTATGAAACTCATGTGCAACTAGAAAGTCCAGGGGACATTATCAAGCACTCTCAGACACAACCTGCTTCACATAGACCTGAACTACAAATGCGTTTAAGCTACAAATCTGACGGTTGATATCTATTGTACGTAGAACCTATATAATATCTGCATGTAATGGCCAGCACCGTATGGGGATGTGATGATCAGTACGGAGTTGAAACCTGAACCAATCTTAACGAATTGCGACGTGTCAAGATCTGAATGGATTCAGGGCTGAGGTTAAAGTAGAGGTGATTGACACACAAGCCTGACTGTTTTGATATCAACTGTCAAAGTTCCAACGAAACATCATAACATCTGATTCAGTTAGCTTCCCGATAAAGAAACTACAAAATTCTGACCATGGAAAGGGTATTTTCGGTATACAATAAGAACACAAAAAGTGGCTTTGTCTTTACATAGCGAACTCGTCACTTCCGCAGAGCAAAGCCTAGTTTTCGTAGAAAGCAAAAGACTATGGATCCGGAGGCATTCACAGCGAGCTTGTTCAAGTGGGACCCAAGAACGGCTGTGCCACCTAGCAATCGGATGCTGGAGGCGGTGGCGGCTCCGCCTCCGCAACCGGCGAATACGGTAGCGTACGCTGTTAGGCCGAGGGAGTTATGTGGGCTTGAGGAGTTGTTTCAGGCATATGGAATAAGATACTACACGGCAGCGAAAATAGCGGAGTTGGGTTTTACCGTGAGTACCCTTCTGGACATGAAGGACGAGGAGCTTGACGAAATGATGAACAGTTTGTCGCAGATTTTCAGGTGGGAACTTCTTGTGGGAGAGAGGTACGGTATTAAAGCTGCAGTTAGAGCTGAGAGGAGGAGGGTTGAGGAGGAGGATTCTCGACGCAGACAGCTTCTCTCGGGAGATACTACCAATGCTATTGATGCTCTTTCCCAAGAAGGTTTGTCCCTAACTCGCTAATATTCTACCATGCGCCACTGTGGTGATAAAATTAGTTTCATTGAGGTTAGTATACATCTCTTTTTCTACGCTCCATCGCTTGCTCATGGGTTCCTATGCAAATGAAGTAACGTAGTTAACAACAAAAAGGATTGATGTCTTTTCGTTGCCTTTTCTTTTTGTTGGGTACAGAAATAACAAGAGTCTGTTCTCAGGGTTTTAGTTTTTAGTGTCGCCTCTCTTCTTCGCTGTTTTGCTTGCACCTTCTGCTTAACCCTAGTAATTAGAAGGAAAAACTTATTAGTTGTTCCTGTAACTGATTTCGGTAGCACCCATCTTTTCATGAAGGTCTTACGTGGTTAAGAGAAACTGTTATTCTAATGTAAATGCTTTGAAGATCAGGGTTATCCGAGGAGCCCGTGCAGCAAGAGAAGGAGGCGGCGGGGAGCGGCGGAGGGGGCGGAGGAACGTGGGAAGTGGTGGTGGATGCAGTGGAGAGGAACAAGAAGCCTCAGAGGCGGAGGAAGGGTCAGACGAAGGTGGTTGACATTGATCACGTCGACGAAAACGACGGTGATGATATTATTGGTGGCGACGCCGGGTGTGAGAGACAGCGGGAGCATCCTTTCATCGTGACGGAGCCTGGGGAGGTGGCACGTGGCAAAAAGAACGGCCTTGATTACCTCTTCCATCTTTATGAACAGTGTCGTGATTTCTTGATCCAAGTCCAGAACATCGCCAAGGAGCGTGGAGAAAAATGCCCAACTAAGGTAAGCATCACCGCATCAGATGAGGGCCGTTTGATTTCGTGAATAATTGTGGACCCCACATTCGATTGGGTTGGGACCCACATTGGGGCCATTGGATTCTGGTCTCTGCCCCTACCTTATAAGGTCGGGGTTTTGACAGCTGTTCTGTAATAGAACATGACAAGTCACGCACTGACGGTCTCTGTCTGTCGATTTGGTCCCTACGCCCTTTACGAGTTACTTTACCCTGTTTTGCCGGTCCGTACCATGACTTGGTACGTGCTCTGATAAGCAGAGGACGGTGGGTTTTTGTGGCATTGATGTGCTGTTTGACTGACTCTTGTTCACCACTCCCCGGATGACTTTGAAATAGAGTTAGCCAAAATACGTTTTGATTTTGAACAAGGTTATTACTAATTAACATTTGGATGCAGGTGACAAATCAGGTGTTCAGATATGCGAAGAAAGCAGGAGCGAGTTACATAAACAAGCCTAAAATGAGACACTACGTGCACTGCTACGCCCTCCATTGCCTAGACGAGGAGACGTCGAATGCACTGAGGAGAGCATATAAAGAGAGGGGAGAGAATGTTGGAGCCTGGCGGCAAGCTTGTTACAAGCCGCTTGTGGCCATAGCTTCACGCCAAGGTTGGGACATAGACGCCATTTTCAACGCTCATCCTCGTCTGGCCATATGGTATGTGCCCACCAAGCTTCGTCAGCTTTGCCATGCAGAGCGCAACAGTGTGGCTGCTTCTAGTTCTGTCCCTGTCTCTGTTTCTGTCTCTGGTGGGGGCGGCGATCACTTGCCATACTAAAAACTCCCGCTCTAGACAGCATCTCTCTCAAACCTAGTCGTAGGTAGGTTCCTTCCTCGTAGGCTAAACATCTACGACGGAGCTAGCTATATATGTATGTATACAAATCTACTTTCTTAAAAGGGTTCCTCCATCATCGTTGCTTCCTTTGTGGACTGTTGCTCCATCTATAGAAATTTGTGATTGCTTTGGGAAAGATTTTCCATATTAATGGATACTTGCATCACCATACTGTAGTGACTAGTGAGGGTGGGGCTTCCCAACATATGGCTCGATCACAGATGGTGTGAAAACTCTCTGATGTTCTTTCCTTCTCTCCTTAGAGATAGTCACCATGTTCTTCTTTATTGTCACATATTTCTCAAGAGTGCAGACACGGAATTTGCGCCTCCCCGATCGAATCCAGAGCAGTTTTCATTTCCATAGCTTCAATTTCGTTCATAGCCTGCAAACAAACGGGAATTAAGCTTGAAGAAAATCATTTTTGCATTGATTTTGGCAGATTAAGTTCAATATGCAGGTATAGCAGACACTTAAGTAATGGGTTTTTATTTTTACCTCCAATGCTTCAACCACCATCCTTTGATTGGTCTTGAACGCAAGACCAAGCTCTTTTTTCGCTGGTGCAATAACTAGTTCCTATAATCGAAAACAAAATTGGTGTTATCTCGGGTTAGAAGAACCTATTGTAATCTGTATCATTGTGATATTAAGTGTTACCTCCACTTCTCTGGGTTCTGCAAATTTTTCATGTGCCACAAGGGCAACACCACTCTTGTCCTATCGTGAAGTGAGAAAGCATTAGTTAGCATGTCAAGTTCTACATTCATGTTGTAGAATATATCTGGATCAAAGAATATAAACATTTATTATGATTTCCAATAGACCAAAACAAAGTAAAATGAAAGAAAATACCAAGTTGACAGAGAATACTCACTGTATGAGCACGCAAATCATAAGCAGATCTATCAGCAATAGCAACACACTCAATCCATCCATAAGAGCACTCTATCTCAGCATCCCAGCAGTCAGCTGCATAATGAGCCATCTCATTTGCAAGGTGTTGTCGGAAACGCAATCGTTCCTTGTCAATCCCGAGATATGTTAGGCCAAGGTATACTCTACCAATGAAGTAGCCTAATGTTTCATTATTAACTGTTCCCTGTCAAGTAATGCGCCATGAAGATATTGTGAGAATGGTTACAACATTAGTCCATTTGCTCAAAAGCACCTCTTTTGTAGAAGGAGCAAATTAGGTTGAGATTAATCAAATCAACCCCTGAAACCGCTTCACCTAGCTGCATCATCCTTGCTAATTGGCCAGACACCTGTAATTCCCTTGGGAGGGCACTAGACCTTTGGGAAGAGGAATGAGATTCATAAGATCCAAATAAGACTAAGACCTCTTCGGTCCTATGTAGGAGTTCCTACAACAGGGTTACTCTTTATTCTTTTTGTTAGTACATGAATGTATAAAAAAGATGGAGCTCAAGACTTTGTAAACTTGGATTGAAAAGTTAAATCCTTGACTGACCTAATCAAGAGTAATCGCGCACAATCGAAGGACTAACCACCTAAGACAGGATAAATTGAAACTTTTCTGCAACTATGGAACAAACTGAGATAAATGCATTGACAAGGAAACGAATTAGATAAGAAATGGCTTGTACCTCATTTCTATAAGCCTGACCAATTTGAGCTGCAGCAAAAGGCAGCTTGTTCCCATTGTAGTAGTATAAGTCCTTAAAATT
The DNA here is from genome assembly GCA_027563865.1 of Erythroxylum pelleterianum. NCBI lineage: Eukaryota > Viridiplantae > Streptophyta > Magnoliopsida > Malpighiales > Erythroxylaceae > Erythroxylum > Erythroxylum pelleterianum. The sequence continues at coordinate 27,899,677 of JAOQMR010000006.1, read as the reverse complement.
TACAAAAATGCCTTGTGCAGTCTCAGGGCACATATATCTGCAGAATTATACACATAGGCTTACAAATCACAACTCTAACATCTTAGTGAGGAAGATGGAATGAGTTACAAGATGCAGAGACCTTCTTATTTCTGTCAGGAAAAAACTTTTTCTTACCCTGGACTCAAACCTGATGGACCTATGGTGGTTTGGAACATCAAATTAAAAGGATATGGAGCAGACAAGGGGTTTTTGGTATCCGGGGCAGTAATGCCATACTGCTTAATCATAGCATCCAATTCTTCAGAACAGAGATCGTCTAATATAGAAAGAACATGCTTGAATTCTGCTGCTTTCTCATGGTTGATACTTACATCCTTCTGAAGCTTATCTTTGCAAAAATCCTTGAGCCATGATCAGCGCGATAACATGTCCCTGTGTCTTTTCATCCTTTACCATCAGATCAGTGAACTTGTCCACATGACCTGATGCTTTCAATACAATCTCTGGTGTCACACATGGACAATCAACCTCCAACATGTTCTCCTTCAGAACAAAATGCTGATGACAACAAAATGCTTTCAATTGACAAGTGGCATTAATTTGAAGTGTGAGTGTAAAACCCAATTCAGTAATCGTTTTTGAGGGAAATAACATAATTTTCTCGGGAAACAAACCAAAATCAGCAACTAACCTGACGCCAGAAAGCTAGGACGTTAGATTTAACGGCGCAGCCAGGAGGGTAGTAATTGTAGAGCCCAGCAACACCTCCGTATATCTTAAACGACGACACATAAAACAAACGCCGTTCAAGAGTGTTATCACGGAAAGTGATCAACGACGTGTGGTTAACTTCTTTCTACAGTTTTCTCAAAATGTAAGTGCTCTTAACGTGTTAGAGGATCCGTATACTTACGAATGATATGATCAACTGTAAGAGACCTTAACTATATATATAGCTTCCATATCGGGCTTCCCCTATCACAAGCTCGATATGGTTCTGTCTATACTAATCGAGATCAATTTTTTTCCCAAACTTTGACCCATTAATTTAGATCTGTAGAATATTTTTGTACCTGTATTTATTGTATAGACTACTGTTGTATTGTATAGTTTTTAGTTAAGTCGTGTTTTATGTAGTGGAAGTTATCGTTTTGTATAAACATTGATGGTATATATACCATCTTCATTTTTTTCGTATGAATAAAATGATAACCATTCATTTTGGTTTCCAGTTTCTTTACTAAATCAAAATCCCTAGAGTATTTTTCGGTTTCTTCATAGTATCAGAGCACAGGGTTGATCCACACATCCATGTAGCTGAATCATGGTAGACGGCATCAGTAGTTCGAGATTGTCGTTTGGATGTATGAATGATGACGAGAATCCGATGTTTTTGTAGAACCAGATCATCCTGGAATGATTCTCGTTACGACTCCATTAAGCAGCAACAACTACTTGTCTTGGAGCCGTGCGATGCGAATTGCTTTATGCTCAAAGCTGAAGCTTAATTTCATCAACGACAAATGTGAAAGACCGGATGAAAGTTCACCAGATAATGGTTGATGGTGTCGAGTCGATTTTATGGTCACGTCATGGATTCTCAACGCCACCTCCAAAGATATTGTGGAGTCCTTTCTGTACACGAGTTCGGCTAGGGATCCCTGGAAAGAACTAGAGCGACAATACGGAGAATGTAATGGCCCGCTGTTGTATCAGATCAAGAGAGAAATTAGTTCAATTTCTCAAAGGGAATGTCTATTTTTAGGTATTTTACTAAACTCAAACGTTTGTGGGATGAATTAAACTGTTTGGCTCCCATTCCACAGTGTTCATGCAGAGCCCTAAAACAGTGTTCATGTGGATCTCTAAAACAGTTAGTTGATTTTGGGGATAATGATCGATTAGTACAATTTCTTATAGGATTGAATGAAGAGTATGATGCAATTCAGAGTCAAATACTTGTGATGGAACCTTTGCCTCATGTAGATAGGGCTTCTGCGATGGTAGTTAGGGTTGAAAAATAACGAGAGGTTAACATTACCTTTGCTGAAAATACAACTAGTGCTATGATGGTACGTAATTCTGGTAGTAGTAATGCAAAAGGGGCTTGTAAAGATGTTTATAAGAAACAGTTGAATAAGGAGGATATGTTTTGTGATTTTTGTAAGATGAAGTGACATACAAGAGATACTTCAAGATTCACGGGTATCCAAATTGGTATAAAAGTTCTAAAGATAAAAGGAGGGGATATGAATAAGGAGTTTGTGAATATGATTAATTCACCTTTGGATTATTCAATAGAGAAGGGTACAAAAGAACCACTTTGGAAGCAAGCAATGATTCAACAAGGTATCGAGAGTTTTTTGAAAAGTCAAGGGAAGCAAATTCACTTGAAAGACAAGGGAGGAGATGTCATCAATTTTGCACACTACAACGACTTTGCAGGTAGCATTCTTAATCATTCTTTTAATTTAGTTAGTTTAATTGAATGTGGTTCTTGGATAATAGACACTGGTGCTTCAAACCATATGTGCCATGATCTTAGTTTGTTTGATAAACCTAAACTTGTTGCTAAATACACTCTTATTCATTTACCGGATGACACAGTTAAGACAATAGATTTCGCAGGGGATATTATTCTTTGTGATAATCTTTGTCTGTCATCCTCTTATTGTTGGTCCCTCCGATTCTTCATTTCCACCTTCATCTAATAGTCCTTGCTCCACTGATATTGCATAAAGTCTACCTCCTATTTGTAGGAGTACTCGTGTGACCCGACTACCCAATTGGTTAAATGATTTTGTTTCACATGCATCTGTTACTAATATTACTCATCGTACTTTTCGTAATATACCTGATTCCTCTTCTCATACACCTCCCACATATCCCTTTCTAATCTCCTCACATCTTACCTCGGTTTATCATTCTTTTTTAACAAATGTGTCTAATATTTAAGAACCTAGTTCTTTTGAGCAAGCTCAAACTAATTAGAATTGGTTGGCTGCTATGAAGGCTGAGTTGGCAGCCCTTTATAACAATCATACTTGGGACCTTACTACTTTACCGAAAGGTAAAAAGGCTATAGGTTCTAAATGGGTTTATAAAGTTAAACTTAAACCTGATGGGACTATTGATAAATATAAAGTTAGATTAGTAGCAAAAGGCTATTATCAAATTGAAGGAGTTGATTACACTGACTATTTTTCTCCGGTTGCCAAGATAGTTACTGTGAGAGTTTTTATAGCTATTACTGCTGCAAAAGGGTAGCCTTGACATAAGTTAGACAAAAACAATGCTTTTTTAACTTGGTTATATTGATGAGGAGTTGTACATGTTACCTCCTCAAGAGTATACCAAGGCTGGTCCCAATCAAGTATGTCATTTGCGGAGGTCTTTATATGGTCTTAAGCAAACTTTACGCCAATGAAATCATGAGCTTACTGCTTCTCTTTGCTAGTAGAATTTTGTACAATCTGCTCATGATCCATATCTCTTCGTTAAATCAAAAGGGGTTGGTTATATTGCTATTGTTGTATATTGTTGTATATGTAACAATATAACCAAAAGGGGCTGGTTATATTATTGTATATGTTGATGATGTGTTAATTATGGGTCCAACAGAGATTTGTATTCAACAAGTAAAACAATTTTTACATGAACAATTTACTATTAAAGACATGGGATCTGTAAAATATCTTCTTGGATTGGAACTTTCTAGGTCTGATAATGACTTGTATGTGAATAAGAGAAAATATGTGTTGGATATCCTCAAGGATACAAGTTTGACATGTTCAAAAGGGGCAGCCACTCCTTTATCTCCTTATTGTCATTTTGACGATGTTAGCTCTCCTTTACTGGTGAATCCAAATAGATATCGGAGGCTAATTGGGCGTCTCCTTTATCTTGGATTTACCCGGCCAGACATCACAAACGCTGTAGAATATTTCTGTATATGAATTTATTGTATAGTCTACTGCTGTATTGTATAGTTTTTAGTTGAGTTGTGTTTTATGTAGTGGAAGTTATCGTTTTGTATGAACAATGATGGTATATATACCATCTTCATTTTTTTGTATGAATAAAACGATAACCATTCATTTTGGGTTTTGGTTGCTTTATTAAATCAAAATCCTTAGGCCCCATTTGGTTGACATGAAATGTTGACCAGGAAAGTAATATTTTTCCTAAAATTTAAATTATTACGTTTGGTTCGTTTTTATGAATAGTTAGTAAAGTAAAAACTTTCCTAATTTAGGGAAAATAATAGCACTTTCTCAGGATTCTAAATACCAACACCCCCTTGGTATTTAGATTACTTTCCTCATGAATTTAATTTAAAAATTAAATTGTCCAATTTAACCCTTCTTTTTCTAACAACTCTTAAACACCTCTTTTATTAAAATACTACTTCTCTTCTAATATTCTTATGCTATCACAACTCTTTTTTTAAAACACACAGATATTCTTCTTCTTCTTCAGTACGACTTCTGCTCGATTTTCTCCTCTTCAAATATTCATCTTCTTCTTTTGAAAAACAACACTACCTCTTCAAAACACACAATCGCCGACTAGCTATTATTTGGAAACAACAGAGACAAAGTCCAAACTTTTGAAGAATACCTCCACTGTTCAAAAGAGGACCGTCGACGATTTTGTTCATGCCACGACGGTTACAGGAGTCGAGCTCTCTCTTGCCAGGTTTAGGCTTCGTATCCATTCCCTCCTTCTAATGTCCAGAACTAACTTAACAACAAATGGGTTCACTAAGTCTAGAGAATGTCAGTTATGTTGGTATGAATTGCAGAAATTTTATATCATTAAACCACCAACTATTCTCAAATTCCTTCAAAAGTGATTGCAGAAATCAAAATAAAAAGGAACCAAACCACGATGAAAAATCACAAATACGTACAAAAAGCACAAAACCCAGATGAAAAATCGGTGTTCCCAATATGAATTTGCTATTTCATATATTGCACACTTGCCGACATCTTCAACTTTAGGTACCCAACACTGTCGAAGCATGAGGACAAATCTCACACTTCTTCAACCATTTTCCCAAGTACGTAATCTAACAAGGTTTGACTCCTATTCCTTCTCGCATTCAGCGTGGTACTCGAAATAGGGAGTCTCTGATGGAGAAAGAAAATACTTGTAAATCGGAAGCAACTAAGAGACTCCAACAAGATCCGAAGCATGTTTACTGTTTGAACAAAGAGAGAAACAAAGGGAGCAATACAAGATCTGAAGCATGTTTAGCCTTTGTTTGGATGGAAGGAAAGCAAGGGAAAAGAAAGGAAGAGAAATTGTATTTCTCTTCCTTTCTATTG
>JAOQMR010000006.1:27832163-27859193 GCA_027563865.1 Erythroxylum pelleterianum | reverse complement strand
GCGTCGGAGGGGCTAATCGGGACACAACCCCCGACGTGCCTTCTTTGTTTTGCAGGTACCTCTCGTTGAAACTCTTGTGTGAGACGATCGATTCATGGATCCGAACGGCATCGTACAGTTCAGCCAAAATCCGGCTGAACCAAATAGTTTCCTTAAGTATGTAAAATATGTATGTAAATGGAATTGGATGTAAATGATTATTTTAATAAAACAAAAAATTAATATTTCATTTATGTGATTTGATTTTATATATTTTATATAATAAAAAGTTCGAACACATATTTCTAAACTTTTATTAAAATTGTGAATTTTAGTATTTAAAAATTTATTATTATCACGTAATCTAATTGAGTATAAACAAGAGCATTCACAAATTAGTATTACGTTACATTAACTAGGCGTTTGGTTTGAGCACGGGGTTGGGTATGGATATAGGTATAATAGTAGAAGGGGATGAGAATGGGTATGAAAAATAAAAAAATAATGTTTAGTTTGTAACTTGGATTTCTGTATTAATACCAATAATGTTGTTTGGTTTGTTGCATTAATGGGAATGAAAGATAATATAATACCATTTTTTCATATCATATTTAAAATGAAATATAAAGTATAAAACAACATCAAAATAAACTTAAAACATAAAGCATCAAATCATAAAGCAAGATTTCTCATAATACCTAAAACATAAAACATCAAAACAACATCAAAATAAACTTAAGACAAAAAGCCTTCACATATTAATGGGAAGGCTGAGGAACACATCAATCTTGTCTTTATTTGAGCTGAATATGAGTGCTCACAGAATGAGCAATAATATTATAAACATGGATTTATTGTAAAAAAATAAAAAGAAAAATCATTTTATAATCATGTACAGTTTCACGTTATGATGATTATACCCTTAGAAATCAAATTGCTTTAAACATAAACACCGAAAGAAGTATTGAAGTAGCTACAAGTTTCTAATAACTTCAAAATTGAAGAGCCCAAGAGCTAGTCAAACAACTTTATAATTATGAATAATAATGATAATAAAAATAATAATAAGAAAATTAATTTTGTATAATAATAATAATAATAAGTACAAAATTTATAATTATTATTATTAATAATAATAAGATAATTAATTTCGTATAATAAAATTAATAATAAAAATAAATAATAATAAGATAATTAATTTCGTATAATAAAATTAATAATAATAATAATAAGATAATTAATTTTGTATAATAATAATAATAAATAATAGTAATAATAATAATGATAATAATAATAATTAATAATAATAAGATAATTAATTTCATATAATAATAATAATAATGATAATAATAATAATAATAAGCTTAAAATTTATAATAATAATAAAATAATAATTAATAATAATAACAATAATTAATAATAATAATAATAATAATAATATAAAAGATGATGATGATGAGTTTAATAATATAATTAAGAATAAAAATTGCTTATGTGAGGGAGGGGTGTAAATAGTAATCACTAGATTGGAATGAAAACTTGATACCCACCCCCTTTGAAGGGTTTAGTAGATTCCCAAATTTAATGGAATAAATTCATTTCCTTGGAATTGAAAACCCCAAAGCAAACACTATTTTTTACAATTATCCATTCCTTCATTCCCAAACCTTTAAACCAAACGCCCCCTAATATGTCATCGAAGAAAACCAACATAAATTTCCTTAAATAAGGTTTGAATATGGTGTTCATGAGTAATTGGAAAGTTATAGGTGCATTGGTGAGCCCAAAGGGCATCATTAGGAATTCATAGTGCTCTAAATGGGTTTTGAAAGTAGTCTTGTGAGTGTCCCCCAAACTCATTCTGATATGGAAATATCAGGATCTTAAATCTATCTTGGTAAAGACTACTGCCCCATGTAATTCACCAAATCTTCGGTAAGGGGTATTGGAAACTTGTCCTTAACAGTGCAGTCCATATAGAATCTCCAGCTTCCATCCTTCTTTTTGACTAGAAGTACAGGTGATGCATAAGGGACATGGTTGGGTTAGATAACTGAAGTAGCCATCATCTCCTCCATCAGCCTCTTAATCTCATTCTTTTGGTGATGGGAATACCTATAGGATCTAACATTAACTAGTTCTGAGTGGGGCTTTAAAGGTATGGAGTGGTAATGAGATTTAGGGGGTGATAGACGCTTTGGCACTTTGAAGACATCAGCATAGGACTTCAACAATTTTTGTACCTATAGGGATATCTGTGTAGTTTTTCGTTTCTAGTTTGGGGTTGTTGATTGGTTGAGGGTGATTAGGAAAATTCTGGATGTAACTCCCCTCCTAAGCCCTTTGAGCTTTAGTTCCTTACCTTCCTTCTTTATCTTCAACTTATTCTCCTTAAAATCAAAAGTGATTGGAGATTGACACTTCATCCAATCTACCCCTAAGATGAGGTCATAGTCTCCTTGTTCAAACACTCTCAAGTCAAAAACTTATTACCTTGCATACTCCAGTGACACTAATGGCATTTGTCTTGCATAGTTATCCTTCTTCCATTAGCCACAGATACCGTAGCTGGAAAGGCTTTGGTTAATTGAACTTTGAGTTCCTTGGCTAGTTAGAAATCCACAAAGTTGCGGGTGCTGCCATTGTCAATAAGGATCATGATTGATTTCCTACTAAGCTTCCCCTTCTGCTTAAGTGTATTGTCACCTAGCCCTCCATCCATGGCATTGAGGGATAGCAAGATTTGCTCTGTTTCAGTAGGTTGATCTTGTAGCAACATCCTGCCACTCCTCCTTTTCTTGCCCACCCGAGTCTTCAATTGTTTGAATTTCCATCAGCTTCTTTTGAGTGCATTGATGAATATCTGTCTCCACACCTGTAACAAGCTCCATGGTTTCTCTTTAGAGGTGCAGGAATTGGTTTGGGAGGATTCAATCTTAGTATTGGTAGCCACATTGTTCTGGTAAGGTTTTGAGGGAATATAGGGTGCATCAGGAGTTGGATTCCAAGGTTTAGATTGGATAAGAGGCTTGTAGCTAAATATGGATTTGCTAGCCTCTGAGGCTATGTTTGGTTGGACATAAATTTTTTAATGGAATTGAATGAAATGAAATGAAATGTAAATAGATGTAATATTATAAAATTATTATTTAGGAGGAATGAAAGAGTTCATAATGTAATATAGTGAAATGTTATTTGGAAAAAGTGTTCATAATATAATATAGTGAAATGTTGTTTATCATTTTACATTTTATCCTAAATCTCTTAAATTGAAGGTAACTTATTTTTACTGTTTAGGATGGAATGAGATGTAATCTCTTTCTATTCTATTTCATTCCATTCCATAATAAACCCTCTTCTCAATAATATTACATTTCATTCTATTACATTTCATTCCATTCCATTAATAATCACCCAACCAAGCATAGCCTAAATGATTCTCTTGCAACCTGACTTGTTCTGTTGCAGTATACAGATTTGGGGGTTTAAACATCTTAACAACACTCCTTATATCATCTTTTAATCCTCCAATGAAACATGAAACATAGTAGGATTCAGTGTGTTGGGGATAGAGCTTCTCCATTTGAAGCTTGAGCTCTTCAAACTTATCCTAATAGCCTTCGAAAGTGGTAGTCTGCCTAAGCTTCTGGAATTCTTCCACTGGCCACTGCATTATCTGATAGAGATACTGATAAGCTTTAATTTGATGCATTAATGTAGGTGAATTGTGTAGTATTTTGAGATAGATATTATGCTAAATTGTTTTTTTATAATATTTGAGCGTTAGGAATTTTTTGAAAAAATAGAGCAAAAAGATAGCAATTTGGAGGAATGGTCAATGCTTCAACGCATAGACAAGCAACTGAGAGAAAATGGGACAAAACGACAACATATGAAGAAAAACAAAACAGCATCAAATTGAAGATTATGCATGTGTGAAATGCAAGAAAACAAAGAGGAGGCTTAAACGTTTTGGGAAAATAAAAAAAAAGCTGAACTAAGGTGGAGGGTTCAGCGTGTTTCAAAAGAAGAAAAAGGGAGAGTAACGCAGCCGACACGAGGAGGAGACAACAACCCAAACATGCGACCTCCACTTGACCAAAAAACCAGTAGCCTCCACAAAAACGACAACAATATAAACCCTCCACAAACCGCATCCTCCACTTCGCTTCATCCTCCATTCACACTCACTGCCGCAGTCCCCACTCAAACATACACTCTCCACTCACACACAGAGCGACCTTCATTCACAGCAGAAAAAAAATCAACGCAGCCTACCTCCACTCACTCATGTATGCCGTCAACCTCACTCACAAAGTAGCCTCCACCAGCAAAAGACGCAACCTCCACTCAGCCCACTCACGGACACAGCCTTCAACATGAAATAGCTCCACTCCATTCACATAAACACAGCGTCCAGATGCAATACAAAGCAGCCACCAGATGCCAAAGACGTAGCCACGCAAAGGAGATTAGAGAGCAAGCTGTTCTGCAGCAATTTGGAGCCATATTCTTCATTTTCAAATTGATTCCTTCATGAGTTTGTCTAGGATTTATGATTTTAGATTGCTTAGCATGATGATTGGTGGCTAGAATCTTAATTTCTCTTAGGGATTTGATGTTTTGGTTATGCTTTAACATTGAACATTGCTGGAATTCATCACTGAATATTCATATACTTGTTGAATTTCCTTGGGTTTATTTGCCCTTACTTTGGATCATTGGAAGTTTGCTTGGTATAAATTCACCTTTAAAAAAAGGGAGTTTTGTTAGAAGATTGAAGGAATTTCAACTAAGATTTTCTTATGAGTTGGGAGACCCAAGAAACTTAGGAAGTGAAAATAGAAGGTTTGAGTTTAAAACTTAAGAAACTCTAGAAAGAACTTAAGTAAGGAATTACTAAGTGATGTCTAGAGTGGATAGATTAGTTTACCTTTGGGAGAAGGGGATTAATTACTCTTAAATTTCACATACAAGATTAGGATTTTTCATTTGTGGAGAATAACTAATTCAATATTAAGGTTGGCAAAAATATCATTCCCTTAGAGAAAGTCATTCCCCATTGAAGTTAATACTTTTAATTAGTCAATTGCTGCACTCTTTTCTTAATTAGTTATTGCATAGATTTGCAATATTTATAGTTATTTTGGTTGCATTGAATTGAGTAGTTGCTTAGAAATTTCTTTGAGTTTTTAATAATTCTTTACAATGCTTTTAATTTCTCAAAATTTCACCCAACCCGATTTCAAACACTGTTAGCTACTATAGATTTAAACTTTCTCATAATCCCTGTGGACACGATTCGATTTTTACCGATTTATTACTCACTTCGACAACTGTGCACTTGCAGTTCATGAACATTATCCTCCCCTACTTCTCTAAACCTCCTACACAAGGCTTTAGAAAATTCTTCCCACTCTATATCTCCCTTACCTCTGCTCCAATTTAAAAACCATGATTTAACTCCCCTTTGCAAAAACAAGCTAGTAAGGTCTACTTGTCTTTCAGACATCACTTCAAATATTTGGAAGTATTTCCTAGTTTGGCTACCTTCCCCTTCAAAAAACTACAAATCACACTTAGGAAGAAGCTTGTTCAAATAAGGTTTTCCTGGATTGACTGGTTCCTTATTACCTAGTTCTATTGGGTTTGGCAGAAGACCCCTATCAGATCTAGGAGACTCGACATTAAAAACTTGAGGATCCTTACCTCTGTTACTGCTGCTACTTGGCTGGGTTTGGGTGATGGTTGGAGCGTTGGATGTATTAGGAAGTTGGAGTCCCTGGATAAGTTAGACTAGGTATGCCATAAACTTCTGGTTCTCCTGCCTGAGCAAGCTTCAGTTTGCTTTGCTCCTACATTAGATTTTCTATTCTCTAATGATGCTCCAATTGAAACCCATTCAGCCTGGTCTCCATGTTGCTAAGCCTAGATTCCATCTGAAGAAGGTAAGCTTCTCTCTGTTCTGTAACTCTTGAGCTAAGAGATTTGAGTTGCTCCTCCAGTTCCTCAATGGAGGATGAACTTTTCAAGTTGTTTGGATTCTTGCCCATACTACAATGGAATGGATCGAAGGGAGCTATGATACCATTTTTAGGATTTGAACATACATAATTGCAACCAGAGCTATTGAGTTTAATCATCATGGACGGTTTAAATAGGAAAAGTAGGCAAGATAGTGGTCCAATTGAGTAAATATTTTAAAAGATGTCCATTAGGAGAAGAAGGTTCGAGTAGTTATGACTGCGTCCTTACTCGTGAAACCAACAAAAGCGAAATGAAATGGACAGCAAAACCATCAAAACTTATGAATTAGAGCAAAACTATTTTACACTTTACAAGTGACAATATCTAGTCTATCTCTATCTAAAGGCATTCCAAGGTGAGGATTAAGAAAGCAAATTACTTACAATGGGGTGAGGTTACAACTTGCAAAATACTACCCTCTGTCAATAGGGCTTAATCCAATAACAAGCATGATGGAAGTTGAAGTTGTTTGAGCCTTTGGACAACTTCCCTCATTGTATGTCTAGTGGAGAACTAGTCAACAGTACACACAACTGCTAGATGTAGAACTTCCACAAGATCATCATGAGGACCTGCATCCTATAATCTTGACGTGAAGTACTCATTTTCTTGGCCTTGTTGAAGGAGCATACACGCCCAAGCAACGATGTTAAACCATTCGCGCAAAGTGAAAATGAAGGGTCCAAAGCTTTCTTATCCTAAGGTAGCTCAAGCAACACAACCTCATAGCTATACACATCAGCCTTATCTGAAACACGACATGTCATTGCATATTCTGGGGTAACATACCCCAAAGTACTTGCTACACCTGTAGTGGCATAGGTTTCTGAAGTGCCCAGGAGTCTTGCAAAACCAAAGTCAGATAAGTAGGCACTAAATTCCTCATCTAGAAGGATATTGATGGGCTTGACATCACGATGGAGTACACGAGGCACGCATTGATCATACAGGTAGGCAAGAGCAGGAGCTATGTCCAAAACAATTTTGTGAAGCACTGTCCAATTCACAACCCTTGTTGACCTCTCTCGTATGAACTTTTCAAGATTACCACCCGGCAAAATTGTTGAACACCCTGGAATCTTCCAACTGCAAGCCGTTTAATTGCAACTAGGAACCAAGAAAGATCTCTGCCTTGTAGATCCGAAACCACCATTGACGATGCAATTGCTAGCATTGAAAGTCCTAGTGGCTGCCATGTAAGCTTTCTCTCGCCATCTAAGTTTATCAAACATGCAGGAGGAGGTGATGTAGCTTACCTCCTTAGACATATAGTTGTCAATAATATCGAGAAAGCAACAGTTGTGCCGACTGGCTCACCAATTTTGCTGTCCACTTTAGAATAGAGGTAATCACTTTTATAAATGCACCCTCAAGGTACCTCTCAATTCTCCTCGAAGATATATCCGGGATTAGTCTCCAACAGCTAGTTGTGTAATTTTAGCAACTTTTTCCTTTAAAAAATAAAAATAAATAAGTTGGTCTCATTTTGCAATGTCAACATTGACTTGACACGAGAGGCCCACAAAATATAATAAAAAAATCAGGTCAGCGCTTAACAAATGAAATTAAATATTTCGTTACAACATAGTCTAATTTTAACATTTTATAAATATTATAATTATAATTGTTCACTCTAAAATGTTAAGTGTTAAAATTGCGGATTAGTGAAAAAGTTAGGAATAAAAGTGACCCTTTTGCTTTTTTTCATTAAACCATTTTTAAGTTTTATTTTTCATGTTTTTGCTTATATATATATATATATATAAGAAAATTAATGCTATGAACAAAAGTCATTTAATTTCAAAGTGAAGAGCTTGAATGAGAATTTTCTTAATGTTCAGTGTCACCCAACTCATACTTAAGAAGGTTAATATATAAAAACAAATCCTTTATTCAATGTTTTTCAACTTTAGTTGATTTATAATGTTTCTCGTATATAAATTATAGAAGATAACAAGCCACTTCAAAACCCACTTAATCGAACAAGTTTGAAAAACTGAATATTTTAAAAGAAGTTAAACCGATAAAATAAGAATTTTAAAAGATTAAAATTAGTATTAAACTGTCATAAAATAAACTAAAAATTGAATAAAATTAAAATTTTAAAATATAATTGAAAGGAAATATCTTTACAAAAAATTAAAATATAATTAAAAATTTTATTAAATGAAAATTAATTAATTAATTTTAATTTATAAAAAGCTTATTAATTAACAAAAATAACTTATTAATTAATAAATTAATTATTTTTAAAACAAAACAAAAATTATTAAATTAAATCAAACCGAAGAATTAAAAACTAAGCCAAAAAATTAAATAATTTAAAATTTTTACGATTAAAGTAGCCAAATCAATATGAAAAAACCTAATGAAGTTTTTTCTCATTCATTCAATAAAACAACTTTCTTTTATTTCACTCATTCAACAAAAATAACACCATTTTTATCAATAATTTTGAGTTATAAAACCAGAACCTGAACCCAAGCTTAAAATTTTATTTTTAAAGCTCTATTCCAATCTCAATCCCAATCAAGACAAATTTTATCCGTCTGCAGTGTTTTGCCTTCCCTAATATAAACCACTCTACGAAAATTTGATACCTCAATGCTTATGAATGAAAAGACAAGTTTATGTGAATGAAATTTGAAGCAAGAAATAGGAATCACTTACACGCTTCACTGACAACTCGTATTCATAAAATGGCGCTAATGGGAATCAAACATATGATAAGCTATACATACCAAAGCTCTTCAGCATGCAGAGACCACTTTGACTTGGCAGGATTCAACTGCGAGGGCTCAAGACAGTAGATGATACCTATCAAATATGCTGTAAAATGGGATGTTCCGGGATATTGAAAAAAATTTCTATTCGACTCTTTCACTCGTAAAGTTTTAAACGGAAATTGGGTGATACAATGAATTGAGATTCAGTGGCTGGTTTACTTGAGAGTGCTATATCATGATCCACAAAACATATCAATTTTCATTCCTAAACCGTGTTCTCTAGCCTATATTGAATGCAAGAACTTTACTGGCCAACCAAAATTGCTCTTGTATAAGTGGCTCCTCTTGAGAAGTTTCAGGACTGCAGATTGAAGCAAGATAGGACAGAAGCAAAATTCAGAAGCATAGGATTCAATAGAATTCTTCTTCAGGGACTTGACTCGATTACAGAATTGTCAGATCTTGTGTAATCCAACATGAAGATCGGATGATATTGAAATCAGAAGTGGAAGCGAGGAATGCCATACTGCTTTAAACACGCGTTTCTGATGGGCTCTTATGGACTGAGAAGGCTTTTGAGAATTGTATCTGATATCAAAGATGTGGATCACAGGGTCTACTGAACCAGATGAGATATATAAACCGTCAGGAGACCAAGCCTGATTTATAAGAGCTGACTGAGAATCACTGCTTTCTTGCTTAAAACCGAAAGCATGGATTTCTGTTCGTCTCAGCCTAAAATCAAACAACCTGAGCTGCTTCATTTGAGTCCTGCAGAGGTGGGAATACAATCATTCAAACTTCCAAGCAGTAAACAACCATTGAGAAATCATCATAACAAAGCATTAATTTGGAAAGACAAAATTATTTCCAATCAAATATCCTTCCACAACAATGTTATATTTGGAAAAACAAAAATCACATTTGTCTTCCATGTTTGAAGAGTTTCTGGTCATATGCAATATTGACAATAGAAATGCCAGAGCAGTAGTATGTAAATGTGATGACAAATTCAGTTCAATATATTTATAGGTCGATTCAGGAAGGAAAGTTATAATCAGCAGATTTAGCTGGCAAGAACCAGGTCCAAAAAATTAAATGTTTCTTACCCTGTTTGAACCATGAATAGGTTCTGGTCACATGGATTTGGCAGAACACTCATGCATTTACTATCTAACTGATGCTTGAAATTCGCTTTTCGTGCATGAGCATCAAACCCAATGATCCTCTTGTCAGACCCAGCAGACAATATAACCTGCTTTTGATACATCCCAGCAACTCCCATGACAGCAGAAGAATGTTGATCCCTATGTAACACCCTTGGATTCCATGAGTTCTCTCCATCTGTCTCATTC
This sequence comes from Erythroxylum pelleterianum, assembly GCA_027563865.1. NCBI lineage: Eukaryota > Viridiplantae > Streptophyta > Magnoliopsida > Malpighiales > Erythroxylaceae > Erythroxylum > Erythroxylum pelleterianum. The sequence goes on along the minus strand of JAOQMR010000006.1, from coordinate 27,849,106 downwards.
CAAAGTACAACAGCATGATCACTACCACCAGTAACAAAGGAGGAGTTTTCCCAGGGCAAAAATATGATGCTGTTGATGATGCCCTTAACATGAGGCTTCTTGTCTAAGAATGTTACACGGGCTCTCTGCAAATGTGAAATTAGGTATCAGACCTTGTTTAACAAAACGATGAATTGTGCTTTTAGACAAGGAAGTTCAATGTTTATATAGCCATCACTGGACTGACACAAGATACGTCAACTGCTACAACACTAATGACAAAGTATGTCTTCTGATTTAAATCTATAACAGTGCAGCAAATTATGCAGAAATACATGTTAATCTTGATCCATACCCCCTGTGCTTTATTCAAATTCAGGACTGAAATCTGAGAATCCGCACCATCTGCCGTATAAACAGAAAATAGACTATGTCCAAGTGGATGCCAAGCTATATCTTCTGGCCACCTATGCTTTTGAGACATGCAATCTGTGGAACTAATCATGGAGGCACTTGATCTACAATTCAAAGAAGAAGAAATTGAATAAACTTACAGTGCAAGATAGGCAACCCCACATCACAAATTAAAAGTCCATTAAGTGAAATTAAATGCTATTAATACTCAGCATCAAAAATAGGACACTCAAAAAACATAGAGATAAAAGAGATGAAGTTGTCAAAGACTGCTCAATTCAGCATAAACATTGTAAAGTTCCACCGTTGGTGATGACTCATAATTAAAACATATTTAGATGCCCCTTAGACAAAACCTTCGTAAGTAATATAGTTCAATATGGTAGCAAAGGCTATCAATAGATTTCTAAAAAGCTATGTCAACCCAATATTTATATTTTATCCAGGTGATCCTAAGTTATCAGGTAAATAGAATTTTCACTGGTTAGAAACTTAAGTAGCACCTTTCTTCTTGCATTTGTGCAATGTCTTTTTTCTGAAAGAGAATATAGTTTAACCACTGGACTTGTCAAATAGTGTCAGACATTTTTGTTCAAATCCAACCAATAAATATCCACTTCACATAGTAGGTAAACAATAAGTAAATACAATACCAAATTCCAAGAGTATAGTCTTAAATTTAACAACAGATTAGACCTACCCCCGACATTGAATTTGCCATAAGTTGACCATTCCATCCAAAGAACTGCATGTATCAAAAATATGAGAGAAGTCAGACACATTAAATTACCGAACGAGAACAGTTCTACAAAGTCCCTTCAGTGTGTGTTCGCATATCTGCACAAGTTTAAAACAGCTATCTCCTTGGCATAATGGTCAAATTTGTACAGAAACTAACAATATACATATTCAACTACTTCATTAATAATTGTATGTCATAGGTTGTCAGCGGCCAATTGAATCTACCCTACCTTCTGACCATTTCCTAACACCTTAATACTATCACATCTAAAACAATTGGATGCAAATCTAATGGGAATTGTCCATTTGTTTGCATCTGAAGAATAACAGAAATGATCCATTTTAATACTATTCTCCAGCTTAGCAGAAGGTACCACCAAGTCCAATCTATCAGAAGACAACAAAAACTATGTTTTTTATAAAGGAACATAAGTAATCCATATCATTATCATCTCAAGGATAAGCGGAAGAAGCATTTTTGTCAACATGCTATCCATTTATGTCTTGTATTTTCATCACATAAGCCATTTAATTTAAGAATTTTTTTCCCCGTAACCAAGTGATCAGTTTCAATACCTTGTAACAAAAAGTTCATAATTTGTTGGACATAAAGCAATACTTCTCAGCTTCCTCTTGTGCTGACTTGCAATGTGATTGCTTGCATGGCAACGGATTGTGCATGGGGAAGAGCTACTACACACCAAAGGAATCAATTCCTTGTGCTCTTGCTGTTCTGAAACATACATAAGCATTCACTAAATCCCAGAATCATCTAATCCAGACCTTGAAAGTAACCAAGTAATATGGCAAAGTGACTCAAAATGCAATCTTAGATAAAGTAATAAAAGCACACAGATCATCAAAAGTTGAACTGCTTTACCCAAATTCCGTTTTCTTCCTCGATCCTGGACCTCCAAAACTTCAACATCAGAAGAATTTCTGCCATCATTTTCCAATTTTACTTTTGCAAAGGTTCTGGGCTGGGTAGACGGACTTGGATGAGAATTAGATCCAATGGGAACTTTTGCAGGTGACCCAAACGATTTCACAGGATTTGAATATTTTGGTTCAACAGAAGGAATAACAAGCTCAATTCTGGATTGAGGCTGGTTCCTTTTGGGGCCATCACTAACACGTATGGGGCTGTTCGATGCATTTTCCACCCTAATACTTGTAGATGCATTCCCTGAAGAAGCTTTCTCAGATGGCACACCCTTGTTTCTAGTACGTATACGAGCCAATTGTAATTGTGAATCACTCAACTTCTTCTCCGCTTCGGCAAGCTGCATTACTCAAAGTGATTAGCACTGCCGCTTTCAGATATAGTGCAAACTAACTCCTACATATAAATTTTATAAGCAACATAAAAGCCTTTAGGCATATGAAATGTCCCAAATAACCACTAAAAATTGAAAGTCCATTTCAGAAATAAGAAGTCCTAACTTCCCACTTAAAGAAACAGACGAGACGAAATCAAAATTGGGTGAATTAGAAACACAAATGCACGGCATTAGCCCGGTAAATAAACGATTTTACTAGTAAGGAACAATGAAATAGACGAAATAAACACTCAGATAACCTGAGATTTGTAATACGTGATTCTTCGCTTAAGATGTTCAACTTCACGAGTACGGTGCTCGATCAAAGCGACGACAGCCTCCTCTGGAACTTCCCCGTCGTCATCGTCAGTTTGGCCTCCTTCTTTAGTCTCGTCTTTGGGCACCGACTTCGGTTTATCCGTTGGCTCATGGCCGTCGCCGCCGCCGTCGTTAGGCTCCGGTTTGGGCTTCTTGAGGAGTGGAGGAGTTATACTCATTATGGCTATTTCTTTAGTCTTGTGTCGCGCGTGAGTGAGCGTGTGTGTGTGTGTGTAAGGTTTTGTACAGTGCACGCCTTTCGTTGCGGTTTGCCTGCTTCTCGGCGACCGCCAGAAAATGGGGGAATGGACGAGCTTTTGAAACACTAATGTAGAATAACCACGTTTAGGAATGGAAATGAGAAATGACTACTAATAATATTATTAATTATTATTATATTATAATATTTGCCAATTACTAGTTTTTCTTTTATTTTAATTTTTAATTTGTATTATATGACATAATTAAGATAATTAAAAATATTATTTTTATTTATTCTTTTCAATTAACTCTGTATATTGTTAATTCGAAATTTATTTTAATAAATTAATATTCTAGTGAAATTTATGTTATAATTGTTTACGATAATTATTAGAGTATAAAATCATAACAACAACAACAATACTCTGTGAAACTTTCCCTAAGACAGGCAGAAAGGTTGTTTCCAAATAACCCACCATATTAGATCACATATTTTGCAATTTGAAGTTCAGAATGTCTCGAATATTCATCAACTTTTGTTTCTCTAAAGAATAAGTACATGACCATGTCAGAAACGAGTCCAGATCCTCTGTTCAATATTACTCTGTCTTATTATGTCTCATGAAATCTCATTTATTTATTTTGCAGAGTTTATACGAGACCTACATAAATAAATGACTGAGATTTATTGAACACAATAAGACACCATAATATTATACATTTGAACTCGTCATAAACGAGCTAGCTTTGATTAGTTTGGTGGAAAAATAACAAAACAAGTTCATGGAAATCTGTCTTCTGACTGTAATCTAATCATTTTTAAAGGCCTTTTATAATTATTTATAGGGACATAAGAATCACATAAGTTCATAGATCAAATATCCAGAGGATAACCCAACACAATAACAAAGAAGGATTTGTTAGGACAATGTCTTTGGGCCTTCGATCATACTAAAATGGCTAATAATAGTAAACGGATTCATACACATCACATATAAAGTCCAAAAATGGTAACTTTTCTCTAGTTAAGGATGGCAATGGCTAGTAGCAAGATGGGTTTTATTAGCTTAACATCAAGCAAACAGAGTAAAGCTGTGAAGTATGAGCATTGACAAGGAATGAGAATAAAATAATGGCAAGAAACGTTATTTCATTGACAGCATATGAGCACTTCAAAAATTTCTACAACCGGGATGTTACAATGAAAATGTATTGCTGTTCTTCCTTGAGAAAGGGCATCCAGGCGTAGGATCAGAAACAGAACCAGCAAATGACTCGAAAAATCATAGTAAGAGACCAAAAAAGGAAGAAATAAGATACAAAATTGAAACCGAAGTGCAGATCAATCACCGATCAAGTCATGCATAGTTGGAGAGAACTTCTGTACATAATTCTGTTCAGTCATGACAATCCAAAACTTTCAGCCTTCATTTAGCCATTTTCTCTACACTCATAAGTGGAAAAAAGGTAGCAGAACTTCTTGAGGAATAAAAAAGACCTGGAAGCAACTCACTTGGCTCCAAATGTGATTCATCAAAAAGTGCTTCTCTATAGCCAAAAACAGATTTGTCAGGCCACCCAGAGATATAGTCGGGGTGGATGCATTTTTCAATGCTGTAGAGGTTTATATAGTTAGTGTCAGGTGGAGAGCAGATTGCTCAATCGCCACCTGATGATGAGTCTGTCGCATTGGAAGAGTCCTCCCCACCGGTCAATGTTGAAGGGTGGTTCTCCTCACTGCCATTTGTTCGAGGCTTACACAATCTTGGTCTAACATTTGCACCCATAGGGAAGGGCTCCTGCGTGGCAGAGACAATTTTGCTTCAGTAAATTATGAAGAAATGTAAATGGCATGAAAAACCAGATTAACGAAGGAAATTCTTTGAAATTATCAGAAGGAAACTGCAAACATCTTACAGGATCACCAGCATTTGGACCATCCGTATGGAAGAGTATTGGGCGACAGCGTTTGTCCTCGTTCATCAAGCTTGAGTTCTGGAAATGGGCAATAAGAGCAGCTTTCCCTTGAATCCTAGCATAAGCAAGAGATGCTACCTTCTCACTGTTAAACTTCTCCCACTTTTTGCCATTAAAAGCCTGAAAAAGAGATTTTCTTATCATGTTAACTTTGTGTTCGGAATGGACAAAGATGGAAAGAGGATACGATATTTTGTCACAGAAAGGAATAAAATGGAACAATTCAATTGACTAAAGCCTCAACCGTACCTTGTAAAATGGAATGATCTGTTGAGGATCAATCATGTTCACAAATGCATATCCCACGTTACACTTATTCTGTTTAATCAATATTTGTCAGTGGAATAAATTGGATAAGGATGGTTAATAAGTATATATAAGTGTGCATGAAGGGCGTTAAATGAGTAGCAGCAATAGCCCAGACCACCTGAACAACTTCACCAAAAATTGAAGAAAAAACAAGAGATTCCAAAGTGAGAAAGGTTGATCCCCCAAAAAGTTACTTGCCTTGAAGTCAATTGGAAGATAAAGAAAATCGTAAGTTCCTCGACAATGCTCATCAATTGCAGCCAGTAGCATCTTGGATGTGTATCTACACAAACCAAAAGTCAACAGATGGAAATTATAATTTATAAGGGAGGCCAAAGAGCAGAGAAGCAGAATGTCCAAAATCAGTAATTAGAATGTCCAAAATCAGTAATTAGACGTCTGAATAATTGGTGACCACAAAATGATCCTTTTATGGAAACTTTAGTACTTTACTATCACCCTTCTGTAGTAAAAGGACTATGATGTAAACCCGGTCAAATTGGATACCGCGCCAAAAGACCATGATAGTCTCAAGCAATTAGATTTTCCTGAAGTATGATTTCCAAATGGTACTAACGAATTAGAGAACCCTGGATGAACCATGCTTTTAGAGAGGGAAATGAGGTGAAAAGGACCAGTATCACAGTGCATACAGATAATTACTATCAGTTCTTTATCAGAACGCCTAACAACTGAGTCATAAAACAGTTGAGAATTCATAAGTTTGACAAAACTTCAAGAGATAGCATAACTTAAAGGCTGTGGAGATCCTTAATATACACAGGAAATGGCTGATAAGGACAGGAGGATTTTACTTACTTGTTAGGAATATTTTTTATCATTAATGTTGTTCGGTTATCTTCACCACGTATAATACGGTCAATGTCAAGTTCGAACTGCTTCTTATCTGAATTATTTGAATTTGATTCAACTCTCCGGTGGGAGAGATTTCTCATGCGTTCATTAGAAGAATCAAAAGAGGTTGGACTTGTAATCATTGGGTTACGCCCAGGGAAAATATGACGAATCTGCTGAGTGTGCAGACCAGTGCTTTTAGTCATGTCTAGGCCATTTCCACCAACATGGGAGAACATGTTGCGGGATGCAATTTCCATGGGATGTGGTGGAGAGCTACCAGGAAAACCTAAACTTCCAAGAGAACCCAGATGAAAACTAGAACCTTCAGGAGACTCTCCTGAATAAGCATGTCGCATGTCCCACAAGGAGGGATTCACAGATGGTGCGGATCCAACGTGGTGTTGTACATGTGCCGCATTCAACATCATAGGAGGTGCTCTAGGAAATCCAGTCATACGTGGAAACTGATGAGTATGAACACCATTAGTAAATGTTGATGAGTTCTGCCAAATCATGTGATTTGAATGATGCTGCTGGCTTGAGTTGGCACCGCTCCACATGTACTGATGCCCAGGAAGAGTAAGACTTCCATTTCCAGAAGATCCAAAAGCTAAAGAGAAGTATCATTTATTAAAAAATCAGTGACAACAAAAACAACATAAGAATGAGGGCATCAACTTGAATGTCAATACCAAATGTTATTATCAAATGAGAAAGATGACAGAGAGTTCATTTTGAGCACCCAAAAACAATTCCAATATTCTTTTAATGATTGCTTTCATGCCTTGCTGTATTACGTTTCATTACTAACCATCTACCCCCTGCCATCACAGTGAATTCTTATTTGAATAGGCAGATCAATATATTACCAAGCCAATCAACCTGTAAGTTGATTGCATCCTCGCATTCTAGATATCAATACCAATAGTAATAACACCCAAACACACGTGCATAAGCAGCAGTAAATGTGAATTGCAAACAAGGGAAATGTATCGGTTGCAAACGAGTACCAATAAAACATAATATTAAGTTCGTATTTTTTGTGTTTCCTATAGAATTATACCATTTGGCATATAATCACTAACGACTTTAGAGCAAGTCATGTTTCGTAACTGATATTGGGCTTAAAGGAGATACATGAAATGCATAATTATGCATTTAAACATTGGCATTAGGCCCACTATATCTTTCCTCCTGAAATAATGATTAAAAGAGGTGCATAAAATGAAGCACAGAGAAAATCATAATAATCTGTCTTTACCTCCTCCACTAATCTCAAAGAGTTGCCCATTTAAGCCCATGCCTCCAATGTTTCTGTTGTTGATCCCTTCTGTCATTTTCGAACCGACACTGCTAGCCATGCCTCCAATACCACTTGAAGAGCTGTATGCGAAACCATTTGCCAAACTGTCATGATACTCTGGGAGGGAATGAGGATGGACATTTAGCATGTGTTGCACACCAAATTTCATTTCATCCAATGAGTGATTTGTTTCATGAAGGTTGATTTGTTTGCCAACAGATGCAAATGTTGCTGGAAATGGCAAGTTGTTAGGCACACTAGAACCCTGACGAGCCTCCATGAATGCAGCAACAGGAGACTGGACAGCAGAACGTAAAACCTGAGTACATCTATTATCCATGCTGCTGGATTGAATTACACCAGGAGAAAATACTGCACGCAAAGATTTAATACAAGGACAAAGAAAAATTTTGAGATATGTGAAACAACTTGAGCTCATTCACAATGAAGGCTCTGAAAAAAAGCATCATACCCATTCGCTTTGAGGAAAAATCATCAACACGGCTTTGACATGGATTGCATTCCTCGTGCTCCAAACTGCAAAAGAATTCTGATCAGTTTTTAAGCAACACAGAGGTAAAATAAGGAATAGAGAGTGAAATCAAAAGTCATCTTGGAAAAGCTGCCACTGAGATATAAGTCATAACAAAGATAAAAGCTATAAACTCAAAAAGACATCGAGCACAAAGAATATTTTTATAGAATAAAGAACGGTTGAGAAGCCCATGAAGTAATAACCAACAAAGCCCAACTAAAAACCAATTTTCACTTGGAGCACCATTACCAAATAGAGCCACTAGTGTAATTTTACAGTACCATTTAGATCCAAATGGATAGCCTAGTTCAAGCTTGATCTGCTTCCCAGCAACGTCAGTCCTATTTAATGCAGAAAGGGCTGTTTCCGCAGCTCTAACATCACAATATTCAATAAATTTCTGATGAGTGTGTGGGCCTTTGTGGACCTGCAAATAACACATAATAATTATAAATTGGAATTTCTTTTACCCATTATAAACTTGAAACAAAATGGTGTCCACTAAACCTCTTACTTGTTTAATTTCTCCATAAGCACCAAAAATGTGGCGAAGCTCGTCATCTGAAACAGAAGGATCAAGGTTGTAAATCACTAGAATGCCCTGGTTTGTATCCTTCCACAGTAGATTCTCCTGATATAGAAGCAAAGCCAAATAACCCAAAGTTAAAATCAAAGACAAAAGGCAGAATTATATAAATAAAATAGTCCGCAACAAACACGCGAAGGAAACCAATAACGGCACTGCTAAAACCCAAGATGTACATTTTGAAAAGAATGATGTAGGTCAACTTTCGTAGACCTCGGCGGAAGTGATCCCCGGGCACTTTGGGCTGTCTTTTTATCTCCATATCCCTGAGAACAAAAAGTAAATGTTAAACAAGCTTGTAAAATAAAACAGGTTCATTGACTCAGCAGATTGAGGTAAATTGTAGAAGAGTATGGAATAACATGCACCTCAACAAGATCCTTCAGATCAGAATCTTCAGCTTTATTATTGATATCCCTGATAAAAACTGATTTGGAAGGATGCCCATTAACAACTGAGCCGCTAAGAAACCCTCTGCCATTGGCAACCATTCCAATTAAAGCACATTTCCGTTGGCGCACACTTGAGCTTTCATCCCCTTCCAATTCCATGCCACCAACACTGCTAAACATATCAAAATCTTCCAAATCATCACGATTATATACAGAAATATTATGACCCAACTCATCGGTCACCCCAGAAAACAGACTATCTTCCGCAGGAAGAAGATCACTGATAGTCTGTGCCTCAATTTCTTCAAGAGATCCAAACTGTTCTTCTTCCTTCTGCTGAGATCGAACAGTTCTAACAGGTTGATAAGATTGAACATCAGTCCCCAATCCTACTGCATAATTTGGCAGAATGTATTGTCAGTCCTCTAGTTATAGAAACAACATATAATTACTCTCAAATTTTAATAAATAATGAGGTGCAAGGGATGAAGAGATAGGATAAAAAAATAGTGACAAAGAAATTGAAGGAATACTATGTGCCGTGTTGATTGGCGTGCATAAAAATTTGCCGAGGAATTGAAAGTTATAACTAATTCAAATGTATGCTTTAGTCTGCCATATGTAGCCTCACTGAGAATATGACAAGGAAATTACAATTCAAAATGTGACAGTCTCATATTTGGAAAAAGAGCCTTACACTTTCTACCAAATACATCAGATAATGAACTTGAGAATAGACTGCTCTCCCACTGAGTGCAACTATAACCAGCCACAGTTCTTCCCAAACTATATGATGCATGTTGTCCAGACAAACTTGACCAGGACTCTGAGTGATGATCCACAGAATTACTTGCAGTTTTGTATGCACTGCCCCTCATTTCATCAATCTGTAATTTTTCTTTCTGATCTTCACCAAGAATTGATTGTGGCACTTCTGAGCAATCAATTAATGTTGACCCAGTTACTGAAATTGAGTCCAAAGGTGATGAAGCAACCAACTTCCTCCCATGAGTTAGAACCATTCCATCTGTTTTCATTAGAAACAAAATGATATTTTTAAAATGATTTACACAAAAAGTTTCTAGAAGCATCATACAAATAACCGCAAAAATCATAAAAATCTGAGAATAGTTCAAAAGAAATATGCAACACAAAAACTAAGAATCAAGGTGAAAGTTTATATCTCACTTCTGAAGCTTGATGTTCAGAAGTATTAAGGAAGAGACATGCTAAGGAAATGGTACTCATATCACCAATTCACCACAGATCTACTACCCCAGGGAAACTAAATTGTCAATCTCAGATCAATTAATTTGAGAAGTCATCTTCACGATCTTAACCATTATGCCTAATCATGAAAATAAATTCAAAGTTTTTCCATTTGGCAGCATTTAGAGCCACATTGTCAGAGCCCACTAACAAAACGAACTTAATGATCAAGGTAGAGAACTAGCCCAAAAGTAAGCATGCCCAGTGGCACTCACCTTGGTGACTAGGCATTGAATGATGTTTCCAGAACCCAACTTGTCTCTGCCCACACAACCAAACTACTTTTAGACAGAAACAAAAGGCGGAAACACTTGTCTCAACAGGAACCTATAAATATGAAAAACTAACTGGGATGGACTAATATACCTCACTAGGAAAAAGAACGTCATCAAATAAATGGGAGGATGCTGTACCATCCCTATGATCCATTATCTCAAACGGCATGGTGCAGTCTCAGTAAATGTATTATCTATTGTAAAATACAGCTTATGAATACAAAATTGCTGGCTCTGTCCATTGCTCATATGTATGCTCCTGAAAATGAAGTCAAAAGTTAGTCACTTGTCATAATGGAGAAATCAAGGAATGTCAAAGAGATTTTAGGAAAAACTGTCTGAAAATAGGTTAAGGATGGTGGAGGGAAAACGGCCTTTTGGCGCATCAAATTGAACATAACGGGTCAAAATTGTAACTTCAAGATATGGGAACAGTTATTCCATGAAACAAAAAAATCCTAAAATTGGCGACAAAAGGGCAGCCACTAAAATGCACCATTTGGTTCGTGAAAAACGATATAGAACAGAACTGCAACCCCCAGATTATCAATTTTTGGTGAAAAAATGAAACAGAAGAGCACCCAAAGACCCTTTCGGCTAACCTAAATTTTTATTTCCATAAATTTATAGAAAATATTCGGACAAACATTTTTAAAATTTAACCATCTTTATGGAATAATTCGACGAACTCATCAACGATGAAGCTAAATTTACATAACAAAAGGTACGATCACCAATAACAATCACCGTAACAATTTCAGTCCCATTTTCAGAACTCGATCCCAAAGTTAACCCCCCAAAAAAATCCCATCTTCTCACACAACAAAAATCCCTGAAAATTTAATTTAAAAAGTCACAAACTTTCTACAACAGAATTAACCGAACACAATTGGGAAAAACATACATACCTCTCGAAAGAACTCCGTACGCATCACCTCCATCTCCAATTCCACTCTCCCCCAGCCAGAATCGCACAATATCCAGAATTTGCCGAGGGAGAGAGAGAGAAACAAAAGGAGCAAACAATCCGACAAAGAAATGAAACTAAACCAAGCCAGAGAGGATCAAGGAAGAAACTTGTTAATGATTAAAGACCGAACAAGAAGATAGAACCAAGGATCTTCGCAGGAGTGACCGAAACTCGAACCTCTCTTTAGCTTTGCATTTGGGAAGAAGCTATTATTTGCTCAACAACCCACGACAGAGACAGCGAGAGAGAGAGAATTTTTTTAGTAGTACTTTTTCCTCCTTTTTGTTTGCTTCTAATCACAATCCCTAATTATTAATTAACAACAAAACAAAAAATCATTCAGATAGAGAGAGAACATTTTTTAACAATTCTCCTTCGCTTCAACAATTTCCCCACTCTGCAACACTGGCGACGATTCAGAGAACCGAAACCGGAGACGACGTTGATTCCGCCGTGACCTGAGCGAATTTCCGGCAAGATTTCGCTCGCCGGTAACTCGACGTCGGGTCTACAGAGTAGAGAGAGGAGAGACAAAGAGAGATTAAAGGTTAAAGTGAGAAGGATAAAGAGATATGAGTCTTGTTGCTGTTGTTAGTTGGCGTTGAAATGAAGACAAAAGAAAGAAAGCAGGAAGAAATAGTTATAACATAAAAGAAATAGGTGAGAGGTGGGATTGGGTGTTTCGGGTATTGCTGGGATAATTAAAAGAGACGAGATCGGAGCCGTTCGATTGAATAACGAGTGCTGCCGATTGCTCCGAAATGTATGGACTCGAGTCCGTTAGTTGTTGGCTCCAGCGGCTGAGCTGGTCTTGCCATTATTACAATAATCTAATTTGGTTCCGAGTTCCGACACTTCTCCAAATTAGCCATTTAAAAAAAGCAATTATCAAACTTAACTCCTTAAATTATTCTATACATAAAAATTATAAATACTTGCCAGTCTTTTATGATATTAAAATATTTTATGTAAAAACATATATCATATGATAAATGAGATATTTAATAACAACAACATCGTCATCCAGTAAAAATTTCGCTAAAACACGAGATATAAAGATATCTAATAATACACAGACTTTTTCTTAACTAATAGAGAAGTTGTTTCTAAATGATCCATATAAATAGATGAAAATAAAGATAATAATAATAAATAAATAAATAAACAATAAAAAAAGTAGAATATAAATATAAATAAAATAAATAATATTGAAAATAAAATAAAAGCATTAATAATCACAATAAATGAGATTTTGTGAAAAAATATAAGCAAATAAATAAAATTGTTTGATATAAATTAAATTTGTTTTAATATTTTCTTAATTTTATAATTATTTGAAATAGGTTATAAATATTCTTATTTTATTTAAATAGATTTTTGGATAAGAAACGTATGAATTTTTAAATCCACTGACTTTTCAATACAGATAATAGCCGAGATAGGCAGATAATAGAAGAAGCCTCAAGCCTCAACCCAGGAGCCGCTAAGCCAAAGACAAGACAGGGAAGAGAAAGAGACGAAGTCGTTGTCAGAGAGTTCTGTCTCTGCCGCGACAAATTTGAATGCCTGGTCGCTGCGCAAAGGATTAGGGAACCATTTACATCGCCACGTGCCTTCTTGTCATTACTTGGAGCCCCTGGGAAAGCTGTTTAAGAAACTCTAGCGGACCCCCCAGTTCATGCTTTTACATATTTATAAGATTTAAAAAAATTAATTTCAAGTTTAAAAAAATTAATTAATTTCACTTTTTTCCTTTATATCTTTTTCTTTATAAATATATTCGTTCACTTTTTTATTTTTAAATTTTCTTTACATAGACAGCCCTCGGGACCTAAATATTTAATATTAATAAAGTCAGGTGTCTTATTCCATATCGCCTTCCGATAAGGCAGGACAAATTATGTTTATTGTCAATTTAAAAATAGGTCGTTTTGTATTTTTAATTTTATTTAAAATTTGATAGGGCTAGTTTATCATTATCATTTCTTTTCGAAATCTGATCTTTTATTTTATTTATGATATTTTTATTACATTTTATTAAGTTGTATTCACGTATTTATTTATGTAGACCTTACATAAATATACAAAACATAATTAAGTGTCTATTTGAATGAACTTTTAGGAGGTCAATAAGTACTTTTTTCTATAAGAAAAGCTTTTTAAAAAATAGGTGTTTAGCTATAAAATAACAAACACTTCTTTTATATATACGATTTTTTTGGTAGCCAAAATACAGCTTTTTAAGAAACTTAAATTTGAAGCTTCTCAAAAATAAAATTCAGGTAAATTTTTCAGATCAATTAATGATCCTATTTTTAGTCCATTTTATCCTTTTATTTTACACATAATTTTCATAATACTCACAAACTCATCTACCCATTTATTATGTATTTAACTATTTACTAAACTTAGATATTTATTTTAAATTTTATATAATATTATTTGACTTTTTATATGTTTTAATATTTATTTTTATATTAGTTTACTTATGATATAATCTATATAAAAAATTTGGTTAGATGTATTTTTATTTATGCTTCATATAGTTTAAAATTATATAATAATTAACATATTGTACTTTGCGTAATGTTCAAATACTTTAAATAATATTTATATGCATAAATAATTTTTATTATAAAATAGATATAGTTAAAATTAAAAATATTTTTTATTTTATATTACCAAATAGCCTATTATATGACACTCTTTCAAAAAGATCTATTTTTTAAATAACAGTTAAACAATTTTAACTTTTAACTGATTTATTAAAAAAATCTTATTAGAAAAGATTTACGGAAGAAAAAAAAATCCGAATAAATCCAATCAAACATAGACCAAAACCCTGGAAGTTGATGGAAAATTTGTCCCGCTTAATTTCTACTTTCTAATTATTACTGTTTGTACTTTTTATTCTCATTTTAGATAATTATTTTTTTAATATGTTACATATTTAATTATAATAATAATATAAAAGCTATTTTTTTCCTTTACACTGACTAGTGTGTCTAATTGAGACGTGGACGCACCATCAATAGAAGGTACCTAAATTTAGACGTAGCTGTCCTGGTCAGTCGCCCAGTGATTTTTAAACTCACCCGCGAATAATTCGCCGTGACGTAATAGACCAACCATCGCAAGACAAAGTGACACGTACATTGATTACTGTCATTGTAAGGCAAAACGGCATCGTTCAAAGTTATATTAAAAAGAGATTAAGATGCATTCAATTTACTTTAAAATTTTGTGAATTAGAAATAATATAGTTGGTGTGAGTAGTTTAACACTTTTATGTCTTAATTAAAAGTCTCAAATTCGAGTCTTAAAAATAGAGAAATTTATCTGGCCAACACTTTACCCCCTACAGGTTAATCTGATGCGAACGGGAATTAGTCTCAACGTATCTTTATTTCTTGTTTTTTGGTTTTATACACGAGGTGTCTTCTAATTCATATTACAAATTAATATTTATTTAAAGCATATGATTTATATAATTAATATTTACATTCAACAATTCCCTCAATACACAGATATATTACAAATTCCATTAATATAATTATAATTTACAGAACGAGAATGAATAATAATCTTAAAATTAGATGCAAAACTATATATAATAAAATAAAAATAATATTCTTTTATTAGTATGAAATTTTTTAATAAAATAGCACAAGATATGGAGCTCTAGCTCTTGTCCAATTTAACTTAAAACTTTTTATTTTTTAAAATGTTTTATTATCTTGTAATTTTTAAATTCTAAAAAGTTAATATCAACAACATACAAAAAATAGATTAATGCAGGATCCAAGTTCACTCGTAATTTTCTCAAACTAATTAAATTCAAGTTAAACTAATTATTTAAAATAATTACAATAATTTATTGATTTTGATCATGTTTAAAAATATAGTTAAATTATAAAATATTCGATTGATTCATGTATAATGCATGTATAATGTTTATGTCATGTTCCACGTGTCCTTTATCCTACATACAAAATGTAAAATGACTGAGATCATACCCTTGGACTTCATAAGAATAGCGTGTATGGCTCCGTGACGTTACACCGTGAACCTAATTTTAGTAAACACAAGAACTCGATCACGCGGTAACGGTGGCCTCAGGGCCGTCGGATGTACAGGCTTGCTTTGTATTGCGTGAAAGCGACAGAAGAACGGGGGAAGGCGCGTCATTCTCATTCATTGTGCGGACGCAACGGACTCTGTATCATTTCATGGACAGGCACGGCAGTTACTGGTCACGTGTCAGCACAAGTATGGGCTTCCAATGATGAATCTCGTGGACTCTAGTTAAGACACGATTCTTGAGTTCATAATGGTTGGTTTTACTTTTGTGTTTGAAATTGCACATAAATTAGTTACATGTTCGAATAGGTTAAAACAACAAAAATATTTATAGAAAACACCCAATTAAGTCCTTATTTTATTCAAATTTCATTTTTAAAATTTAAATTTATTCTTATTAAATAAATTATACAACACTTACTAAAATTTAAAAGTAAAGGATATCTTAAAATATAATTTAAAGTTTATGTTTTTTATATTCATAATTAAACCTTCAAATGATAATTGAACTTCTGAGTAAAATTTAAGTTATTTTTAATAATAATAATAATGATAAATATCAACGTTTTAAAAATCAAACCGATTAAGCCATTTAACAATAAAAACCTTGAATCGATCAATTTTTTAGTTTTGTTCTCAATTTTAACGGTCTAATTTTCATATAATAATTTGTTTTTTATTAACTTATTATTTTTCATTTAACAGTCTTTTTTCAATTAAACTTTACTTTTTTTGATAATTAAAAACAAAATTTTCAATTATTTTTTAAATTCTTCAATTTCATTCAATCTTTAATTAGTTTTATGACGGTCTAATGCCGGTTGAACATTTTAAATCTTAAATCTCTTGTAATTTTTGGTTCAATTTTGAAAACATTGATAAACATCTTAAAATATATCTTGAAAGTTTATGTTTTTTATATTTATAATTAAACATTAAAATTATAATTGAAAATGATTTTAAAAAACTAAACCGATTCGACCGATTTAACAATAAAAACCTTGAATAGATCAAATTTTCAGTTTTGTTCTCAATTTTAACAGTCCAATTTTTATAAAATAATAGTCTCTTTTATTAATTAAACTTTAAATTTCTTGATAATTAAGAACAATTTTTTTCAATATTTTAGTTATTAAAATATTTTGAAAAGGGACTTTTAAGTATTATAAGCGGTGTAAAATGGACGGAATTTGTAAAGATAACGTTGATGGAAGAAAAAAAGGAAATTGTGTGGACAAGTTAGACAATAACTTTTATCAAACTCCAAGAAAGAGTTCACACATGTACAAATACGAAAACAACAGATCACTAACGTATTGTAGTGAAAGGGATGTGCACGTGTTGCCCGCAGGGCGTAGCTCAGTTGGTTCCGGAGGGGTAGATTTGCAGCCAAGGTGCAAGGTTCGAATCCCGCAGT
>JAOQMR010000006.1:27805106-27819264 GCA_027563865.1 Erythroxylum pelleterianum | reverse complement strand
GTCTAATCAAGTCTTTTAAAGAGAATTTTTAATAATCAAGAACTTGCTTCTCATGTCATTTTTATAGCCTATAATTACCATTACACGAAAGTCTGTTTTAACTTTACAGGACAAAGTTTGGTATATATCATCTCCTAAAATAAACTTGTTTTATATAATATTAATTTAATTGTCATCTATGTGTGAAATTCCTTACCTTCTTTAAATTCACGAAGGAGTGACATATGTTAATAATGCCAACTACTAGACATATGCTAACGTCTTTAAAAGTGGATCTTCATTGACATGTTGAATTGATTTTCCTGAGTCTTTATCTTATATGTGAAGTATTGTGAACTAATTTGAAAAATTCGAAAGATATAGTTTCACAAAAATCTTGTTCTACCTCAGTTGCTTTGAACTGTTTCTGTCGATTGTTTAATACAAAATAATTGTATTAACAACTGTTAATTTTCTACAAATAAAACGCTGGTAGAAAATTAAACATACATCGATAAAATTGACAATCAAAATTTGGTAACGTAATTCAACAAATCTAGCTTAAATCTGTGGGATCCGCACTCAGCTTAATTAACTTTTAAGAATGTACAATAGTTTTATACAAGGTTTTATTGTGCCAACACCACTCAACCCCTGACATTATCCACTCGTACTCATACACTGTAAAAGTATTTCACTATCAGTAACACGATCACCTTGTGCTAACCTTAACAGAGAATTTTTGCGACGATGATTGATAATAAGGACAATAATAAAAACTCAAGTGAATGAATCAATAATATCGTAAACAAGGACAAACAATTGAGACAAAAAACACTCCCCTAAATATGCAATTTCATCAATCGAAAGTGTGGAAAGTTGTAGAACAATATCTGTTATGAACCTATGAGAAGAATCATTGATCAATCCACACACATAAGCCGCCAAAGATAGCTCTAGATATCACTTAAAAAGGCCCACACGGGTAACTCAGTTGGTCATTGAAAGGGAAGTTGAGATCAAGGCCTTAGGTTCGAGTTCCGACAGCGGCAGTGTGAGAGTTCATCCAATGTGGTGACTCTTTGTGCGCACCGGCGTTGGGCTACTTTTCTGAGAAGCTGGCTGAGATCAGACCGTGATTTACCCCCTCATTACTCTGTCGGGCCGGGATGTGGGGGCGCCTAAGTTGGACGATTCTACCTTTTGAGATCAAGATATCACTTAAAAAATCTGCACATTATCTTTTAATAAGACACGGTAATTTTATCCCAAACAAATACTATCTTTATTAGGATTTTATCCTTCATTCAGTCTCATCGTCAAGAATACTACACAAAGTAGATTACTTATCATAATGATATTCCACATATAATCAACTATGTCTAATTATAAATAATGTCTAAAATTAATTAATAAGATATCTTAACATAATTAATCTCTAATATTCATAAAAATTTTCATCCACAAACAACTTATTTTATTTATAAAATTACAAATTATTTTGTAATCCTTTTCTTATTGTTTCAAAATGATTGTTTGGTTACTTTTGCCAATATTTTGTCGGGTCAATTTTTTCCGTAAGAATTTTTAATAATACATAAATTGTCTCTCTCATCATTTCCATATTTCACAATTATAACATCATGGAAGTCTGTTTTAACTTCACAAGGATTAGGTTCTGTATATATTATCCATTAAAATAAACATTTTTATATAATATTAATTCAAATATCATTTATATATGAGTACAACAAAAATTAGATAGAACTAGTTAATTATAATTTTGACTCCTTAAACTAAAATTGAAATTTTAAATAAAGGATAATCGTTATCATTTCTTAATTAGAAGAGCAAAATACAAACAAGACTAATGAAAAATTGATGACAAATACCTGAAATACATTTATAATGAGTTAGACATATGCAACTAATACTTAAGAAAATAATTAATAAACATGGTAAATTAAATGCTTAAAATGCTAAATGGGAATTTTTAATTAAATTCACCCTAACTAATATAATAAACTGAATTAATTCATTAATAGATTAATATTGACAACAAAATTTTAGCATGTTTTCAATTTTTATTTAAGCTTTAAAATTTTAAATTTTATATAAAAATAATATTTGATAAAGAAAATAATGATTTCATTTATAAGATAATAAAATTTAAAAAAATATAAGAATTAATCAAATGAATGTAAGTTTGATGCCTTTATCCCGTCATATAATACAAAACATTATTGACATAGGTTGTCAAGAGCATTTAAGCATTTTTTAATAATATAATATATTATCAATTACTATAAATAATAATGATTAATATAATTAAATTATTTATTTTATTTTTAATTAATGCAATTTTTTGAAAAATATTTTTAATTTACTAATTATGTAATAAATATATTTTAAATTTAAAATAGTAAATTTTTTAAATAAAACTATTACTTAATTAATAAAATTAATTTATCTCTAAATTTGATCTAATGATTAATTATTATTAAGAATAAAAATATACTTATAATGATATTAATAAGTAAATAAAATTTCCTTTTTGTTAATTAAAAAACATCTAAAAAACGAAATTAAAAAACTACAATAAAATAAACCCCAACGACCCCTAAATTTCACATAACCAAAGATAGTTCTTAAGTATCAAGCATATGTCCGTCACTGGTCATAGTATCATCGTCCTTCTTCGATTTTTTCTTCCGCTTCCTCTCGGATTGAGGTTCTTTGGCTTTCAAATCGTTGCAAAAGGACCTCAGTGAGGCTGCCAGATGTTCATTTCTATGAGCTGAAAACACAGTGAAGAAAGCAAGCTTAATTTCAAGCTACAATCAAAGCCTTGCTTTCAATTTCAAGAAAACCCACCGCAAAGTACGACATCTTCCATGTTCACAGATTTTCGACCAGCATGCTGCGCGAACAGCTCTAGATCCTTTGCCACTTGTTCTGCGTTGCATTGTCAGGATCCGAATTAAGCTTTGGAGTTTATCGCGTAAAAGCTGTTCAATATGCATTGCCTATGCAACTCATCAAACATTCTTATACATCAACATAATACATATATTTCACGAGTTCTAAGATGGGCAATTTGAAATGACAGTCCAAAACCCTAATTTCACCTTTGATATTACTTTTAAGTCGGTCTAATTTGGATCCTAAGATTGTAAATTTTCAAATTCATCACAATAGATTGGAACCTAATTGCATTCACATCAAACTTCCTTCATAACAAGCACAAATCCAACAAATAAAGATTGGAACTTGAAGTTTTCCTGTTGTAAGTAAAAGATTTGAGAATCTTAGCGCGGGAAGAATTTTCTTTACCTGCATATTTATACGCAAGATCGACAATGCAAGCAGTAATAGGTTCGGGAATCTCCATGCCGTTGCTCTTCGCTGCTCAACACAAATCCATCACACGACTGGACTTGAAAGGGATCTAAAAATCGAAGGAAAGTGAAAATGAAATAGAAATTGATACCTTGGGATTCGGCGATAGAAATGGCGGAGAGCCTAAATCGGTCTTGTAGCAACTTGCTCTCTGAGTCGTCATCGTGTTCCCTCTCCGCTTCGCTCCCGTTGCCTCCTTCCATAGTCGTCTCTCTCTCTGTGGCTCCATTTTCTCGTTTCTTTCCATCTTTTCTAGGTGGCGGCACTGGCGGGAACCGATGCCATTGGTGCCAGTTATACGCAGAATAGTTCGCCGTTTCGATCACCTCGTGCAGAAAGCTACGGTATTTCTTTCTGGGTTTCTTAAATGGATTGCCGGCCCAGTCAGATTTATTTATTTTTTAAAAAATATTTTAAAAACAACTTTTTTTTAAGGGAAGAATGACGAAGTAAATTACAGAGCGAGGCGCGGGAAACATACCCCGGACTTATCCTCTAGAAGGATAGGATGATACCTGATAGGTGTAGTAGGTAAATAACAGGCGTCTTTAGCAAAATGTTCTGCATAATTTGCTAGATAATCGACACATCTGTTGCCCTCTCAGTAGATATGTCGATGAGTAACAGTCCAATTACTCTCAACCGGTTTTGTTTTGTCGCTCTCAACCGGTTAACATAGGTTGAGTCGAACCAAACCTAATTATCATTCTAACTTCAAAATTTTAAAGTTTAAATATTGAAAAAGAGTCATTTTAATCTGATGGGCCGGGCCGTGACCCATCTAGCCAGGGCCAGGTGTAGGTTGCTCCTACCCAACCCAGCCCGATCATAGACATGCATAATATGAACTCATATATTAGTAGCGAGCTTTATCCAATTAAAACTTATAAAATCTTAAGTAAGTTATCTTTTTAATTTTTAATAATTAAATAAAATATTCAAATGTATTTAATAATTTATTAGATAAAAACAATATCTATCGTGTTATATTCAAATAAAAATGTAATTTATTGTAATAGTATAAGCAATATTTTAACATTTAACGACACTAAGAATCTCGTTAAAACACGAGACACGAGATATACGAAAGTTCAATAATATGCGATCTTACTTACTTTTATATAACGAAGAAGCTATTTTCGACGGTGTAAACAATACAGTAACTATAATTAGTGAAAATTTTAAATTAAGCAAATAAATAATTTGACGAACTAAACACACAAGGAATCGGGATTAGGAACTAAGCGCCAAAGTCCAAGGTCTAAAACAAAACCTATTAAGAGTTTTTTCTGCAGACCCCATAAGTTGATTATTATGGCATACAAAAATTCCATATCTCGTCATCGAGCAAGAACACAACAAAACCAGTTGTCTCTGTTCTTGTCTTTTCTTTACATCAGTTCAATATTAAACTTGGCCAATGTTCAAGGGTGTCCCGGAAACTGATTTCCAAAACATAGCTATACCTCACTTCACATGGAATTCCAGCAATGTTGGCCACTGTTGCTGCTGTTTTTGGTCACAGGGTTGCACATTTTGTGTGCTGAATCTAAGTACATTGCTTACAACACAACTTCAAGAATTGTTCCAGGGAAGATTAACGTTCACTTGGTGCCCCACACGCATGATGATGTCGGTTGGTTGAAGACTGTTGATCAGTACTATGTTGGCGCCAATAACTCCATTCAGGTTTGCTTTACCTCTGTTTCTTTTGATCCTCCATTAATGTGCCAAGTTCTAATTTTCAGATTGACACCCTTTAAGTGGCTGATTTCAAAGGAAGTTAACTATGTTTGAGTTGTGTTCTTTGTTGGTTGGTGTCTTCTGCAGGGAGCCTGTGTCCAAAATATACTGGATTCTCTGGTTCCTGCTTTAATGGCTGATAGGAACCGCAAGTTTGTATATGTTGAACAGGTTTCCACTAGTTTTATTGAACTCCAATTTTCACTCCTGAGATAATTTTTTCGATTTGTTTTGCTCAAGTTTTATTCCCAACAAAGTCATGAAAAAGCTGCACCTTTTTGAATGTTTCAGGCATATTTCCAGCGCTGGTGGAAAGAACAGAACAAGAGAGTTCGAAATATAGTCAGGAAACTTGTCAGATCTGGTCGTTTTGATCTAATGTACCTTAAAATCAAACAAAATACATAAGATACGATTTGGGGTATCCTGGATCAAATTAGAATGTAAATTATTCTTCTTATTGTATTTTCTGTTGCAGAAACGGGGGTATGTGCATGCATGATGAGGCCACATCACATTACATAGACATGATTGATCAAACAACTATGGGACATAGATTCATCAAAGAAGAGTTCAACGTAACTCCAAGAATTGGCTGGCAAATTGATCCCTTCGGACATTCAGCATTACAGGCCTACTTGTTAGGTGCAGAGGTACCTAACCCAATAAAGATTTCTTCTCAAATCTGTTTACTGATAATTCTGCTGTATCATTCATCTGTATAGATATCCGATCCTTGTAGATTTGTTTGCATAAATGGGAAAAACCACAAGCAGCTTCTTACCAAGCCTATCTTGCTAATTTCATTAACACAGTGTCTGGCTTCACTCTTCAGGTTGGGTTTGACTCTGTCTTTTTTGGACGAATTGACTACCAAGACTATGCTAAACGAGCAAATGAGAAAAGCCTTGAGGTTGTTTGGAGGGGCTCTAAAACTTTTGGGTCATCAACACAGGTGAACCTTTTTAACCATTTCGTGTTTGTTTATAATGTGGTATGATATTGATGAGGCGAGATGACATAGATCATATATGTAAGTCTATCCATTTTATTGAGAAGGGTGAGGGTATGGAAACCCTGAAACATAGTTTCTTTGTCTTCCTGCGAGGAGTGAGCTGAGATACCTGCTTGAGAAGTGAGGTGAGTCATATGTGAAGGTGTATCACAATGCAAGTAGCCTGATTACACAAGCAGACATAGACAGGCAGCCATATTTGTTGTTTATCTTCTTTTATAACATTTGTTGTAAGTGGTATGATTTCTTGTTCTTTCACCTGTCTAGATATTTGCAGATGCATTACCTGATGGTTATGGACCTCCGGGTAACTTCTACTATGAAGTTAACGGAAATTTTGATTCCGCTATTGTACAGGTAAATAATAACTCAAATCCCTCCTTTCCCTTTTCCTGATGCTGTTAGCCAAGCATCCTTGACAATTCATTGTAACTCATATTTCTTCAATATATGATTGTGTTCTTTAATGTTGAAGGATGATACCAATTTGTTTGACTACAATGTCCCCCAGCGTGTGAAAGAATTTGTTTCTGCTGCAGTGAAACAAGTAAGAAACATAGTCTTCATTTGCTCATCGAGCTTAGTTCTGTTGTTCTCTGAAGACTCTCTCAGTTTCAAATTTCAACACCAAATAGCCATTCTGAGATTTACGTTATGACCTGAAAAGAGAGGACTGCTGATCTTACCAGGTGTCTTCTAGTCAGATCTGTGTAGCTAACTGCTTAATTTCTTTCCTTTTCCAGGCTAAGTTAACTAGAACCAATCACATCATGTGGACGATGGGGACAGATTTCCAGTATCAATATGCTGAGACATGGTTCAAGCAAATGGACAAACTCATCAACTATGTAAATAAGGTAAATCCATACTAAGATAGCTCATGAAGCTTAATGAGGTAATGAATAGCTCATCTAGTAATCCATACTAGAGAATTACAGAAAAGCATATAAACATATATTACAAGAAAGAAGATTTTATCATCTGCTGATCCTGAGTTACTGATATGCATTAATTGGCTAATGCCTAACCTCGTTATTCAAGTCGTCTGTCTTTCTGATACTTGAATCTTCACGTCATATTGATTTCATAATTCCTGATGCTAATGTAAGTACTGGATTGAAACATTTGCAGGACGGGCGTGTCAATGCTCTATACTCAACTCCTTCAATGTACACTGATGCTAAACACGCTACAAACGAATCCTGGCCTCTCAAAACAGATGATTACTTTCCGTTAGCTCCAATACCAATTTAGTTTTGCTTGTATGTAGCTTCTCCTCTCAATTTTAACCTGTCCAATATGGTTCAAATGTATCAGGTATGCAGACATGGAAAATGCATATTGGACAGGATATTTTACAAGTAGGCCAGCCCTCAAAGGCTATGTTAGAACATTGAGTGGTTATTATTTGGTAAGACCAATGTGAGTTGCCTGGTGAAATACTTGAAACAGATTATGCTCACCTGAATGCAAATTGTCATACAGGCAGCAAGGCAATTAGAATATTTTAAAGAAAGGAGTAAAGTAGGACCTAACACAGAATCTTTAGCTGATGCTTTAGCAATTATTCAACATCATGATGGAGTTTCTGGCACAGAGAAGCAGCATGTTGCTAGTGATTATGCGAAAAGGTTGTCAATAGGCCACATAGAGGTTTGTCTTCACCTTTTCCTGAATATTTTCTAAATTTGAATTGCTCCAAATCTAAATACACTTCTTGCAGGCTGAGGAAGTGGTTGGAACATCTCTTTCTTGCATGGTAAATATGACATCAAAAAATGATTGCATGAATCAAGACAACAAGTTTCAACAGGTAAACACATTCTGGTTAAATGCTGGTTTGTTTTACTTTGTATCAGCCTCTCACTGCATAGGCTTTACTTAACACTGAACCATTTCATCATTAGATTAATACACTTAAGGCAGAGTTAGTAGCAAAATTTTACAAATGTATGAGGGACGAAAGAAATATCAAGTTTATAGACTGTTTCTCATTCAAAATTTGGAATCTTTTATTTGGTTCTTGATTAATATCTACACGTTGGATCTACTGTAATTGTTGTGTCCTTTGAACTGTTTCAGTGCTCCCTTCTGAATATAAGTTACTGTCCAGCATCAGAGGTTAATCTATCAAAAGGAAAAAGCTTGGTAAGGACTTCTAAGAAGTTTTGTAATCATTCGCAGAACAGTTATTTTGTTTCACCAAACTTTATATAATCATCTCATGCTATCTGTTCTACAGGTGGTAGTCATCTATAATTCTTTGGGATGGAAAAGAGATGACATGATAAGAATTCCTGTCAGTACTCCTTATTACTCAAACTAGCGCCTAAACTTTGAATAGAAACATCTGATTCCTGTATGATGCTCATTTTTAACAATGAGAAAGCACATAGAAGTGGAATATATAATAATTATATAGTTCTCAGGACTGGACAGACATCTGTTTTGAAACATAGATATGGTTTCCCCAGTAAACTCTAGGTAAAAGCTGACAGCTTCACTTGTATAGGATGTATAGTATATGTGTATCTTCTAACCTTCCTAACTTGCTGTAGGTCCTGAATGAGAATGCCACAGTTAAAGATTCAAGAGGAAGAGAAATTGAGTCACAGATTTTGCCTCTGTTGAATGCCTCCTTAAGCATAAGAAAATACTATTCTAAAGCCTATTTGGGTATCTCTCCAAATGTGACTCCTAAATACTGGCTTGCATTTTCGGCATCGGTACCCCCTCTGGGTTTCAACACTTACTTTATCTCCATTGATAACTCGGCGGCTAAACAGGATGGTAATGATGATTGGTGCACCTGAAGTACCTCTCACGGAGAAGAAAGTGTATTCGTAGCTTTTAATATGAAAATTTCGTTATGCTTGTTCTGCAGCTACTACTTCTGACATGCATAGGCCAAGCACAAAATTTACTCAAACTGATGGAATTGAAATAGGACCTGGGGATCTGAAACTAATTTATTCCAGGAAAGAAGGAAAGCTTACTCAGTATATAAATAGCAGAAGCTTGGTACATTGCATTCCACTTGCTTCATCACAGCGTGTTTATTATTCATGGAGATTTTCTTTGATGTTTTAAGAAATAAAGTATTGCTTTCGTTTCTGAAAAGAATTTGCACCCAACTCATTTCCATCTCAAATTATAGGTAAAAGCATCTTTGGAACAAACATATGGCTATTATGCTGGGTACGAGGGCGACCAGGATTCACAGGTTTGCCCATTTCACTATTAATGTATTGTTGTTCCATCATGCATGGAGAAGCTTATTTAAGTTCTGTGGAACTTCACTTTTTGAAGGCCTCTGGAGCATACATCTTCCGGCCGAATGGTACCTATCCCATCAAACCCGAAGGGCAGGTAGGAAAGCTTCTGAACAGCTTGACTCATAACAATTATGTGTTTGCTGTTCAGCATATGTGGAGTCTATATTTTAGGCTGACTTTATGATTTTGCGGGGTCTATATTTCAGGCTGACTTTACGATTTTGCGAGGACCTTTGCTTCACGAAGTACATCAAAGAACAAATTCATGGATTTATCAGGTATTTTACCTCATTGTACAATCATCAGCACCCAGTTGTTAGTTTCCCGAAGTCCAGGAACAGTTATATGACTTTATGTACAATCCCTGGAAGATTGCTTCTTGACAAATGATACCATCAGCCTAAAGGGCTGACTGGTCTGTTGGGGGAAGGTTGCTCATTCAATTTGTTTTCAAAAGATGAAACTATCTCTTCCAATTCACAACATAGTATCATGCATTGTAAAATTATCTGCTGGTACTCTGTCTGACCCATTCTTGCAGGTGACCAGATTATACAAGGGAAAAGAACATGCAGAATTTGAGTTCACTGTAAGTGTTAACAAAATTTTCATCACGTAAATCAATCTTTCTGTTTTAAGAAGTTGCTTTGAAGAGTTGGTAAGGGAGGAACAATTGTCACTAACAATATTCTCAACATCAGATTGGACCAATCCCGATTGATGATGGAATTGGCAAAGAGGTTATAACTAAACTCATGACAACTACAAAAAACAACAAAGAATTCTATACAGATTCTAACGGACGTGATTTCCTCGAAAGGGTATGCTCCTTATTTGGTCTACTAAAAATGTTCTGAAAGGGTTGGTGCATGTTGCATCTGTGTCACAGAATTACTGTTATGCAGATTCGAGACTACAGACAAGACTGGGACCTGAAAGTAAATCAACCTATTGCAGGAAATTATTACCCGGTAATAACCTACCTTTATGATCATGCTTTTAGGGTGGACAACTTGTCAGACCATAGTAAAGATTAACATACATAGTAAAGATTAACATACTTCCTTTTCATCCAGGAAGCTTGGACAATAAGTGACTGTGCAAAGAATGCATTGAGATGCAACAGATGAAAAAAAGAGTTAATAGTAA
Organism: Erythroxylum pelleterianum; assembly: GCA_027563865.1. NCBI lineage: Eukaryota > Viridiplantae > Streptophyta > Magnoliopsida > Malpighiales > Erythroxylaceae > Erythroxylum > Erythroxylum pelleterianum. The sequence goes on along the minus strand of JAOQMR010000006.1, from coordinate 27,808,704 downwards.
AGTAATAAAATTGAAAATATAGGACAGTAGGACAGTAGCAATGTTGCACCCTTCTAAAGTAACTGACATACTAAAGTTTTACTTGCACATACCTGTGTAACTGATAATTGTTTCAGGCATCTTATGATATCCTCCTCATTCCAGATTAATCTTGGAATATACATAAAGGACAACATTTCAGAGGTATCTATCCTGGTTGATCGAGCTGTAGGAGGATCAAGTATTGTCGATGGACAATTAGAACTCATGGTCCACAGGTTCTTCTTCCTAAAATCCAATTCTAAAAGTCAGGAAGCAACCATTTTTGGTCATAATTTGTTATGTTAATTAGTCATTTCCTTTCCTACAGGAGGTTGCTTAAAGATGATTCAAGAGGAGTGGGAGAGGCGTTGAATGAAACAGTTTGTGTTCACAATGAATGCAAAGGATTGACTGTAAGCACAAACTCATTCACCTCAGAGTTATATTCACAAACATTCAGTTCACATCCATTATAATTGTATTTACAGATTGTGGGGAAGTATTACCTCAGAATCGATCCTGCCGGCGACGGAGCCAAGTGGCGTCGATCATATGGCCAAGAGATATATTCTCCATTCCTCCTAGCCATCGCAGAGCAGGTGAAGCTGCGGGCACTGAGACATTTCCTTTGGCAATGCGGTTAACTGGTGTTGAAGTAGTCTCATGTTCTATCAACATATTGCAGGATTCAGATAGTTGGACAAAGTCTCATATTACAACCTTTTCTGGGATGGATCCTTCTTATGTTTTACCTGACAATGTGGCAATTGTAACTCTTCAGGTGTGTAATCTTCTCTTCCATTGAAGAAAATCTGCTCAAGTAATTAACTGTGCTAATGGTTGACAAATCATTCTCTGCATCGAAACTACAACTGAGACTTAATTGATCTTTGCTCATTATTAGCATCTTGAAGGCGTATCTTAAGAAATTGTACAGGAAAATCCCACTTAGAGTTCAATATCTCACTCATCACTAAAATTACAGGAATTGGAGGATGGAAAAGTTCTACTTCGGTTGGCACACTTATACGAGGTTTGCACCTGTTTTCTACACTTAACGTTCTGAGTTTGACCCCCATTTCAATTTCTAAGTATTTCTCTCTTTTGGCGCATCAAATACTAGATTGGGGAAGACAAGAATCTGTCGACGATGGCAGGAGTAGAGCTAAAAAGGGTCTTTCCTTCTAAGAAGGTAAGACAAAATGTTCGCATAAAGATGACATCTTTAAGGCTTACTGATGCTCCAAAAGTCTGATAATATTTCAATCTTAAATGAATTATCAGATAAACAAGATAACAGAGACTAGTTTGTCCGCCAACCAAGAAAGAGCAGAAATGGAGAAGAAGAGACTGGTTTGGAAAGTAGAAGGCGGTTCTGAAGAAGAGCAAAAGGTGTTAAGAGGAGGCCCTGTAAGCCAAGAAACACTAGTTGTTGAGCTGTCTCCAATGGAAATTCGGACCTTCCTCATAGACTTTGGTTCTAAATGAGATCGATTTTGCTTCTGGTGCACAAGTTGCTTAGGCATCAACTCCCACTAAATCTGGGAGACCGTAGTTTTACAGCTTATATGCTGACATACTTCTCCAAGAAATAAATAAAGTTGAAGCCTTTTGTCTTTAACCATAAAGATTCAAGTTTTACAATTGAGTGGCCATCCACGACCAAACGATGAAAGCACATCACTTTCGAATAACAATGGCTTCATTCCCTGATTAGAGTCATTTTTTCACCTCGTGCATATTTGTGGAAATTCCTTCTCGAGACACTTAATGTATACCAGCATGTCGTTACCAAAGCTGAGTTCTTTTGAATTTTATACTGCACTCTTCTGAAATAAGATAAATGGTCGCGGATAGCATTAAAATTTAATATTTAATATTATGCAAAATTAATCTATTAATTTAAAATATTAAACATCAAACCCATTTATACTTTAAAACTATATAAAAGATGTAATTAGGGTTTGAAAGTGGAAGAAAATGGTGTTTGATTAATAGGTTAAATAAAACTCAAAGCTAAAGAATTTGATGAGTTGTTGCAATTAATTCATTAAGATGTTTATGGCTAAATGGATGTGAGAGTAAGGCATGGAGGTACTTATTTCATCGACTATACTCGGTATAGTTATCTATTTAAGTTCTCAAAATTTAAAGCATTATGTTGTTTCCCAAAATATATAACTTTAGTTGAGAATCAACTAGAAAATTTGATTAGGTATAAGAGGACTTATTTATTCAACTCAAGAGATTATGTGATGAAAACTAATTAGGTGGACAATTGACTATTCTATAAACCCATTGATATAATGGTGGTGAAGAGAGGAGTAATATAAATTTTCTCAGAATGGTTAGGTCTATAATAACATTGGCTAGTTTGCTTATCATATGCTAGATGATATGTTACTAATTACCAAATATGTACTTGATTGGGTGCTATCAAACCAGTTACCAAAACCATAAAAGTTATAGATAAGTAAAAGATATGATTTATCATATTAAGTTTTAAAAGGATGTGTTACCAATATCAATGGTTCCTCTCATAAGTATAGAAAGTGAGGTCCTTAAAGGTAAAAAAAAGTATCTTTAAAGATATTCTGAACATTCCAAAGGATAAATGTTCAAAGGTGAATGAGGTAATAAATGTGTAATCGAATTTATGCCACAAGATATTACATTCTTATAGACTGATTTTTCTAAAAGTAAGAAAAAGAAAGTTCAAAATTTTTCTCTATATGAGATAATGAATCAGAATGATCTAGTAAGATGATATTAATCGGATAGAATGTATTCAAATGAGAGCAATTTAGGAGATAATAAATTAGTATATGATCAATGGCAACTGTAGCCTAGTGGAAGTTCTTTACTACTATCTGATTCCAATATGAGAACTGTGAACTTAGAGAGATAAATGTCTCAAAATTTTCAATTGTTCCCATATTATGAGTGGATCAATCCTTAGACAACCATTTAACGTTGAAAAAAAACCTTTATAGTAGTTCCATAAGAAACTTATAAGTTGCAGAAAGTGAAAAAGGCTCTATCAAGTTTTGCTAAGGACGAATAAGTTATATCAATAGAGAAAAATGAACTTTATTAAGCTTGATATAAGTCTAAGACTTAGGTAAGCTCCTTGAAGGGTGTAAGGCCATTAAGAATAAATGAGTTCTCAAATGTTAAGTGAAAGACTAGTGACAATTTTGAAAGATATAAAGCACATCTAGTGATAAAAGGATACACACAACAGAAGAGATTAATGATAAGAAAACATTTTCATTTGTTGTGCGGTTTACATTACTTTAACTAATTATAACTTTAACTATAATGGATCTTGATATGCATCAAATGGATGTAAAGATTGTGTTCTTAAACGAAGAACTAAATAAAAGAATTTATATGAAACAACCACCTAGTTTTCTTATCCATCAGTAAGCTCCCTACCTACAACTGGATGTTATCTTTGTTAATTATAGCATTGTTCATATTATGATTATCCAAAGTTATGGTTAGGAAATTCTTATCAATGTTCCTGTCTATCAAGTAATTGGCCAATACATTTATTAACCACTCACTTATATGT
>JAOQMR010000006.1:27789888-27803175 GCA_027563865.1 Erythroxylum pelleterianum | reverse complement strand
TTTCTTCCCTTCTTGCTTAACCTCTCTCCGATCATTGTTCCACTGATAGTTGTTGTAGGCAATTTTCTCCAATAACAAGAAGGCCTCGTCTTCATTCTTGTCCATTAAATCGCCTCCAGCCACAACATCGATTGTACTTCACATAACCGGAGAAACTCCGTTGTAGAATATTTGAACAATCATCCACTTCGGTACACCGTGATGTGGCATTTGCGTTGAAGCTCCTTGTACCTCTCCCATGCTTCGTACATCGACTCATCTTCTTTGGGTTGAAATAAGGTAAGCTCACTTCTCAGCTTTGCCGTCTACCAAGGTAGAAAATACTGAGCCATAAAAGCCCTGGATAACTCTTGTCAATGGTTGATCAAACCAGGTGGTAGCTAATGGAGCCAATCCTTAGCCCGATCTCTCACAAAAAATGGAAACAATCGTAGCCTTATAGCATCCTCAGGTATCCCGTTCAGCTTCAACATTTCACAAATCTCCAAAAATTACTGCAGATGGACATGTGGGTTTTTTGTCGGGTGCCCTCCGAATTGATTCTACTGCACCATTTGTACAAGGCCAGGTTTTAACTCAAAATTATTTGCTTGCACAGGAGGCCTTGTAATGCTTGGGCGAAATTCCCCAAAATCTGGGACCGCATAATCCCGCATCGTTCTCTAAGTTTGTTCAACCATTTCCAATTTAACTGCCTCTTCTGTTGGAACAATTGTAGTAAATTCGGGTTCGATCTGGCGTTCCTGCACAAGCTGTGCGTTAAATGCTCCTGCCCGTTCTTTTCTCGCTTTTGCTTCCTTCCTTAGTGCCTTAGCTGTCTTCTCGATTTCAGAATCGAATAATAATGCTTCAGCGCTAACGGACTTTCGCATAGACTAAGTATAATATAGCAAGATCAAACGCAAGGTACAGAAAATGCAAAATAAAAAGTAAACAGTAAAGAGAACAAATAAAACAAAAATTAATTCTAACAAAATCTATTAACACAAAATAAAAATAGAAAAACAAAAATGTCCAATTTAACCAAACAATCGGTCGCCTAATATTACTCAGGGATTACTCTCCGGCAACGGCGTCAAGAAACTTGATGTGATTCCTCAAGTTCACGGTCTCAAGTAGTACAGTATAATATCGTCCCATAGGGAGTAATTGTGTAACTACCAGGCTTGGATCACTCAATTAATTAGACTATGCGATTTTGTAAAAATGGAGAATTTAAAATAAGAAATTTAACTATCAAAAATAATAAAAATTAAAGCTAAAGAAAATGTGAAAATCTCTAGGGGTTTAATTAGAATGGAATGTGATAAGCTTCAAGGATGGTTCCACTTTTAGCGTTTTCTATGGACTTTACCTCGGTCAATTTATGAGGCGAATTTTGGTTGATAGAAGGTTAAGTCTAGAGTTTCTTAGATCCTTTTTCAAGGTATCAAAGGAGTATTACGCAATAATCCTAATTTACTATCGTAAACTAGCAATCAAGCATAACCCATTAAGTTCTTTGCTAACCTGATTTTTTTCTCTCATAAATTCAGTTTATGTCTAAATCTGAAATTTATAAGTTCCCTGTTTGGAGTTCCGTTGTCAATTTTCACCTATCGGTTCTTCAATTAACAACTAACGTCAAGTAATTGTTAGCCAAAAATAATACCAGCAAAATTAATTTCAAAACAGAGAAATCAATACCAAAAATCTATACAAATAAATCAATCGAGATTTAGTCCATAAAAATTAGCTAAAAGCTTCAGCCCAACCTTGAAGCTTTGAGGGAAAACTGCTCACTTATAATAAGATGAAGACCACATAAATCGGGATTAGCAAACAACATAGAAAGACACAAAAAAATAGATATAAAAATAAATGAGTTTAGGAATTAATGGTTGCGTCCCTCATTGTTGGTGCGTCTCCTGACTGCGTTGTTACTTTGGTGGTGCCTCGTATGCGTCTTCAACACTGCTACTTTAGCTCTCCTCTAATTGGTGTTGCGTTAGTCTTGGAGGCCCCTCCTTGCGTCAATTCTCCTTCTTTTCTTTAAAACCCACCAGCTGAAAATGTTCTTTGCCAAAACCTGTTGTTTTTCGCCCCTTGTCCCACCAGCTCCTCTATGGTTTCACGTCCCCCTTAATTTGTAAAGTTGGTGCTTTTGTTGAATGAGTAATGGAGAGTTCGTTGGTTTAATTGTTGAGTGAGTGGAGAGTGGCCCCTTGAATGTGTAACGTGAGTGGTGGTAACCAAAAGAAGAGTGAGTGTTTGTGTATATGGTGGGTCTTTAATGTGCGTCCGTGGAGTTCCACTTGAGTGGAGAGTTTTGTCCAATTAAAATGGAGAGTATCTTGCTTATTTGCTGTTGTAACCTCGTGGTCCCCCTTTGGATTGTTTTTTGTGTAAAGTTAACAACCCCCTTGTGAGTGTAACGTCCCTCTTAATTGCGTGAATGGTGGTTCAGCCTTTGGAGCTGTCTCTTTGCATGCATGATTTTCGTTGTATCTTGGAGTTGTCCTCCTTGCATGTGTGGTGGGTCATTTGGTGGAGCCCCCCTTAATTTTTTGTTGTCTTGCGTCAATGCCCCTTCCTATGTCTGCGTGAATGCTTTCTAGCTGGTGCCTCCTTGTGTATTGTGTTATTCTCCTCCTGCTCACAGTCTACGCCTCTCTCTATCCTCCACTTGCGTGGCTGAATTTTGTTTGCTTTTTAAGTGGAAAATTTCCTTGTGCGCTACCTTTCAGTTGCGTGCTCTCCACTTGATTTGTAGCAAATTAAATCACGCAACATGATTTTTTTCTTCTGCTGGGTCCCCTACTTGTGCGTTTTGGCTCAACGCATGTGATTTTTCCCAGCGTTGATTTATTTCTCCTTGTGCTCTTCGATTAATTAGACAATTTTTTTTGCAAAACCTCCTTTTCTTTTGTGTTTATGTTCCAACCCCTATAAATCACGCCAGCTACCTTCTTTGATTTTCGTCTTGGACTGTTGTAGTTCTTTACGACTAAAATCAAACGCATTTCCTACAAATTAAACATGAACAATTATAAATGCAAATTCAGGCGAACTAAGCAATTTAGCAAGAAAATTATATATATAACCCAATAATTAATCCAGAAATTAAAGGAAAATGCCATTAATTCTAATGATAAAAATGCCTTCAACACTTGCAAGGTTGGGTACATATGGAGCTTTAGAGACATAACGTGAAGGACCTTCCAAGCACGATAGCGACTGCGGATGCCTTAATGGATCTCCAAATGCCAACACCGATTTGAACTAGCTACGAGGACAAGAAGAATGGTGGAACGCGGAATGGCTTGGAAAACGGCAAGGAGAAAGTGAGTGAATCTTCTCAAGGTAAGAAATAATCAAAATGAGATATTGCTTGCCTCATTTGTGAAGAGTCGTATTTTGCTTAAGAATACCCAAGACGGAAGGCGGGTGAGGAGCAAGTAAATTACATGGTTGTGAAGGATCAAGAAGAGGGAGAGGAGGACTCGACAGAAGAAGTCTATCTTAACAGTTTTGCTATGTTAGGCGCAATGGGCCTTGTGAAGGAGCATTTGAACAAAAGCAAGGAGAAACCCGATGGAGAGGGAACATAGTACCTGGGAAATGTGCCAATGACTAAAGAGTCTTCGAACAAACCACACTTGGAGGAGTGTCCACAAATTATTTCGACAAGGGCATCGATTTCTTTTGGTGGAGGTGGTTTGTTAGAACCCTAAGTTCGAGATAGAGGAATCATACAGGCATTGGTGAGCCTTGACCAGTGTTTGACATGTGGAACAATAGAACAAGGCAAAGGACTAGCGAGAAAGCAAAGACAAAGAGTTGCAATGTCAAGTGTTGGCATGCATTGGTGCACACTGGCAGAAATCTTCGACAAGATGTAAGATCAAAAGAAAGCTTGAGATAGACATCGAGTGAAAGGTTAACTGGATCACACGCATAACGGGAATATGCGAGAGTTCCAATATGACTTACCAAGTAGATCAAGTATGGTGTGAGTTTTGGACCTTGTACGAGCAGACTTGACTAAGGCTAAGTTCTTGATGAACTAAGGACTTAGTGTGTGCTCAAGTAAACGGACCATGGCTAATGAAGTTGGCATGAGTAAGTATTGGACGAACCATTGTGTTATTGGCTTGGATGACTCATTATTAACGGATAGAGATGAGGAGATTTTGGATGATGTGCCGGATAAGATCCCATTGGATGAACATCAGCTCTAAGAGATAAAGATCATGTGGAAGGATTATCTAAAGATAGAGGAGATCTTCGTGGATATAGATAATCATTATCAGATAGTTTAATCTTTTATCTTGTTATTGTAATGTAGCTTAATTCTATTAGATATGTAATCTAATAAGGATAATATTGTAATCTTAGCTAGTAGAGTTTTATTAGGATTCTAGCTTAGTCATCTAGAGGTGCCTATAAATAGCTTATTTGAGCCTTACTCTTCTCAGTGATGGGAGTATGAGAGAAACACTATGAACAGATAAGTGGGGGAGACACTTAAGGATTGAGAAATCATTCATTTGTATACTTTGAGGGAAGTAATAAAGGTTGGTGTTTGCCTATCTTTTTTTATTGTTCTTAAAATGCCGAAAATTTTATTTTTTTCAATACTAGCCTGACCTTATAAGCCCTAACTATTAATACACGCTATTAAAAATTAACACAACAAATAAAGATTAATGAAACAACGTCATTGTTAAAAATAGAATTCCTAAATCGATTTACACAGCTTTAGTCTTTCGTTATTTGTTTGTTCTCCTTCAGTCCTCAACCCTCAGTCATTTGTTTTCTGTTTGTTCTTCCGACACCCCAAACTACTCTCACGTTGCAGCATACTATATCAGTAAGCTCTTCATTTCCGGTCCGTTCTCTCGATGCCCTCAGAGTGAGGGCGTCGGAGTTGCGTAATCTGAAAATCGAAGGGTGAGGGCGTCGAGAGAATAAATTAAAATAAAAGAAAAAAGTGAAATCAAAACATGAGGTCGTTGGGGCTACGTAATCTGATTTAAGTCAGCAAACTTAACGAAGGCACTAACGTCGGGTTAGAATTGAAAAAAATTGAAAGTTTGAGCATTTTAATGTCACTTCTTGAATTTCGGGTTAGAATTGAAAAAAATTATAAATTTGAGTATTTTATTACAACTTTTTAAAGTTTGGGGCTAGAATTGACAAATTGAGCCAAGTTTGAGACTTTTTTTATAATTAATCCATTAAATTATTGTTAACTTTAATTGCAATTTGTATAAAAATTATAATTTTAAATGTCATCTTTATATAGATTATAGATTTTTTTTAATTTTGTGAAAGTTATTAATTTTTAAATGCATATTAAATAAAACACACAGAATTTGACAAACTAAGCACACTTCAGAATCGAAACTAAGCGCCAACGTCCAAACTCTAAAAGCAAAACCTCTCGAAGAGTTTTTCCTGCCGACCCCAGAAGTCGATTATTATTGACATACAAAAATTCCATATCTCGTCATCAAACAAGAACACAACAAAACCAGTTGTCTCTGTTCTTGTCTTTTCTTTTACATCAGTTCTTCAATATTTAAACTTGGCTAATGTTCAAGGGTGTCCCAGAAACTGATATCCAAAACATAGCTATACCTCACTTCACATGGAATTCCAGCAATGTTGGCCACTGTTGCTGCTGTTTTTGGTCAAAGGGTTGCACTTTTCTCGCGTTGAATCTGAATACATCGCTTACAACACAACCTCAAGAATTGTTCCAGGGAAGATTAATGTTCACTTGGTGCCTCACACGCATGATGATGTCGGTTGGTTGAAGACTGTTGATCAGTACTACGTTGGCGTCAACAATTCCATCCAGGTTTGCTTTACTTCTGTTTCTTTTGATCCTCCATTAATGTATTAACTTTTACTCGTCAAATTGTCAGTCTTTAAGTGGCTGATTCTAAAGGAAGTTGGTTCATTTTGTTTGAGTTTTGTGTTTCATTGGCTGGTGTCTTCTGCAGGGAGCTTGTGTGCAGAATATACTGGATTCTCTGATTCCTGCCTTGTTGGCTGATAAGAATCGCAAGTTTGTATATGTTGAACAGGTTTTTATTAGTTCTATTGAACCCGATGTTTCATTTCTTGACCAAAATTTTATATTTGTTCTTCTTAATGATATCATTGCCAATTAAATTAAGAAAAAAAATGTTTCAGGCTTTTTTCCAGCGCTGGTGGAAAGAACAGAACAAAAGAGTTCGAAACATAGTCAGGAAGCTTGTTAGATCCGGTCGACTTGAGCTAATGTACCGTAAAATCCAACAACATATATGCTTTTTCTCGTTCTTTGTTTTTGTATGCATAAGATTGGATTTGGTGTATCCTGGAAATATTTTGTAATCAAATTGTGATGTAAACTGCTTTTTTCTTTATAAATTTTCTTCTGCAGAAATGGGGGTATGTGCATGCATGACGAGGCCGCAACGCATTATATAGACATGATTGATCAGACAACTCTGGGACATAGATTCATCAAAGAAGAGTTCAATGTCACTCCTAGAACTGGTTGGCAAATTGATACTTTTGGACATTCAGCAGTACAGGCCTACTTGTTAGGTGCAGAGGTATCTAAACCCGATAAACTTCTCTCCCCAAACTGTTAACTGAGAAATTGGCTGTATCGTTCATCAGTACGTACATGATCCTTGGACATTTGTTTGCACAAACAGGAAAAGCACAAACAGCTTCTTGTCAAGCCTATCTTTTGACACAATTTCTGGCTTCAGGTTGGGTTTGACTCTGTCTTTTTCGGACGGATTGACTATCAAGACCATGCTAAACGAGCAACTAAGAAGAGTCTTGAGGTTGTCTGGAGGGGCTCTAAAACTTTTGGATCGTCATCTCAGGTGAGCCTCTCTAAACATTTCCTGGTTGTTTATAATGCAATGTAAGTGGCCTGATTTCTTATTGTTTCATTTGTGTAGATATTTGCCGATGCATTACCTGATGGTTATGGACCTCCAGGAGACTTCTACTATGAAGTTAATGCAGATTTTGATTCCCCTATTGTTCAGGTAAATCATACGTCAAGAACCTCCTTTCCCTTTTCCTCCTGTCGTTAGCGAAGCATCCTTGACAATTCACTTTAAGTTCATATGTCTCCAATGTATGACTGTGTTTTTTATGTGAAGGATGATAACAATTTCTTTGACTACAATGTCCCCCAGCGTGTCGACGAATTTGTATCTGCTGCAGTAAAACAAGTAAGAACGTAGTTTTCATTTCTGTTCTCTGAAGACTCTTCCTTAGTTTCAACCTCAAAATGCCATTCTTAGACCTGGAATGAGAGGATAAATGATCTTATCAGGAGTAGTGATCTTGTCAGATTTGTGCATCCAACTGATTAACTTCTGTTTGACGGATGTAAAAAGCTAGTCCCTGTCTTTTCTTTTCTAGGCTAACTTTACTCGAACAAATCATATCATGTGGACGATGGGGGACGATTTCCAGTATCAATATGCTGAGACATGGTTTAAACAAATGGACAAACTTATCAACTATGTAAATCAGGTTTGTCCTCATCAAGACAGCTCATGAAGCTTATTGAGGCTACAAATAGCTAACTACTTGTGTTTAGTAGAATCATTTTACTTCCAAAAAGAATAATACAAAATCATATGTTCGTATAATAAAGAAAGAAGATTTTATCATCTTCTGATGATTGAATCATCTTTTCTGCTGATCCTGACTTGGTGGTATCTATTCAAGTCATCTGCCTTTCTGATACAGGTTCAAGCTTCTTATGATAGTTTTCTCATACTTCATGGGATCTTCAGATCATATTAATTTCTCTGAATCCTGATGCCAATTAAGTACTGGATTCAAACGTTTGCAGGACGGGCGTGTCAATGCTCTATACTCAACCCCCTCAATGTACACTGATGCTAAACATGCTACAAACGAATCCTGGCCTCTCAAAACAGATGACTACTTTCCGTTAGCTACAATACCGATTTAGTTTTACTTGTATGCAGCTTCTCCTCTCAATTTTAACCTGTCCAATATGGTTCAAATTTATCAGATACGCAGACATGGAAAATGCTTATTGGACAGGATATTTTACAAGTAGACCAGCCCTTAAAGGTTATGTTAGAAAATTGAGTGGCTATTATTTGGTAAGAACAATGTGATTTGCCTGGTGAAATACTTGAAATAGATTATTCTCATTCGAATGCAAATTCTCTTACAGGCAGCAAGGCAATTAGAATTTTTTAAAGGAAGAAGTAAATTAGGACCTAATACAGAATCTTTAGCTGACGCTTTAGCAATTGCTCAACATCATGATGGAGTTTCTGGCACAGAGAAGCAGCATGTTGCTAATGATTATGCGAAAAGGTTGTCAATAGGCCACACAGAGGTTTGTTTTCACTTTTCCTGAGTCTTTGCTAAATTTGAATTGCTCCAAATCTAAAAATGTTTCTTGCAGGCTGAAGAAGTGGTTGGAACATCTCTTTCTTGCATGGTAAATATGAAATCAAAAACTCGTTGCATGAATCAAGTCAACAAATTTCAACAGGTAAACACAATCATATCAAATGCTGACTTGTTTTACTTTGTATCAGCCCTCACTGCATAGTTTTTTTTTTTTTAACAATAACATTGAACCACTCAAGGCAGAGTTAGAAGAATTTTTACCAGTCTAAGGGACGAAAAAACAAGTTGTTCATAGACTGTTTCTAATTCAAGATTTGAAAGCCTTGATCTGGTTCTTGATTAATATTACATGTCGGATCTACTGTAATTGTTTGTGTCCTTTAAACTGTTTCAGTGCCCCCTTCTGAATATAAGTTACTGTCCAGCATCAGAGGTTAATGTATTGAAAGGAAAAAACTTGGTAAGGACTGCTAAGTTTTGTAATCATTCCAAGAACAGTTGTTTTGTTTTACTAAAATCTATATAATCATCCCATGCTATCTGTTCTACAGGTGGTAGTCGTCTATAATTCTTTGGGATGGAAAAGATATGACATCATAAGAATTCCTGTCAGTTATCCTTATTACTCTAGTTTAGCCGGTCCTTTTGCTACTTGAACATCTGATTTCCTGTTGCATGCTCATTTTTAAAGAATAAAAAGCACATACAAGTAGAATATACAATACTTGTATAGTTCTCAGGATTGGACACCATAAGGTTTCACAAAGTATATAATAGCCAAGAAATTCTGGTAAAAGGCGATAGCTTTACTTGCACAGTGTGTATAGCTTATGTGTATCTTTACACCTTCCTAACTTGCTGTAGGTTCTGAACGAGAATATCATGGTTAAAGATTCAAAAGGAAGAGAAATTGAGTCGCAGATCTTACTTCTATTGAATGCCTCCATAAGCATTAGAAACTACTATTCCGAAGCCTATTTGGGTATCTCTCCCAATGTGACTCCCAAATACTGGCTTGCATTTTCAGCATCCGTACCTCCTTTGGGTTTCAACACTTACTTTATCTCAATTGATACCTCAGCTGCTAAACATGGTGGTAAGCATGGTTGTCGTTATACATGAAATAGTTCTCATACATAAGAAAGTTTAATTATAGCTTTAACATGGAAATTTTGTTATGCTTGTTCTCTTTATGACCAGCTACTACTTCTGTCATGCAAATGCCTACCATAGAATGTGCACAAACTGATAGAATCGAAATAGGGCCTGGAAATCTGAAACTAATTTATTCCAGGAAAGAAGGGAAGCTTACTGAGTACATAAATAGCAGAAGCTCGGTATGTTGCTTTCCAATTCTTCATCCCTATATGTTTATTATTCATGGAGATTTACTCTAGCTGTCAAGTAATAAGGTATTGCTGTCAATTCGGAAAAGAATTTGCAACTAAGTCATTTCAATCCTAAATTAAAGGTAAAAGCATCTTTGGAACAAACATATGGCTATTATGCTGGGTACGAAGGCGACCAGAACTCAAAGGTATTACAGCACTCTCCTTGAGTTGACATTTTGTTCACTTCACTATCAACTCTAGTGTATTGTTGTGCCATCATGCATTGAGAAGCTTGTTTAAATTCTGTGGAACTTACCTTACTGAAGGCCTCTGGAGCGTACGTCTTCCGGCCGAATGGTACCTATCCCATCAAATCTGAAGGACAGGTAGGAAAGGCCTTCTGAAGAGCTTAGCTCACTAGTGTTTGCTGTTAATGAATAAATTTGGAGTCTATATTTCAGGTTGACTTCATGATTTTGCGGGGACCTTTGTTTCATGAAGTACATCAAAGAATAAACTCGTGGATTCATCAGGTATTTTATCTCATTGTACAGTCATCAGCAACCAGTTAGTTTCTCCAAGTCCAGAAACAGAAATGTATTCCAGTAAAAATGTTGCGTACAATCTCAGGAAGATTACTTACTTACAATGATACCATCAACCTAGAGGGCCAACTGAATTTGCTAGGGGAAGGTTGCTCTTTCAATTTGTAGTTCACTGAGAGAAACTGTTTACAACAGATACAATTATTTCTTCCAGTTCACAAATATAGTATAATGCTGCTTGAAAGTATCTTGCTGGTACTATCTTTGACAGATCCATCCTTGCACAGGTGACCAGATTATACAAGAGAAAAGAACATGCTGAGTTTGAGTTCACTGTAAGTCTAACAAAATTTTGCTCATGAAAATTTATGTTCTGCCTTAAGATGTTTCTTTGAAGATTCAATTGTATGGGAGGAACAATTCTCACTTAACAATTTTCTCAACATCAGGTCGGACCAATACCGATTGATGATGGAATTGGCAAAGAGGTCATAACTAAACTCGTGACAACTATGAAAAACAACAAAGTATTCTATACAGATTCCAATGGACGTGATTTCCTTGAAAGGGTACGTTCCTTATTTGGTCTGCTAAATGTTCTAAAAGGATTGGTGTTCCTTGCATCTGCGTCACAGAAGTATTATTATGCAGATTCGAGACTACAGAAAAGACTGGGACCTCAAAGTAAACCAACCTGTTGCAGGAAATTATTACCCGGTAACAATCTAACTTTTTGATTACGCTTACATAATCAGTTACTGCAAGATCATTTTTCCCTACGTAGAAAAACTGCAGGATACTTTAGAAGTTTCAGGGTGAATAACTTGGTAGAGCATAATAAAGATTAACAAACTTCTTTTTCTTCCGGGCTGCTTGGATAGTTAGTGATTATGCAAAAAATGCAATGAGATACAACACATGAAGATGTCAACAATTGTGGCTGATAGGTGTGCATACCATGCCTAGTAAGGACAAAATGGCTGACCATTTTGTCAGCCATTTACATAAGGCACTCCTGTATATAAAAAGGCAAGCGTAGTATAAAGAAACACACAAGCAAAAAAAGAGAGACATGAGGTGAGAGAAAAAAAAAAGAGAAAGAGATAAAAATATTATGTATATTTTTGTGGGTTTAGTTTTTTCTCCTTATAATTCTTCAGTTTTTCAGTAGTAAAATTTTTCTATCCTTGCTTGTATTTTTTAACCCTAATTTAGGGGTTTTCCACGTAAAATCCATATGTCTATTTTATCTTCAATATTTTCAGTTTCATTTTAGCTACGACCCAGCTCTATCTAAGTCCCAATTTTTCACAAGTGGTATCAGAGCCAACCTTTGGGTGCATATATTTGTTTATTATATGCTTTGTGATTGCCACTAAGAGAAGATCCTCCACATCAAAAGATAAGTTATATTATTATACACCTTTTCTGAAGGCATTATTCTTAAACTGTTCGTAGTAGTAGCAATGGCAGCAAAGTACGAAATTGAAAAATTCAACTGGAGAAATTTCTTACTATGGAAGTTGAAGATAAAGGCGATCTTAAGGAAAGACAATTGTCTGGCGGCCATTAGTAAAAGGCAAGTTGAAATCACAAATGATAAGTGGAACGAGATGGACAAGAATGTTGTAGCTAATCTTCACCTAGCACTAGCTGATGGAGTATTATCCAGTATAAAGGAGAAAAAGACGACAAAGAAAATATGAGATCACCTCACAAAATTGTACGAGGCCAAATCACTCAACAACAAAATTTCTCTGAACAAAAAACTATACACTTTAAGCACGGCGGAATCCACTTCGGTAACGGAGCACTTAAATACTTTAAATACTCTATTTTCCTAGCTCACATCATTGGGGCACACAATAGAGATAAGTAAATGTGCAAAACTTCTACTCTAAAGTCTACCAGATTCGTATGATCAACTTGTCATAAATTTAACAAACAACACAGACACTCTAGTTTTTGACAATATTGCAGCTGTTATTCTGAAAGAAGAGGGTCGGCACAAAAGTAAGGAAGATAGGTTAGAAAATTCGCAAGAAGCGGAGGCCTTGGCGGTGACAAGAGGAAGATCAACGGAACGTGGCCTAAATGGGAGTCATAGTCATGGTAGATCGAAATCCAAGAGTAAGAAGAATTTCAAGTTCTACAATTGTGGCAAGAAAGGGCACCTGAAGAAGGATTGTTAGAATCTGAATAAGAAAGATTCTATTCCTTAAAGAAATGCGGCAAATACTTCAGATGATGGAGGTGCAATGGTCTGTGAAGCGGCAACGACTATTGGAGACAAGAGAAGATTTGTTGATGTATGTCCTCTTGATTCAGCAGCTGCTTTTCATATTACCTCTTGAAGATAATTACTCCATCAGTATGAATTTGTCTCCGGAGGATCTATGTACAACTGTAATGATCAAGCTCTGAAGATCGTTAGTATCGGCACCGTCAAGTTAAAGATGTATGATGGGACAACTCAGATTATTGAAAAAGTGTGACACGTGGAAGGCCTGAAGAAAAATTTGTTGTTTGTAGGGCAACTAGATGATCTCAGTTTCAAATTTGAGATTTAGAACAAGATCATGAAGTTGATTAAAGGATTGCTTGTATTTATGAAAGCAGAGAATATAGCTGCAAATTTGTACATGCTAAAGGGAGAAACTTTGCAAGAAGGAGAAGTGTCAGTGGCTGTGATGAGTCCAGGTGAAAAATCTGCAATGACATGGCATAAAAAGCTTGAACATATGTCTGAACATGGAATGAAGATACTTACAGAGAAGAATCTACTTTCAGGTCTCACAAAGATATCACTTGTAACACCCCACTCCCGCAAGACCCGAACCTGACATCGACGGTGATATCCGAGTCCGTGCCCCGCGAGGGTGGCGTGTCACATCACTCAGTCGATTAGAAATCGGTATGTTTATATGTTTATCTCAATCACAACACAATATGCGGAAGTTCAGAATCAAATAGGGCGTAAGCCCTTCCCATTCATACAGTGCCATTTATCA
>JAOQMR010000006.1:27753442-27766456 GCA_027563865.1 Erythroxylum pelleterianum | reverse complement strand
AGTTACTAAATAAAATAAATATCAATGTGATGTCTGAATTGATTGTACTGTCTTGGGTGGCATCCACATATCCTCCCAGGGGGTATTTGGGTGTTACAGTTTTGGTCCTAACCTGAAACTTTTAGAAGTGTGGGAGTGTTTAGCTAAAATATGCTTACTAAACTTTAGAAAAACCACTATTGGACCTAAAAAATTTTATTGTGTTTTTATTGGTTATGCTCAAAATAGTGCAACATAGAGATTTGTATGTTTGAATGATCATTCTATTTGTGAATCTAGAGATTCTGAATTTTTCAAATATGTTTTTCCATCGGAGAAGAATGACTTTCGTATTAATGTTGGTCCTTCTGATATTGTTTTGATGCCTTTGTTCTTTGCCGTCTAGTTTTGTTTCAAATGAGTATATGAATAACCTAGGAGGAGTAAAAGAAGAAAAATAGAAAACAGTTTTGCACCTAATTTTATTACTATTTTTTTGTTTGAAAATTCTGATAGAATGAATGAGGACATAGTGCCTGTAATTCTAATTGATGAAGATCCTAAAATATTTGAAAAGACAATAACTTTTATAGAAGCTAACTTTTGGAAAGAAGCCATTAAAAGTGAGTTAGACTCTATAATATCAAACCATACTTAGGACTTAGTTGATTTGTCTAAAGATAGTAAACCGATTATGGTTAAATAAAATACTTAAAAGGAGAAGGAGGCCTGATGGACCTATAGAAAAAATTAAGGCAAGATTGGTAGTAATAGGCTACACTAAAAAAAAGGGCATTGACTATTTTGACACATATTCTCTTGCAACTAAAATTGTTACTATTAAAACTCTTGCTCCACTAGCTGCTATTCATAACCTGGTAATACATCAAATGAATGTTTAAAACAACCATTTTAAATGGTGATTTTAAAGAAGAAATATATGGAACAACCTGAAGGTTATGTAATTCCTGGTTAGGAGGATAAGGTACGTAAACTTAGAAAATCTCTTTATAACGTTTTAAACAAACTCCTAAACAGTGGTGTGAAAAATTTAAACACATATTAGTAACCAATGGGTATATTGTAAATGAGTCACATTCTTATGTGTATTCTAAAGTTTTTGGATCAAATGATATGATTATATGTTGATGATATGTTCATTTTTGATACCAATATAAATCTGATAAAAGAGACCAAAATTTTCTCATCTTCTCAATTTGATATTAAAGATTTAGGATAAGGTGATGTGACTTTTGTATTAAAATCACTAAAAATGATAATGGTTTTTCCTTGTGTCTATCACAATATACTGAGAAAATGTTGAAATTTTTTTATTGTTTTGATGTAGTATCTTTTGATGACTCTTTCCCGACCTTCGCAAAGCGAGGAACCTTGTGCACTAAGGCAACCCTTTTGATGTAGTACCTATGGGAACACCTTCTGATCATAGATTGCCACTTAAAAACAACAAAAGACATAGTGTTTTACAATATGAATATGCTAAGATCATAGGTAGTGTAATGTTTCTTATGAACTATACTAGGCCTACATAGCCTATGTTGTTAGTAGTGATACGAACCAAGGTGGTGACACTCAAGGTGTCGTTTTTCCTAATGGCCTGATAACTAGGAGCAAGGCGCGACATATGAAGATCAAATTGAATACTTTTGTTCAAGAGTTCATCTCTAGCGAATTCAAGATAGCTTATGGCGATCGTGAGAATTCGAAGTACAAGAATGAAGCTCGTTGGACTCATCTCGGAATTTTGGAAAAGGCCAATGATAGTAGCAGCCCATATTGTTGAAGAAGAGCCCAACATATGTCTCCATTTGGCAGCCCGTAAAACCCAAATTTACTACAGATTTGGAGATGTCTACATACAATGAACTTGAATAAGAGTTTGCAACAAGGGGTGATTCTTATTTCCATTCGTCACTTGCTAATAAGATAATCTCTAATTATCTCCTATTTACCATGGAGATTAGATTGATTGGCAATTAATTGTATTTATCACTTAGTTAATTATTATTTTAGTAATTACTTAATTCTTATTGGTTGATACACATCATATATGAGTTTTAAGTAAAGTATATTGGTTAGATTTTTTTTATCTTTTCTTTTACTAGATTATTATTAGGAGTTTGTTTAGTTTACAACAACTCTTTTACCTTGCCTATAAATAGGCTTCATTGTTTAAGCATTAGCCACAAATTGAATAAATTGAGTATTTTTGTTTCTTTTTTAAATTTGTGAGATACAAATTTTGAGAGTTGAGTGATTCTTCTCTTGTTGGTTTTTGGAGTTTGTTACTTTTCGAATTCCACGGAGTTGTAAAACTTCAAACTTTGTTCTTGGTTATCGACATTTCTAGGAGTCCGTCTTCTAGGGGTTTCGTAGGGAGTTCGCTCAATTATTGGTGTTTTTTTGGTTACAAGTTAACCAAGGGTTCCATAGGATTCGAGATACAGGAAGTCACACTTGTGCACAATTCAATTCATTTTAGGCAAACTTTCTACCAAAGACTTACACTTTCCTTTACTTCTCAATTTAGTCCCTTTATACTCAATTTTATCATTATATCTTTCTAGTCTAATTTGGGTATTTTGTGTCTAGATCCGGGGGTTTCTGCATCAAGTAGATTGAGTCGTTGTACTCATAATCTAAATAATGAACATTAAACTACACTTCATCGTTTACTTAGATACCTAAAAGGTACAACAAATTGGTATTTTCATTTTAGTAAATTTCCTACAATGTTAGAAGGATTCTGTGATGCAAACTGGGCAACTAATAATGATAAACTAAGCTCTACTGGTGACTATGTCTTTATTATAGGTAGAGGTGCTATATCGTATAAATCAGCTAAACAAGCTTATATTGGACGCTTAACCATGGAATCAAAATTTATAACCCTTGAATTGGCAAGACAAGAAGTATAATGATTAAGGGACTTATTGACAAACATGCCATTGTGGGAAAGATCTTTAGTGTCGATCTCTCTACATTGTAATTCACAGACAACTATTGGGGTTGTCAAAAGCAATGTTTATAATGGTAAAAGAAGACATATGCGCATTAGATGTAGTGCAGTTAGACAACTCTTAAAAAATGGAGTGATTTTATTGGAATTTGTTAGATCTTAAAGGAATTTGGCAGATCCTCTCACTAAAGGACTAACAAGGAGAAATGTTTTTGAGTCGTCAAGAGGGATGGGGCTAAAGCCCATTGACTGAGACAATGCGGCGGATACCATTTTTTGGTCAAACAAAGTCATACGAGTCATATTATGCACTACACTTCTCATCATTATGACTTGTGTTCGTGCATAATGGCTCCATAGCCCTTTGTGTTGGTTCATTATAAATGCTATTGATGGATTCCATTTGTAGAGGTTAAGTCTAAGAAACTCTTAATGGTTTCATGGTTATGAAATGAAATCACATACTTGAGTGTGAAGGTGGGTCACCTTCTATGAAAGATTTGGGTTATCTTTCTAGAGCACTCGTGAAAAACCAAGGTGTGCATATGACCTTTAAAAGCGCCTAATTTATTTATCATGAAACAATGAACATTAAGTATATGATATGTAGTGAGAGGGTCTCGACTTGTGTTTTATGAAGTTCAAGAGTAATTCACTTTATTGACTGAGTTGTTGCCTCATTTCAATTTGCATGAATTCAATCAAATGGTATTGATGTTTAAATATTTGTCCCTTATGTTGCCCAAAATTTGTTTCTTTCTTCTTAACAAGCCATTTGTCCCTAATCGAAAAATAAAAAACTTGTATTGGTTTGAATTAGTGGTTAGTAGGGTTCTGTAAAAACTCCGCACATGCATGATGCGCACATCGCCTACCCTCCCGTTCGGGTAGGCTGGCCTAAAATTCATATAACTTTTTGGATAAATATTCTATTATTTCTTATATTTGTGAAGAGTTTTGACCTTTTTTTATTTTCATATATGTTTTAGTTTCAATTTGTGGCCTATTTTTAGAAATACTTGTTAAGATATAGGTGATTATATCTTATTATTTAATTTTGGACATTATTTGATAAGTGGACCTAATTGTGTTTATGTAGGACTCTTTCAAGATAAGGTGGTTGAAATTAATATCCTAATCAAGATGAGATTTAATAGATAACCTATTTTGGAGATAATGACTATCCAAGGTAACATATTTTTTGGAGATATGACTTGATAATTACAACTGGATTATTGGTGTGATTAAACAGTAACTCTTGTTTGACTTATATAAAGACTTAATCATGTAAAAGATGTAGATGTGCATCACGTGACTAAAGGGTGTGCTGAATGAAGAATTCTACTAGGTGAAGACTTCTTTTATTTTAAGATAAACTTGCTTTTGGATGTGTCTACGGTGGCGCACTATCATGGTTCTCTCTTGATGATTGCCGAAAACAAATTGCTGAAACAGAAAGAGATGATTGGCGTATAGGTTGAGAAGTAGTTCACTTCTAATTGAGTTTTTCATGTAATCCAAGTGTTTGGTTATTGAATGGTAACGTCTCAAGTTGGCTACAGTTATTGAGGATAAGAGACGAAGTCAATTTTTAGTGGGTGTCGCGTGTGTTTCTTGATCAATGATCTTTGGAAATTTTGCAGCTGATTTGACGTTGATAATTAATTCATTTTGTTGCTGCGTTTTCTGTTGATTGTGTGACGTAAGTGGGCTGAATAATTGTTGATGACGAGCTGCATTCTTTCTTATTGTTGAACAACAATTGAGGGTGGTCTCAGGTAATTTTTTGGCTGTCGTTTTTGGAGTTGGTGTGCAAAAATTTCAGAAGTTTTCGTAACTTTGTAGCTATTGTCTTGTTGTTGGTTTGATGCAAAAAACTTAGGCAGTTGTCAAGGTTGTTGCAGCTCTATTATGTTAACGTTTCGGTGATGAAACGTTTGTTGATTTTAGACATTTTGTGGCTGCTATGCGTAGGATGTTTCAGTGACTATATTGAAGATTCAGAGCATATTTCTTGGTTGATAACTTCTCGTTTTTTCGTTGATGAAGCGACATATTTGGGGGAGTTGTCTTTTATCTCAAGTATTTTCATTTATGTTTAGTTTTGTTTAATCACTTGAATTATTTATTTTGTTTCGTTATTATTAAACATTGTTTGATAAAATTCTTTGTTGAGGATATAGTACAAAGAGGTTGTACTATTGGGTGTGAAATACTTTCACAGGTTATGAAGATGAGGGATAGTGTCAAAGGTTGAATGGTATTAGTTCAGTAAAGTCTTGTATAAAACTATTGTCATCAGTAAAGCTGTGTGTTGAGCTACGTTACCAAATATCAGGTGTTGATCTGTTTAATTTCGTATTTATTTTCTGTTTTCGTTATGCTGAAAAATTAACAGTCACTAATACAGTTATTTTATATCAAGTAACCGACAAATATAATTAGAAGTAATTGTAGTCAAAGCGAAGATTTTTTCGAAATTATTACAACCTAGGTTTTCTCAATACTAAATCCTAATTTTTCTAATTACTGGATTTATTTTCTCTTATACGAGTCACTGCTTCCTTTAAAGGGTTTGACTTAGTCTATATTTTAAAATCTGTTTTTTTGAAAACTCAATAATTTAAAATTAAATAATAAATTTAATTTAAAAACATTTTCAAGTTCAATGTATCTTTACTCTTAAATAATTGTAGTCTTCTTATCACGATTTTTAAAGTGATACACGCCAAATATATTTCTCTTTGTTTTCCTCCACATCTCTTCAATTTTGTTGGGCAATTGTACCTCCTATTCTAAGCTTTTACCGCCAGTGCACACATTAAACGCTACCTATGTTAAACCTCTGAGAGCAAACAATCTTTTTTTTTCACGAGGTTTTTTAAGAGAGTTTAAATTATGAGAAGACATTTTTAAATTATGCACACTCAGATTAATCCTCGCTCGAGTCGGGTAGGTTCCTTGCGGAAGATAAATCTTTGACCTTAAATTTTAAACGATTGCATGCATAAGAAGAATTCGAACCTGCGATCTCACTTAAACTAAAAAAGATCCTTACTAATTCACTTACACCTTAAAGATTAGCAAACAGTCATATTGATTTCACCTCAATTGTGTCGAAATTCGTTTTCAAGACAATGACTCATTCATGACACATTTACTATTTCTGATAAGTAAGAAGACTATAATTATTTAAGAGTAAAGATACATTGAACTTGTAAATATTTTTAGATTAAATTTATTATTTAATTTTACATTATTGAGTTTTCAAAAAAACAGATTTTAAAATATAGACTAAGTCAAACCCTTTAAAGGACCTTTTGAAGTTAACGCAATAATACGACCAAATCTCTTTTCGCCCCCCTGTACAAACAAACAAAGGTGGACATTCAATAACTGTACAAGAGGGGTCCATAATCCATACGAAAACGCAGCATTTTCTACAACTTTATGACCTGGTGCTGCGTCTTTCTCCCACCATCAAAGTTAAACTGATTTTGATGTAAAGCTGGTCCCGTTATAGCATTAGTGTTTGATAATTAAAAGGTAATGACTCCACCCAACAGGTTTAAGATTAATGTCTTAATGCTGTCCTCCAACCTCTCAGCATCATTTGTCGTGCATCCCCGTCAGCTTACGGATACTAACACTACCGTTTCTTTTCTTCAAGGCTTTCTTTTCCTTAACACCAATGAGGATTGCCGCCATTACCTTCCTTCGATATCATTGTCAAGTCTTGTTCGAAAACTTAACATCTCGCTATTAAAGAATCGTCGTTTAAAATTATAAAGTAATTAAAGGTCATACCTTCACAGCATTATAATACACCATTATGTCTCATGGACGGCTCTTTAATATTAGTACGTTGAATTAGTGCGAATTTTAACTTTTAGGATTCCGTAAAAATTATTATTTGAATAAAACTTTTACATTTTTTAGTTTTATAATGTTATTTTTAAATAACTTTTAAATTTATAACAACAACAATAACAATATCTTACAATAACAATATCTTAGTAAAGGTCTTACCGATACGCGACACAATCTTACTTTTTACTAGCATAGATATTGGTCATATTTGACAAACAACAGATTGTATTAACTGTTAGCTGATTCTATCAGCGGTTAGCCGATAGCTGATTATATCAGCTGATTTGTCTAGCGGATAATATCAACTGTTTATTAAAGATGTTTAGTAAAATTAGTTGTTGACGTGTAAAATGACTTATAAGGGCATGATTTAACAAAAATCATAAGGCCATAAATATTATATTCCTTAGTTTTCGTTGAATACTCTTATAAGAATTTAGATATTTAATTTTACAAAAATTAAGTTTATAACTTTAATAATAATAATAATAATTCAATGTTAAATTCTTTATTACTATGAATGATGCAACCACTTACATCATATTAGTATTTTTATAATATGTATGAATTTTATTATTGAATAAATTATAAATATCTATAATTATAGTAAGATACTATCACAATTCAAAATTTATGACAAGAGAGTACAATTGATTTTTTATCTATTAATTTTTGGCTGATCATCTAAAAAGTTCCTCTTATGGAGCTTTTAGAAATCAGCTTATTGAAGTTAAATAAACTAACCAATAAACTATTCACTAAACACATCAATAACATTTTAAGATGATCAAAAAACTATCTTTTAGTCAGTAAGCTAAAAAATAGCTGATAAGTTGTTTGCCAAATACCTCCATTTTTTTCTGAAAATTTTTAAATTTTCAAATCTTTAAAATATGTAAATTCTAAAATAATATAATTAAACTACTACTTGATTAGAAAGAGGATTAAAGGTAATAACTTTATATGTCAAATATTTATTATTCAATATTACCATCTTATAATAGTTTTTAAGGTTTGGGGGATAATCATATTCAATGATTATTCATATAAGAGGAGCATGCTAAGAATTTAAGTTCGTTTTGAAAATTGGACCAAAACTTAAACATGTAAAACAAGAGGTTTAAGATTTAAAGCGTTCAATTAATATTAGTTCGTTATAAAATTGGTTAAAGATTGACTAAAATTAAAGAATTTGAAATATGATTGAAAGATGATTTCATTATTTATCGAATAATTTAAAATTTAATTAAAAAATTGATTGTTTAATAAAATTAATTGATTTATTTTAATTTATACAAAATTATTAATTAATAAAATTTGACCAATTGATTAATAAATTAATTATTTATTACTAAAAATTTGCCTAATGAATTCTTTTAAACAAATATACAAATTTTCTATAAAAAATAAATAAAATACAAAATTTTATAATTATAACCTAACTAAGGCATAAAAGGGCAACTATTGAATCATTGGCTATAACTCACGAAAGCAAATTTGTCATCATTGATGACCTTGACAAAAATACACGTGGTTAAATTAGCTTTCACGTGTATAATTACGCACACTTAAAAAATCTACCGTTCAATAAGGAGCCTTAACTGTATAATTTTAATCTCGTGAAAGAAACTGCCATAACGTAAGCTTCCGACACCTGATTAAAACCGGTTTAATTGTCTAATTACGGGGAGAGTTAAAGAAATTAACTTTTAATCGTGTAACCCGGGAAACAGGTAAAATGGAAAATGACGTTAGTCCCGTTCCAAATAACGTCATCCCGTAACGTTCCCATTTGTATCCACAGTACCTACCTAACCGCGTTCACGCAACCTGCGTGGCGAGACGTAACCAACCCCAAGAGGCAAAAGAAAATCGTCCACTCTTCCCCTGGCCTGGCGTCTTGTGCAAGACCCACGTGTCCTCCTTCGGACATCGCCATCCACGTGGCGGCCATCCATTGCCCAAATCATTTTCTTGCCAGAGTCTTGAAAGTTACTAATAAAAAATATCGACAAGTAAAGTAAAACCATGATCTAATCCCATTTGAAGCCTGTAAGCAAATTGCTTGGAAAAATGGAGTTCTGACGTGGCAAAGAGAATCAGTTAGCACTGAAAAGATTAAAAGGATATTTACTTGCGTTTGAAGGTAAGAATTCAAATTTTAACCTCTCATCATTAAAATTGTATTATTTACACAATATTAAAATTGTAAATATGTCATTTTATTCGGACGGGAAAAAAGAGAGTGAGGGGCAGGTTTGGGAATTTAATGGGATAGGGAGACATGGGCTTGGTCTGTGGGTTAGGAGTCAAAGCGAGGACAGAAAAGGAATTGTGTAATTTGCTAAGGAGAGAGGAGGCAGAGTATCAGTGGGTCCCACTCCTTAGATATCTGCTAGGTCAATGGGGAACCATTCTTTGTGGGCCCCACCCAAACTGACGGTCAAGCTGCCATTACGCGAACGACATGTCGCCTCTTCTTTTTTTTTTTAAAAACCCGGGAATCTTAATTTCTTCGATACAACCGTAGTGAAACGGCAAGTTAAATTTGTTCTGCTATGTCGTTTAACTGATTCTATTTTCGTAGACATTTTGTTTGTTTATCCTAATTTACAAAATAAATTAAGTTTAGGTGGTGTGGAATCTTTATAAGAGGATGGACACGCAGGCGTGACCCCCGTGGAATTGTATTCTTTTACTACACCGCCAAACTTAACAATGCAAAACGTGGCCTAAAACGGTACCGCATCTTTGTTATGTTAGTTCCGTATCTGTTCGGAGTCAATGTCGTGTATTTGACCAATTTTAGGAAATAAATTATTTAAGGGATTGATTTATCTTTTTCTAGATATATATTCTTATTATAAAAAAATAAATAATGGCCAAAGCATGGTGTGTAAGCGTAACGCTGATTATTTTCCTTTTATTTTTGACATTTCCGGACAAAGATTCCTCTGCCTGTTGCTTTGAACCATACACAACTACTAGTGGACAATACACGTGGGTCCCATCACTCCCTCCTCGCTGCTCCCTTGTTCCCACACGTGACTTGACGTTTATTTTCTCGCCCCCGGTTTTTCGCGTTCTCAGTTATTCTCTCTCTCTTTTCGTCATAAAGTATTTCATAAATTAAATAGAAATTACAATTATTAAGTTTTAATATATTAAGATTAA
The DNA here is from genome assembly GCA_027563865.1 of Erythroxylum pelleterianum. Classification (NCBI taxonomy): domain Eukaryota; kingdom Viridiplantae; phylum Streptophyta; class Magnoliopsida; order Malpighiales; family Erythroxylaceae; genus Erythroxylum; species Erythroxylum pelleterianum. The sequence goes on along the minus strand of JAOQMR010000006.1, from coordinate 27,756,453 downwards.
TTTATAATAATTGTTATCCTAAAAAAACTGTAAATAAGATCCTGGATAAAAATACCGTGAGAGGGAATATAGGACGATATGAAAGCTCGTGGTACCCTATTACAGCTGGCGCACGGAAGCGAGCAACGTTGTGGGTACTGAGAAAGACGTGAAGAAAGTACTGATAAAGTATACCCAAGCGTTAACTTGCGCGGGAGGTGGTTAACTACGCACCCTTCCTTTTATGCCTCACTAACACACCATCCAAACCTGCCCGTTAATAGCACGACAATGCCATTTCCCCCATAAAAACACAACAGCTTTCTCACCAGCGTCAAGTGCAGACGCCGTTAGCCTGTCTGGAACCCGAACAGTCACAAGTCACGACTTCACAAACGGCGAAGTTAACTCCGTCTGTTGCCCTTCTCTCCGAAGCCGCCTTTATTAATTAACCTTTAACCCGCAAATACCATGTCCCTGTCGCTGTTATCTGGTCCTCTAGGCGACAAGCATAGTCCACCGGCTAAAAACGAGTGACCGGTGATTGCCGGTGGTCGAAAACTGGTTAGAAATTGACCGCGGTTGAAATGATTGCAGGCAGTTTTGACCACTCTGGTTAAGTCTCCACCACAACAAGGATAGAGAGATAGATAAAAGACAGAGGAGAGAGAAAGAGAGAGAAAGAGTACTGTGTGCCTGCAACGAGCTGCAATTTGTGGCTCCGACGAAAGCCTGTACTGGTTGCAGAAGCCAGAGAAAGTGATTCAGGAGAGAGAAGAGAAGCGAATTGGCGGTTATATCAAGGAGTTTTTGGTGGTGTTAATTGCAAAGTTGCGGTTCTTCTTCAAGCTTCCTGTGTACGAGTAGTCGTAGAGCAAAGATAGGGATGGTTGATTAGAGAGGGATTGAAAGGCTGATTTGAGAGTTTTTGGTATAGACGAGAGATCTGAGCTGAGAAACTAGTATTTATGGATTCTTCTGAGATTTACATCAGAGGTAACGGTGGTACTGTTAGAGGAGATAGCTTTTCTTCCGGTTACAGTTATCGTAACGACCCGAGGAGTGGTATGGAGGTGCAACGATGTCATTCTACGAACTCTCCTGGCGCTAAAGGTAAACTTTGTCTACGGTTTGTTTGTGTTTTCGGGTGGGTTAGAGATGATTTCTGGTTTAATTCGGTGTTGTCTGTTGATTCGACTGTGGTCTTATGACGGCGCGTGCGGTGCAGACGCCGAAGCAGCTCTTTATCGCGAACTGTGGCATGCTTGTGCCGGTCCTTTGGTAACCGTTCCTCGAGAAAATGAACGCGTCTTCTACTTCCCTCAAGGACATATCGAACAGGTCCGCTTTATATAATTTGTTTGATTATCATTTGTTTGGTGTCAACCTTGTTATAAGCTATTTGCACAAATTTGGTTTGCGTGCTTGTCGTCGAGTTTTCGTTCTACTTATGAGCCTAAATCGTTTGTTATTAATGTGTGGATCAGGTGGAGGCGTCCACCAACCAATCAGCTGACCAGCAAATGCCGGTTTATGACCTTCCGTCAAGGATCCCGTGTCGTGTGATCAATGTTCTTCTGAAAGTGCGTGATTAGAAGCTTTGACGTTTGAATTATTGGTCTCTACTTAGGGTTAATTGATTTCCAAGTTTGTTTTAGGTTTTGTGATTTCATTTTTTGCTTATCGTGTAATAATAAATTGTAGGCCGAGCCAGATACGGATGAGGTCTTTGCTCAAGTGACGTTACTCCCTGAGGGCAACGTAAGTACTCACTGCGTTATCTTTTATGGTATATGAGGCACGGTTGACCATTCGGAGCCAAATTATTCTTATTATATAGTTGTCTTATAATGTCAGCAAGATGAGAATGCAGTAGAAAAAGAACCTCCCCCACCTCCTCCACCGCAGTTTCACGTACACTCATTTTGCAAGACTCTGACCGCCTCAGATACCAGTACTCACGGTGGATTTTCGGTTCTTAAACGACACGCTGACGAGTGTTTGCCCCCGTTGGTTAGTCAAATGCACCTTGTAATAAGTATTCACTCTTTTTTTTTTCAAATTAACAACTGGTTCTAAAGTGGAATTGGGGTTCTACTGCGTCGCAGGATATGTCAAGGCAACCTCCAACACAGGAATTGGTTGCCAAGGATTTGCATGGAAACGAATGGAGGTTCCGTCATATATTTCGGGGTAATGATCCTTATGTTTCGGCTTGCCTGCTTCATTGTTTGTGCGTACATTACTAGACGAGATTCTTCATGGCTATACAGTATTTGGTACTTAATTCATATCCTGATGTTGATGCCAGGCCAACCTAGAAGGCACTTGCTTCAAAGTGGATGGAGTGTATTTGTAAGTTCTAAACGACTTGTTGCTGGTGACGCCTTTATATTTCTAAGGTTGGTGGTTCTTGCAATACTGTTTCTGCGCATCTTCTAGGTTAACTGTTACCTATACATCACTGATATTTTACTTTGGGATTCGACTTTTAGAGGTGAGAATGGAGAACTTCGAGTTGGTGTCAGAAGATTGATGAAGCAGCAGGGTAATGTACCGTCATCTGTCATATCCAGTCACAGTATGCATCTTGGTGTACTTGCCACAGCATGGCACGCCATTTCGACAGGAACGATGTTTACAGTATACTACAAGCCTAGGTATCTTGTTAGATTTCTGTTTTAGCTTGCTGAGCTGGTTAACAATTTGAGCTAGAGTTTGGGAGTCTGTTATCAGGTCACCCCTGCGCCTAAAGACAGATCACTACTGTAGGGGGGCCTCTTGTTGACTTTTTGTTAACCTGGTATTCATGTTCCTCTTTCGGTGTTTTGGCACAGGACAAGCCCGGCTGAGTTCATAGTTCCATTTGACCAGTACATGGAGTCCATGAAGATTACTTATTCTGTAGGTATGAGGTTCAAAATGAGATTTGAAGGTGAAGAAGCTCCAGAACAGAGGTACTGATTACTTCGCCTACAGAAGTTCAAAGTTGTCTATAAATAAACCGCTCATGAAATTTATTAGTTGCATTA
>JAOQMR010000006.1:27738676-27753342 GCA_027563865.1 Erythroxylum pelleterianum | reverse complement strand
AGGTACTGATTACTTCGCCTACAGAAGTTCAAAGTTGTCTATAAATAAACCGCTCATGAAATTTATTAGTTGCATTAATTTTTTTCACAAATTATTTTTTGTTAAAGATTTACTGGCACTGTTGTCGGAATTGAAGATGCTGAACCCAAAATGTGGCACGAGTCCAAATGGAGATGCCTCAAGGTAGTACTTAATGATCTACTGCATTACATCCATTCTGACAGCTAAAATGTCATGTTACTTCCTTTTGCATTTAGGTAAGGTGGGATGAAACATGCAGCATACCTCGTCCAGAGAGGGTGTCGCCTTGGAAAATAGAACCTGCAGTGGCTCCTCCTGCACTAAGTCCCCTTCCAATGCCTAGGCCAAAGAGACCCCGAGCAAGCATGGTGCCTTCATCATCCGACTCCTCTGTTCTAACTAGAGAAGGTAATGGTCATGCAGATTTTTTATAGGCATTTTCCTACAAGTTCCATGTGCATCAAGTAGGCTAAGTATTTTTGACTCTAGCTTTAGGATCGTCCAAGGTGACCGGGGACCCTCCATCAGTAAGTGGGTTTTCCAGGATCTTGAGAGGCAACTTTGCTGAAAGTAACGAGTTTGATAAAGATGAAAATTCTGTTATCTGGCCACCTTTAGTTGGTGATGAAAAGGTTGATGCAGTTTCTGCATCGAAAAGGTATGGTTCAGATAACAGGATGCCTTCTGGTAGGCATGAATTAACTTACACAGATCTGCTGTCGGGCTTTGGAGCAAGCTCCAATTCCTCCCATGGATTTTGTGCACCACTTGTAGATCAAACAATAGCAACTGCTAATCCAGCAAGAAGACATGTACTAGATCAGGATGGGAAGTTTAACTTGCTTGCCAACCAATTGTCGTTAATGCCATCAAGCTTATCACTCAAGTTGACAGAGTTTAATGAAAATTTACCAGCAAACCATGGGGATGTAAATGGTCAACCGCGGAGTAATACTAAATGCAGTGTGTTCAGTGAATACCCCTCACTTTGTGGCGGTAGAGTTGTTGATACATTGAATGGAAATTGGTTGATGCCTCCCCCATCATCATCTCATTTTGTTAATCACGATCATTCAAGAGATCTAGGGAAGACGCCAGCACTGGTGCAAGGGCGTGAGAATGGAAAATCTGTGGATGGAAGTTGCAAACTCTTTGGCATTCCTCTCATCAGCAGTCCTATGACACCAGAGCCCCCTGGGCCTATTAGAAACTTGTGGAACGAGCCAATGGTTCATACGCACTCCTCAAGTCACCAAAAACGCCCGATTGAATCTGATCACAAATCAGAACAGTCCAGGGGTTTCCAAATGGTTGACAATATTGAACATGAGAAACATTTTGTTTCTGCTAATCAACGCACAAGAGATGCTCAGGGAAAAGCTCAAAATGTTTCTACGAGGAGTTGTACTAAGGTACTTTCTTTTGTCAAACGCTAAGAGGTTACAGCTAGCACCCATGAATTGTAAAAACTTGTTTTCTTTTCTTGGTATTAACAGGTGCACAAGCAGGGAATAGCACTTGGTAGGTCAGTTGACCTTACAAAGTTCAACAACTATGATGAGTTGATTAAGGAATTGGACAGATTGTTTGAATTTGATGGTGAACTAATGGCCTCCACAAAGAATTGGCAGATTTTGTACACTGATGATGAGGGTGATATGATGCTTGTCGGAGATGATCCTTGGCTGTAAGGATTATTGCACTCTTTCATTTATTTACCAATTAGTTCTATTTGAGCTTTTGTTGACATGTAAATTTACTACTTTGCATGAATGCTGGCTTCTTTTTACCTACATTACAGAGAATTTGTTGGCATGGTTCGTAAGATTTTCATCTATACTAAAGAGGAGGTTCAAAAGATGAATCCAGGGGCCTTAAATTTGAAATGCAATGGCAACGTAGAGTCAGATGATGTGGACACAACTGAAGTGAAATATCAGCCACTGCCACCTGGATATACTCCAGAAGATAGATAGGTGGGTTTATAGGTTGGTTTATTTGGTAAGTATGCTAATTCATCTTGCGCATTCTGGTAAGAAAGCTTTGCTCGTGGAATGGCTTTTTTTTTAATTGTCCTATGGATGATGGCTTATGTTTCTGTCTTCTCATGCCAGGAACTTGAAAGGTAGGCAGCCGGAGGTGATTTGATATAGTGCGAGTATAATACCAAATCAAGATGGCTGAGTTTGCTGGTGTCTCATAAATGGATGGCACAGATTAATAGATTCAATTTTGGAGAATCTTATTTAGTTTAGTATTGTACCGGTACCTGTTATATACATAAATGTCTAAGATACGTGGTACCCCGAGGAAAGGCAAAATATGAATGATGCTATAATAGCCTTCGATTTTGCCCAAGCATCAGCCACTTTGTATATAGCTGATTTTACCCCCTTCCCAGTTTTATACGATGTCTGCCTGCTGTCCACTTCTGACAGGTCTATCCTTTACTTTCCATTTTGTTGCATTCAATAAGTTGGACAATTTTCTTTTCTTCAACTTATTTGTGGTTGGATCTGTGCTCGCTCGGACTTGATCGCTGCCTTCATGGGTCAGAGAATATGATTGCGGTTCATAGTGGGTCATAGCCATTTTCCGCAACAGTCCTGCCCGTGGTGGAAGTGACTGAGCCGAGGGGCTGTGACTCAGGAGAGTTGCAGAAGCTGACCCACCAGTTCAGTCTCTCATGCAGGTTTTTTCGGTAATTGAAAGTGTTGTCAGTCATTTCGCATGTGGGTTGCCGGGCCATTTGAGGTTCAGCAGTTTAATGGTAGGAAAAGAACAAACTGTTCTTGCCCCACCTGTAAACGATATGGATGAAAAATTTTATCCCAATGTGGAACATGCTGTTTGTAACATTTATTTTCCCCGGAGGAATTTTAGACAAGAGATCCCATTCCTATGAGGTATTTTGGCATGTCGACAGCCTCTTTCTTTGCAATGGATGTAATATGTTGTTGACAATCTAGGACTGGTGGGGGAGTGATAGAATTATCTGATCTGATCCATAAGAATCATTCCACGCGATGATCACGTTTGGCATTTCTGATACATATCAGGTTATCAGAAAGTATCAGGCTTGCCAAGAAAAGTAGCCCAAGAACCTTTCCTTCACATGGTTCCCAAATTTATATAACAAGCACAACGTTTGATTGTCAAATACTTACACGACGCATATAAAGCAGCTCATGTTCTAGCAAGGGTAGCCTTGTTACATGCAAACTACCAACGTATTTTCATATTTTAATTTTGTATCATTGAAAAACTTGTATAGTTTCTGACTGACCAATGCACGTTATTTTAGCACTCGAATGAAAGAAATATTAATGTGATGAATGCACATAGATAGATACACATCACGCGTTAAGTTCTTATTATACTCAAATTTAAAGAGTAGTACTATTTTTGGCAATTGATTTTTTTTGTCTTTAATAATATTTTTAATTAAGTATTTCTATAAATCAAAGTCTTGCCGACATAGAGTTGATGTGAATGTCACATAAGAGATACGTCAATGTCAATGTGCTACATAAGAGTACGAAGTGGCAAAAACAGGTGTGTTAGCTGCAAAATATATCGTGTGAATGTAATGCTGACATGTCATACATGCAATGCCCAATATATTAATAATACACGTGACTCGTAGATTTTTGTCTCGTTTAATAATTCTACTTAATTTATTAATTTTAAATTATTTAGTATTAGTCTAATCATTTATTCTTTTCGTTTTGTATTATCTTAAAATAATTATATTTTTTTGTTTTTAGTAAGAAAAAAAGCTAACAACTAAATAGAGCTAATAACAAGATTGATGTGCCGAGTGCGACTAACACCCATGCGATCATCATTGAAAGTAGGCAGTATAACCTCCGGGGGCTTTTAAAAAACCACCACACTCAAAGACACCTCAGGTCTGATAATTATATTAATATATTATAATTATAACATGTTAACTTAATTCTCTTACCTAATAGTATTAAACTAAATAAACATCCAGACAAATTCTAATTTTTCGTATACGAAAATTTCTAGTTTCATTTTGTAAGAATTTGAATCCCTTAGTCTTCTTAAAAATCCTTTAAGCTGTCACTTTCTTTGAATATTATTTCTAATTTTATAACCGGTTAATTTAAGAAAATCTCAAACTTGAGTCAATTTTGTAATTACAGCATGAAATTAAAAAAGTGGTAATTAAATATTCAAACTTTCAAAATTTTTCGATTTTAGCCTAATGTTAGTATTTTCATTAACATTGCTGACATGACTTGTCACATAAGATAAAAATCCTAAATACTTATACACGTAAGACTTAATTGTTTAACTAAACTACATTATTTTGGGATTGAAAATTATGAAATCAAACTTGTTGGAATTGAAAACTTTAAATTATTTCGTTATCGCATAAAAGGAAAGAGGGCTTAAGGTGACAAATTAGGATTTCATTCAGATTGTTAAAAACTATATCATTGTCGTCTAGCGTGAACATAATAGTGTCATTGTCGTCTCGCACTAGCATGACAAAGTTTGATTTTGAGATTTCGAACTTGAAATGACATAATTTAGATAAACTTAATTAAGTCTAAAATGTATAAGAATTTCGAATTTCTGTCTTATATGGTTAGTCACATCAATAATGTTAATCGAAATATTAATGTTAAGCTAGAATTTAAAATTTTTGAAAGTTTCAATATTTAATTATCACTTTTTAAAATTCAAACTATAATTGATTTTTTTAATTAACCCTTTCTCTCTTAAACTTTTCTTATGCCTGTTTCTCATTGGATTGAAGAAAATAAGACAAGAAAATCCATAATAAGAAATAATAGACAAATATTAGATTTTGTTTAATGTTATTAGATTAATGATATATTTATCGATACAGTATTTTTATTATATAAATATAAGGCTGTATACTATTGAATCTTTTCAGATTGTGCATTTTAGCGAGACTCTTATTAGTTATTGTTATTATTGTTGTTGTATATGTATGTATATATAACCTGAAGCAAGAAAATTTTCATAATGGAATCCTACAAAAACCTGAAGGAAGAAAATTTTCATAATTCTGAAACTTTGAAAAGAAAAATGACCGGTGAAGGTCAAGTCTCTGCAACACAAGTTAAACAGCAATACGTCCTAAAGAGAGCCAACAGCAATGATAAGGGTAAATGACAACATGACTTGGCCAGAAAACAGAAAATCTCAAGTATCATGGGTCTTCTCTCTGTCTCTGTCTCTCTGCATTGGTACTGGTAGCTATAGCATACTACCATGGAATCCAGCAGAATCCAGAAGCACTGCTTTGATTTGTTCAGAGTGCACTTCCTGTCCTTCTTTACATTGCTGAAAAAAGGGAATAACCCAAGTCAAGTCAGTTCATAGGAAATTTAGCTTTCTATGCTAAGACTAAGTAGTATTGGCAGATACGTACCTCGGCTCGGAAGATATCCATGGCAAAGCCATTAAAACAGCTGATGACAGCTTGCTGGATATCTAGTCCAAGGTTGTCCAAAGCCCTCATGGTAGAAAGCAGAAGTCCTGGTCTGCGGCTGCAGAACATGTGGATGTTTACAGCTCTTCCTTCTCTAACTCTTACTTCAACCTGCAGGAAATCAACTAACCATCCTATAAGCTTCCGGATCATAAGACTTGATTCAAGAAAGGCTGTTCTCAGCACAGAAAAAGGACTTACCCTTGCCGGTTGACCATTTGGACTTGGCAACGAGCTTGGGCAAAGTTTATCACTGATGCGGCTCGGCAAGGTTGATGGAGTGGGTGTTAAGGGGTGAAAACTGGTTGTAGGTGTCAACGCAGATCCAGGAGGAGTTGACTCCAATTCGTTATGGAGATCATTGATTCTTTGCAGAAGTTCCTTCAAGTACTCAATTGCATCTCCCAGGATTGAAGCCCTATCCATCTGGCAGCAAAACAAGAACAACATATTTACACCATAACAGGTTTAGAAGCACAAGTTCAGAAGAATGAGATCAAAAAGCATCTTTTTAGCATATTAGCTTCCAAAAATGGACTAATCTTCCACGTCAGATTTTCGAGCCATATCTTGCACAAGCCTACGAGAATATAAGTATAGATCCTGGTTTGAATCAAGAAGAGTAAGTAGGAGGTTTCTGAAAAGGGGAGGATTGGATGGTTCCTCTATGCTAAAAAGATATTAGAAATATTGTACCAAGTATGAGATTATATACACCACACCTGACCTAATATTTATGCAAACACCTATAGAATTTTATCATTTCAAGGCAACTCCTAATAAAATTTTGAAGTACCAGTGATATTCTCTTTGAAGTTTATACAAAGTATTTTAGAAAAATGTTACCAAATATAAAAAACTCTACCAACAAAACTTTGAAGCATAATAACATGAACATCAATTAAAAATTTTCCAGTTTTTTCCTAATCATGATATTCCGATGTTCAAGGTGGGCAGGATGTAAGGTTCACTAATATTAAACAGGGTAGCTACTTCGTTTTCTTTTAATTGCAAACACTTTTGGTAAGCAGCAAAAACAGGATTCAAAGAGATATCTCCTTTGGAAATTTGCAATACGACTGTAAAATTCAAGGCAAATAATATTATGGATATTTTCAATTAGGCTTATCTACTGTCTGATAACAAAGCATAAGACTTCAATTCCAGAAAGAATCAGAGACTCCAGTTTTACTGGTGTGCTTTCTCAACAGATCCTTTATGTTGCTACTGTTACAAGACAAATCAAACCTTCCTTTTCATAGTTCATAGACAAGAGGATGTCAATGCATATAATTTAATCTCCAGTTTGTCAGTAATCAAGAGTTAGTTGGGCCATTATAGAACCAACATCTTATGACCACACTCATGCTCAAACCTAAATATCTGTACCAATTATCATAGTCATGACATAGCAATCAAAGCAAAGCAAACTATAGAAACTTAAACATACTGGCTGTGGAAGACTTAACTACTTCATTTTAACATGCCATAAAAAAAAAAGGAAAGACAGAGACAGAGACAGAGAGGCAGAGAAAGAAGTGAGCTGTAGCTAACCTAAAACAGTCTTCAGAAGAACTACATTTCCCTGCTGATAACCCGAAAGGTTATCCTTAATTTTACACACTTTAATCAGTGATCATGTGAGAGGAATTAATGCAACTTTGAAATTGAAACATGCCAAACACAAGATGAAACAGGCAGAGAATAAAGAACTAAGCTTTCACACACACACACACACACACACACACACACACAAAGAGAATCATTAGAGAACTTTAAATCAAATACCCGAATTGAATTCACAAGAAAATTGTGTAAAGAGATTTCTTACTTTGCTGATCTTCGGGACAACAGACCTCAGCATGTACAGCCTATCATTGAGCTTCTTCCTTCGCCTCCTCTCCGCCATCAAATTCTTAGCAGGAAGCCCCTTCTTCTTACCTTTCTGGTCACCACCACCACCTGTAATGCTGCTATTTGCATTTGAGCTATTCCCACCATGCTTACCAATCTCCTCCAACTTATTGTTCTCTGTTAACTCGTCAGAATCATAATTCAAAGCCGAACCATCCATGCTTATGTCTTCAGTCTTACTACTCTCTGGTATTAACCTCTTATTTTCATTCTCTTCACTCAATTGAGTCATTTCTCCCTTTCCTTTATCTCTCTCAATCCTGCTTAAAGCCCCCAAATTTCCTCCACCATCAGCTAGGTTCTTCCTCAAAGCTGCTCTCTTTTGGAACAAAGTGGGTTGTGCACCAGTTGAAGGGAATGTTTCAAGAGGCCTCAACATTTTAGACCTATTCAAAAACAAATTGTTTCCTGGATTCTCATCAAAACCCCTCAAACCCGTGAACCCAGGACCATTATCAGACAATTGGAGCAAACGGGTTGTAGAGAACTGAGGATCAGCACACAAACTAGGAGTTATAATTTGGTTATGTGAGTTCAAATCAGCGAAACCACCCAAAGCTCCATTTCCTCTGTTCAATAAAGTTGACGCATTTGCAGTCGTTGCAGGTGTTGCTTGATTATCAAGGAACCCAATTTCCCCCAAATCGAACCCATGCTCTAAAGGGTTGTTAGAGACTCCATTAAGAAGTGAAGTTAAGTTAGGCTTTGCTTGCAAAAAGTAGTGGACTTGAGATGGGTCTAGATTGTTGAAAACAGAGGATGACGGTGAACAAGAAGATGATGAATCAACGGGGTGCAGCAACAGATTATCAGGGTCACCAAGATTTGGTGAATATGCGATGTCTCTGATACTATCTTGGTGGTTTTGAATTGAAGCATTACTAGTCACATACCATTCATCTTCTACCTCAAGCATGGATTTGAACGTAGAAAGCGTGCCCATTTCTTCTTTATTCCCCATCAAACCACAGCTGCTGTTAATGTCGTTATTGTTGTTGTTGCTCGAGTCCTGCTCGTCTTTATCCTCCAACCAAGCACTGCCGTTTAGTCTAGAAAGCATGTTTCTTTCCTGGAAAATTGTTTTTTCTCGGGAAAGCTGTTGAGTAGAAGAGGGGAAAAAAGGGATGGGGGGAAGTTAAAGGTTAGGGAGGGAGACAGAGCAAGCCTGACGTTGCAAGAAGGGAAAAGGCAATGGCTTTTTTCGAGCTTTTGGTTGGAAGAAGCAGAGAGAAAAAGGTGTCAATTTTCTGAGACAGACAAGACACGCTACTATGCCCTCGGAACGTTACAGTAATCACTACTCCATTCTTGGCTCTATACGGGGATTTCTAGATAACAGCGGCCAGCACAGCAGGTCCACACACACCTCTGTGTAAAACATTCTTAAACTGATGCACCTTACCTAGAAAGAGGAGATGAGGGACCAATTAGTTGTTATTTAGTGATGTTTTATTATCTATTAAAATAAGAAAAAGAGAAATTTAAACTTTTTGCAATTGATGAAATAAAAGATTAAAGCTTTAATCAGAAAAAATTTAAAATTTAATTTATCTATTTTAATTTATAAGAAAACATTTACCAATTAATAAATAAATTTATAATTTTTAGTAAAAGAGTTATTAAAGTCAACGTTTTAAAAGTAAAACCGAAAGTTAAATAATTAAAACAATAAATTTAAAATTTAAAATATTCAACTAATATGAAACTTTTATAAACCATAATAAAGATTAAATAAAAATAAATAATTAAAAGTATAATTAAAAATTGTTTAAATTTTAATTGAAAATTTTTATTAAATTAAATTAAATAATTAATTTTAGTTTATAAAAATTTTTAATTTATAAAAATAATAAGATTAATTAATACATTAATAAATTTTTAATAACAAAAATTATTAAAATAAATCAAACTAAAAAGTAAAAATTAAATAAAAAATTAAACGATTTATAATTTTATAATTAAATAGACTAAATAGGTTAAATTTTTCAATAACCAAATTAAAAATTTAAAAGCTGAAAAGGTTTAGAAAAGTTATTTAATGATTGCTCTTTGGGTTGTATCGAAATTTGTGTAGTGGTACCTTCCCAATAAACCTTCGACAGTGCATTATAATTATGTAACGGCTTTAATTGTGTATTACTTTAACGAACAAGCATAATCTCGTGTCATCTTTAAATAAAAAATATTAAATAAAAATTAATTTATTTATTTTAAATAAAAATATTAAATTAAAATGTATTTATTTATTTTAATTTATAATAATTTATTAATCAATAAAAATTAACCAATTATTTCATAAATTGATCAGTTTTTAATAACAAGAGTTATTAAAAAAATTAAAAAATGAACTTCGACAGTTCACAATTTTTATGACTAAACCGATCGAACCAGTTGAATTTTTTAATCATTAGAAATTACCTGACCAATTTAACCATCTATTAAGGAAAAAACAAGTGAATTTTGTACTATTGTCTTATTTTAAGATAAATGATTTATTATAATTACTTAAATTTAAAAATTTATCAAATAAAAACTTAAATTTAAACAAATTTGAACATTTGAGTCAAAATTATATTAAATTTAAATCAAATCAAACTTAATTGCGTAAACAAAACTAATTTATGATCCTAAAACTCTCGTTTTCTTGTAACCTCTGTTTTGAAATTCGGACTGGACTGGCCGGTTCGGCCGGTTGATCTTTAAAAATCAGTCTTCAATTGAATCAGTGCGAATCGGGACTGGTCGAATCGGTTGACCACTGGTTCAATGAATTTTTTTCTTTTTTATTTTTCTTTTTTTCTTTCTAAAACGCTGATGTGTTTTTTTATTCTTTCAAAAGTAAAACTCACCTTTTCTCCATAAATCTATAAGAAGTATAGAAATTTATATTATTTGGTATATTTTTCTATTTTTTAATATTACTAATATTATGTATATTATTACGTAATTATGACGTCACACAGATTCGACCGGTGGTCGAACCAGTCAAACTGGTAACCAATAAAACCTCCGGTTCAACATTTGATCCGGGTTTCAAAACCTTGCTTGTAACAATTCTCATCTTGGAAATGCTCATCGCTTGTCTCCTTTGTGCTTCATGTTTGAGTGTGTATAAGTGGCATAGAATAATGTTGACTCTGGAACAAAATAGTTGGTTCATTGCTTTCCTAAACCAGCATTTCTTACTATATTAAGATTCTATGGAGACTGTGACCTAATCATGGCTTCAAAATAATCTGAATTGGAAGTTATAAGGATTGAGGTGTTTGTTCGATTACAATTTTGGTTAACTTTTCTGTTTTGAATACAACTCAGAGGGCTAACTAGTGGCCATTTATGGTTAGGTAATCTCCATTTATTTTCCAGTACCAGAAGCATCTTTCTTTCGTCACCACCTAAACATGGGCTGCATTAATGGCAGGTAGTGACAAAAGCTTTGTATGAACGAGTATGGGCCGCATATGTATCATCTGACGAACTAAGATTTCCAAAGCAGCGTCTGGACGATGCTATTGGCTGCCTAGAACTAAATTAAGATAGTGTGCTTGAGATGGATGAGCTTCACTGGTTTTGGTTCTTTAATTAGTTCAGAAGCTGTTCTTAAGTTAACTAAAGACAGAAACCATAGAAGTTACTTCAAGTTTATTGAGTCAGTATGAAAACCTTTCATGCATAAGATTGAACAGTTCAGAATTATCCATGAACTACAGATAATAATCAGCAGAAGACTTAAATTATGAGTTAAACGCAACAGTACAAAGTCCAGAGCTTGCAAGGATTTTCTGGGAATAACTGCAGATAATGAGGGTTAATGCAAAAGGGTCACCCTTCCCCGAGTATCTCGTGAAGCTTTTTACTCCACCGCACCTAATCCAATCAAAAAATTTAACTCTCCCGGGCCCAAAAGAAGCAATCTCTCTTTTTGGGATTTGGTTTCCTCCTCTTGCTCTACAGTACTAGTCTAGCTTGCACTGTCCTTTCTACAGCTATATATCTTCTTTCCAGTGTTTAAAGATGACAGATGTAAATCTTCTGATAATTATACAGTACAGACAGATTAGTTTAGCAGATCCATATACACACCTAGCTGTTGTTAAACCAGACATGACTCCATGCAAGTGGGAATAAAAGACCACATATCATAATGTCGACTTCCATGAAAATTGAAGCAGGTGTGGAAGTGAAGAAAAGGAAAGAAGGGTAATGCCATAGAATATTAAATAAGCAGCAAAGCTGTTGAGCTTAATTAATGGAACTCATGTATCCCCGTGAACGCGAGGGACACAAAGAAACGCCCTTGGTTTTAGGTTACCCGCCCCGACCCTCTCGTTACATTACATGCAACCAAAATGCCATTGGTTACTGCAGAGACTATTACATATCTGAGAAGGACAGTTCCGTAACCATCAAAGTCACGATGGTCTTAGGTCAGATATTTGCAGCTGGAGCCACAAGTTCACGTCAACACTTTTTACCAGTCGAAGCTTCAATCATCCGAATCACAGAGTTGATACTTGAGCTGTTTAACTTGCATAAAATGTGTTAAGAGACGTGGTAGGTTCAAGGTACCTAAAGTAGTCTCATGTGCAAAGGAAGATAAAAGAGAATTGAAAGATACAAGTCATTAGTCCAGGTTAACTTGGTTTTTTCATCATCATAGACAAAATTTACAATTAGCAAAGAGGAAATTTTAAAAATATATAATAATTTATTATTTAAGATATTATTTGCTTGATGGTTAATTCCAATATTAAATTTATGTTATTTTCTGTCAATTTTTATGTTTTGGAAAATATTGTTTATCTCTTGCAATAATGACAAGAACAACATTTTAGTAAAATGGTCGTTGAGTCATAAGATTTGAAGAACTTAGTTGTTCATAGCCTGAATACGTAGCCTTATCTCTTATTATTAGTAATTATTTCCGACAAACCTATATGAAAAGAAAAAAAAGAACTGTTTGAAGAAAATAAAAGTAAAAATTTATATAAAAAATTTGTATTAAAAAGAAACAATAGAATAAAATAATAAATCAAAATATAAATATAAATATAAGTACAAAAAAATATAGTAAAAATATAATACAAATAAAATAAATAATAATACAAACACTAATAAATAATAAAATAAAGATTAAAAAATATATAAGAGAATATTACAAAATAAAGGTGTTTAAACTAAATACAAGATACAATAATCAAATAAAAGGTTTAAAAGACTTATGGAAAAAGAGAAATGTCTAAGTAAGATCATTTACTTGTTATAAATAATTTTTTAAATTTATAAAATAATCCTTATTTTTCTAAATTGCTAAATATTCTTTTAATATATTGTCCTGTATAATTTATAAATTTACATCAATCATATCTTCAAAAATTATAATAATAAAAATTTTAAATAACAACAATTTATTTATTTATTTTCACATTTTATACATAAATAATATTATTTTTAAGAAAAATTTTAAAACAACATTTAAATTTTTTTTACCTAAAATGATGATTGTTTCGTAAACATAAAACTACAAACGATGTAATTTTACAATTAAAAGGAGAGGAGAGAGCATCAAATCGATCCCTAAGTTCATGCTTAATTAAAACTTGATTTGACTAAACTAACCTATTAACTTCAGATCAAACTGAACCAAACCCTGAACTAACTACCATCCCTACTTCTTGGATTGGATAAGCATATGGTTAAGTTAGGCCCCAGTAGTTCTATAAGCTTCTTAGTAAATTGAATAACTCTTTAAAAAGTCTATCCAAATCACTATATGAGCTTCCATCATCTCTTACAGCCTCCAATGCCTTATCCTCTTAACTCTTTAGCCCTTAATCGCTCTTACACAACCTTACGACACAGTGACTCAGTAATCATCCTCGCCAACTCAACTGAGTCAGGCACCGTGTCAATACCCTTCCACACTCTCACTTCCCACACCTAACTCGTCCACCAAAAGCCTAGCATTGATGAACTGATCTGCCTCCATTGGCCAACCCAAAATCATAAATGATTGATTCACGAGGGGAGTGGGTGGCGATGAGGAGAGAGGGTAAAGGGAGCAGAGATGAAGGCTAGGGCTGGGTAGAGAGGAGAGAGAGAGAGAGCAGCTTCAGCATAAATGAGGGAGTCTATGTTGGGTTTTTTTTTTTTTGGCAAATAAGTCCTTAAAGATTTTAAATTTCACACTATCAATCAGTTTTGATTGGTATTTCAAACATCGACTAGTACCGATCGATAATGATGTGGCCGGTATCCAATTCTAGTATTTTTAATTCACTCTTGAATTTGTACTGACTATCAATTTATAATCTTTGTTTACTCGTTTCTTTTATGTTAAATTTAGTATGTATGTATGAATGTAACATGAAAATTTAAAAGAAAAACAAATAGTCCATTAATATTAAATAAGCTTATCTTAAAAAAAAAGGCGGGTAAACGGGTACCCGATGGGGGTCAAACCCCCAACGGGTACAGGTATGGGGGTGTCAAAAAAATCTCCGACAGGGATGGGAGCGGGTATGGGGGTAGGGGCAGGTTCATGGGGGGTACGGGGGATGACATACCCGCCCCGTTGCCATCCCTAGTTATTAGCTAACAACATACGTCACAAAACCTTCCCTTGAATATTTTTTATGAGCTTATCTGTTTCTATTGTAAACAAGAAGGGGCTCAACAAGAATCCTTAGTGTATCTCGATATCAATAAAGTAATGCATTGTATCTCCCCATGTCGTCTTTAGTCTAATCTTAATACTTCATGCATATCCCTAATATCCGGTATATATGTCATAGGAACTCCTTTAACTTCTAAACACTTTTCATAACTTCCCTATGTATCCTGTTATAAGTAGGGTTTAGAATTTTGTACCGTATCGACCGGTACATTTGGTACCGAATTTTAAGTTTAATACCGGATTTAAATACCAGTTGGTATTTAAAATATCGGTCAAATACCGGCCGGTACCGAAAATTTTAAAAATTGGGGGACTTTTTTGCAAAATTTTCATAATTTTCCTCCCTCTCTCCTACCTCTCCTTCCCCCCTTTTTTCAAAGTTTTTTAAATAATAATAAATATTTTAGTACTAATAATAATTATAAATTAAATAAAAATGAAAATAAATTATTTTATTTTGATTTAAAATAAATTATTTTTATTTAAGTTTATTTTAATATTTTATATAATATTTATTAATAAATACTAATAAAAATATTGTATTTCTTAAAATAAATAATTTTA
>JAOQMR010000006.1:27645069-27657550 GCA_027563865.1 Erythroxylum pelleterianum | reverse complement strand
TGCAACTTTGTGGCATGCTAGACTATGTCATATTGGTCAAAATCGAATCAATCGATTAGTTAAAGAAAGACTTTTAGCTAATCCAAGTCAAGTAGATCTACCTATATGTGAGCATTGTTTAGCTGGTAAAATGGCAAGAAAGCCATTTGGAAAGAAAACATGAGCTTTATATTCATTGCAATTAATTCATTCTGACATATGTGGTCCAATGAATGTAAGGGCTAGACGTGGGGCATTTTATTTCATCACCTTCATAGATGACTATACTCGGTATGGTCATGTTTATTTGACTTCTCATAAACCGGAATCATTCAATTGTTTCATAAAATACATGAACTTAGTTGAAAATCAATTAGATAAGAAAATAAAAGCATTACGAACTGATCGTGGATGTGAATACTTGTCAGACAAGTTCAAGGCTTTATGTGATGAGAAAGGAATAGAAAGGCAGTTAACATTTCCTAGAACTCCACAACAAAATGGCGTCGCTGAAAGACAAAATAGGACGCTATTAGAAATGATTAGGTCCATGATAGCCCAAGCAAATTTACCAATCACCTTTTGGGGTGATAAGTTGCTAGCAGTCACCTATGTACTTAATTGTGTGCCCACGAAATCAGTTACTAACACACCATATGAGTTGTAGATTGGTAGGAGACCTGATGTGTCAAGTTTTAGACCTTGGGGGTGTGTAGCTTATGTTCATGATCTCTCTCACAAACATGGAAAATTAGGCCTAAGAGGGAGAAAAAAGTATTTTTATTAGATACTCAGAACAATCAAAGGGATACATGTTCATTGGTGAACACAGTTATGGAGGTGTAATTGAATTTGAATCACAAGATGAACATTCTTAGAGAATGATTTTCCCAAGCAAAGGGAAATAGGTAAAGACCTATTGTTGTATGAGTCGCTTGATCAGAATGATTCTGTTATGAAGAATCCAGATGAGAAACTTCAACCAAGTGGGAGCAATTCCACTGAAAGGTTCTCTATGATGACTGATCTGAGTGGGAGCAATAGTGTGAGATCCCACATCAGTTGGTGAGGAGAACGAAGTATGCCTTATAAGGGTATGGATACCTCTTCCCCATAGATGCATTTTCCTGGGTTCGAGAAGAGCAAAACCGTGAGGGCCTTGACTTGATGGGCAATCCAAAGCGAATAATATCTGTGGGTGGGTGGTCTGGCTATTACAAATGGTATTAGATCCAGTTCTCGACCCCGTTGTGACAGTGAGGACACTGGGCCCTAAGGGGGTAGATTGTGAAATTTCACATTGGTTGGAGAGGAAAACGATGTACGCCTTATAAGGGTATGAATATCTCTTGCCCATATACGCGGCTTTCCGGGTGCGAGAAGAGTAAAACCGTGAGGGCCTTGGCCTAATGGGCAACCCAAAGTAGACAATATCTATGGGCAGGTGGTCTGGGTTGTTACAATTGGTGTATCATAATCGGTTTCTGGATCAATTGTGCCAGCGAGGACGCTGGGCCTTAAGGGGGGTGGATATTGTGAGATCCCACATCAATTGGAGAGAAGAATGAAGTATGCCTTATAAGAGTATGGATACCTCTTCCCCATAGACGTGTTTTTCCAGGTGCGGGAAAAGCAAAACAGTGAGGGACTTAGCCCGATGGGCAACCCAAAGCGGACAATATCTATGGGCGGGTGGTTTGGGCTATTACAAATCAGAGCAATCATGCATTTATTTATAATATTCCTTGTTTAAGAAGAAGTAATTGAGGAATCATTCCCCAAAAAATTCGCTATTTTATCTTTAGACGTGGATGATATATTTATTGCTTGTAATGACTGTGTGTTTCTTACACAAATCAAAGATTGGTTATCATCTGAATTTGAAATGAAAGACATGGGTGAAGTGACATACATTATTGGAGTCAAGATTTCAAGAGATCGTTCGAAGAGATTGTTATCGCTTTCACAAGCAATGTACATTAAAAGAATTCTTTAACGATTCCGTATACAAGATTCCAAACCAATTGATAATCCTATTGCTAAAAACAAAGGCTTTAGTACGAGAAATTATTCGTCAATGCCACAAGAACAGGAACAAATGAAGAATGTTCCCTACTCTAATGCAGTTGGAAGTCTTGTGTACACAATGATGTGTACAAGACCAGATATTTGTTACGCTATTGGGATAGTCAGCAGATATCAATCAAATCCAAGCGAAGCATATTGGAAAATAGTAAAGAGAATATTGAGGTATTTAAAGGGAACTGTGAACTGTGTATTATGTTATAAAGGAAATGATCTACATATACAAGGATATACAAATGCAGACTAGGGAGGAGATTTATATGAAAAAAAATCTACCTCTGGATATATATTCTTAACAAACCATGTAGCAATATCATGAAAAAGTAAGAAACAATCTTGCGTTGCATTATCTACAATAGAAGCTGAATTTATAGCATTCTCAACTGCAACACAAGAGGCTGTGAAGCTTCATCAATTCTTAGTGCATTTGGGAGTCACTAAAAGTGAAATTAATCCCGTGACCATCAACTATGATAGTCAAGCTGCAATCGCTTATACTAATTTCATTGTAAGACAAAGCATATAGATACCAAGTATAATTATGTGAAAGATATAGTTATACGAGGAGAAGTGAATATGAAATATATTTCTACTCGAGATATGATAGCAAACCCAATGACAAAGCCAATTTTCAGAGATGTATATATTAGGCAGTAAAGTCACTAGGACTACGTAGATGTTGAAATGTATTGATAAACATTTGTCTGTGTATGTTCACTCATTATAATGTCATATTTTGGATATAATGTATGATGAAGATTATACATTGTGTATCATTTGATTCATGAATATATGTGTTTTTGAATAAATATATTTTGGGATGACTCATAAGTATAGGAGACAGATTATAGATTGGCCCTCTCACACGGAAAATCACCTTTGGTGTTTATACTCGCCAGAGATGACGAATGTTTAAAGTTTATTATCTAGGTGATAATTGAGTGTGAGTAACTTAAATCGTAAATGTCGCAAGGAAATTGGTTCAAAGTGATTTATTAATCATTATATCTGTCTTAAGTTGCCTTCTGAACAAGTTTTGAGTAGATTAGTAAACTCAAGTTAAACATTGAGTATGTTTGAACTGTCATCTGTATGATATTTCTTGAATAAAAGATGTTCAAGTTAAACAAAGTGGGTAAATACCATAGCATATGATTCATATCATGTGTACACAACTGACCACAAAAAGGGATTAATGCAAGTCTCCAAATCTCATCTTATATTGTGTGAGATCATTGAGGTTGAGAAGAACCTCATCAGTGGCAGATCTACAATCAGGGCAAGTGGGGGTACTTGCCCCCACTGCCTCCAATAAATTTTCTATAAAAAAAGTTTTGCCCCTATAAAAAAATAAAATTTTACTCTTATTAAAATTTTGCCCCTATTAAAAATAAAATTTTATCTCTATTAAAATTTTGCCCGCACTAAAAAAAGTTTTTGGATACACCCTGAACCTCTTCGTATACCCTTATAACTATTATTTCATTCTTGAGAATTGAATTTAAGATTTGCTACTTTAGGTTATTGCTAAAAGATTATACAAGATGCAACCATATGGAATAATTATAGGAAAGCAAATTAAATTTAATTCAAAAGAGAATTGAGAACAGAGGAAGGTCATTTATTTTAGATCATTGACTCGCATGAAAAGCATTCATAGATGACCATCGTCTCTTTAGTAGATAACTTGAATACAGTCATGGCATAAGAAACAAAATGAGATCAAAGAAAAGTACAAACGTGAGATATGACCTAGGGTATAGCATACAATGTCTACTCAATGACACATAAGTCCCAAGATTAATTTGTTAATCGAGATGTCATATACTCCTAACAAATATATGACAATGTACTCTCATCATATGCTGGTCACACTGGTTATTGAATAAGTATGAGCACTGCACAGTTTTTTTTAATTAGATTAAAACCTATCATGTGTGAGTGGGAGATAATGAATCACATACACTCATGAAGGGTATTATGACAATTATACTCTAAATAACTACCAAAGGTAGTTAAGGTTTTGAATTTAAAAATCAAAGCACAAAAGATAAGAGTAATCTTTTGAACAAAAACTTCTGCAGAAAGAGATACAATAAAACGTTCTTTAACCGGTGGAATTACAACAATGATCCAAATACGTGATGTTTTTGTTTTTTGTATATGCATATGCAAAGATTTGATCTGTGTGATTATATTCTATTTTAATTATTTCTAACATTGGGTCTATTAGAAACAATTTTTCTATTAATTAAAGATAAGGTTGCGTGCTACCGAAACTCTTCAAATTATACGTGTCTATAAAAAAATATGACTTAGTTCTTTCCGAAGTTAACGAGCGATGAAAGCAGATTCTTACGTCGTGATCCTAAAGCCAGCTAGCTATGGTTGTTTCTCACGACGTTGACATTGAAAACCTTGGCTTCTCTAACGATATCAAGGTTTCAGACATGATAAGAGTGACAAGACTATTGACACTCGAAACTTGTGGATTGCTATTAAGAGTTAGTATGATGAAGGCGAGCCTTACTTATCCAAATCGATGTATGAAGATCTCCATATCATAATATGGACTACTACTTTTCAGAAGTTGGATGCAACTTGGATTAGTAGTTCACAACTAGCACTGAGTAATATGTTAATTGTCTACATTTGAGCCGTCGAGCTTATAAAGAGAAGATTTAGTTTGTTGTAATTTCATCATTTTTAATTGCAACAAACTATTTTATACTTGATTTGATACGTTCTTTATATTTGATTGAATTAAAAAAAATCATGTTCTATATGCATTGAGGAATGATAAAGTAATTTTGATTAATCTATTTATTTATTAATTAAGCCTATTACTTCACTTTAAATTATTAACATAAATGACTCATTTGAAATACATAATTTATTAATTATAAAATATTTATTTAATTATAAATATAAATTTAAAAAATAGTGATTAGCGTTATAAAAGATGAATAAATTTAGGTTCCACTTTTATTTTTTAAAAGTTTTTTTATATTCCAATTAAAAAAATATAAGTACATACTTTTATATTCCAATTAAAAAATATATGAGAAAATTATCCGAATATGAAAGTAAAATTAGACTCTTAGCTCTAATATTACAAGAGTGCTTAATATAAGTACATAATTTAGTAAAAGAAAAGGAAACGTCAAAATGGTTTTATAAATTAGGATGTATCGTTGAAATTTATTTTCTTTAATTATGGAAATAAATAAATATTTTTTATTAATAAGAATATTTGTTATTAGTATTTTTAAAATATATTAAATAAATTCTTAAAAATATACTAATTCGTTGATTACATATTATGAATAAATTTTTGACAAATCAAAGGGTTGTGATAGGGATGTCAATTTGGCCTGACTCGACGATTTTGGCTCGAGTTTTTCGGGTCATGGACGAAGTTAGGCTCAATACAGGCCGACTCGATCTAACCCATGGCCCGACCGAATTATCAATAATGATATTATTTTAAAATTTTTAAAAAATATAAATGGATGAGTCGAGTTGGGTTGCCTATGACCCATTCAATCATGGGCTAGGCCACGAGTTGACCCACAAACCAACCAACCCTGGCTCCGTTGACATGCATAAGTTGCGAGCCGATTGGTGTTAAAATGATAAGTGTGATGTATACCAAAGTTTAAGTTAGTGGATGACGTACCAATATGACTAACTCGTTCTTGCTTCGTTCAGCTTTAAAAGCAGCATTGATTTTATTGAAGAAACCTGGTCAAGTAGGTTCTTGTTGGGATCAGAATCATCATCAGATTCTTTGTTCCGGTTAGTTAATTCTTATTATGTTTTATTAAATTTTATCCAAACATTTATATAAGGTTCACATAAATATGTGGATCAGATTAAAACTTTGATTGGTACTGTCTACTACCTCACAATGAGATTCCAAACTGATCCTGCTAACCTTGGGGTGATTCTAATCTCGCTCTTGCTTTAGAAGGAAATTTTCACTTTGAATTTGCTTTATCAGTTGGAATATCGAAATAGCTTTTTTTATAATACAAAAATAAGATTACATATTATTAAATATTTTAGCTCGCATTTGAAATTTTTATTACATAATCTTGTTATTGTTTTCCTTAAATAGATAGTGAAACTAATATAATCTAATATAATTTCGTTGGCCTGAAATCGAATTTGAGTCTACACATTTCATATTAGGTATGAAATGATGGATTCAATTTGGCAATCAAATTAATAAAATAAAAAGGAAATTATAATATTTAGTAAAACTGTAAAAGAAAGTGAATAAGAAAAACTAATCTCAAATTTTAAAACAATCATTTAGTTACTCATATAATATCTTATAAATGCATAAAATATTTTTTAAATAATTATTTATTTACTTATATAAAACATTATCACCTCTCCCAATCTCATAAAATATTTTTAAAATAATTATTTATTTACTTATATAATTATAATTTTATCTAACTTTTCAATTATAATCTATAAAATGTAGCAACCATTAAACAGTAGAAACCATCAATATGAGTATAGATGCAATACCCTAATAAAGACTTTGGAGAAAAAGTGCTTGTATACATGTTTATATGCATATTGGAGAGTAAAAGTCATGATTCAATTTAAAAATCTCCTATAATATAATATTTATAAGAAATGGTTTTCATTTTTAGTAGTAATTTTTACTATTTTTAATTTTTTTTTTTACAGAACTTACACAGCATAAATTCAAGATACATAGCCCGCACGGGTAGCCTGGTTGGCAAACTAGCAGGGTCAGTTGGAACAAGGTCCTAGGTTCGACTCCTTGCAAGGAAGAAATGGACCGCTCTGCTAGGGGCTGACCAGAATCATACCGTGGTTCAATCCTCCAACGATGATCGGGTCCGCAACTGGGGACCCTTAAGATTGGGACTCAACCTTTTGGAACAAGATACATAGATCCGGTCGACAAGTAAATATTGCTTTATCTGAACTGGGGTCAGAAGTCGGAAGCCGTCGATTTTGAGATTTTAGGCTGAGCATTAATGGCTGCCAAGCCTTGAGCCTTCCATTAATTATGGCAGAAAACAGAAAAAGGTTTACGTCATGAATGAATAACACCTTCTTCACCCGCTTGTTCTTTACCATAAATGCTTGATCGATAGTACTACTGTTGCTGGTCTTCAGTTCAGCTCTGTATCAAAACGTTTCATTGTTTCGGTGGTTTCTCTGCAGGCAGTCGAACTGAGTTATGATAGTCTCCACTCTCCAGCGTTACTAATTAAATATGTCAAACTAAGCCAATCATTTCTTAATTTATTCAATTTAAAGACTCATTAACGGAAACCAATGAACATCTTATGCATATAAGCTGAATTTGACCTACTTCAATTTTAGTTGAGAATTGGATTTAGATATTTGATTTTTATCAAATTTAATATTAAATTTGGCAATATTTATTCAATTAATAATTATGAAAAATGTAATCACAGTTGCAATAAATTCGTGCTATATCATAATTGCGCCTTAGATAGGAACTAGATCCATATCAGAAAGAGGTTTCTCAAAGCTTTTTAGCGCTCGTGTCCTGTCCTGGTTATTCTTGTTCCAAAAGATTGATCCCCAACCCTAAAAACCTCCAGTTGCAGGCTCGACTATAATTAGAGGAGTAAACCACAGTATGATCCCGGTCAGCCCCTAACAGAGCGATCCATTACCTCTCTCTTGCGAGAAGTTGAACTTAGGACCTCTGTCCTGGCTATTCTGAGGATAGGCTACGAGGAGAGTGTGAAGCTACACCTTACGTACAGTTAGCTCAGTCACTTTTAGCTAATTAATTACCTCCGTGAGAAACGACTGACGCGTTGATTGAACCCATGTGTACGTACGACAGACTCCTGGAACCTCTACCGGTTTGTTTCCTTGTTGTAAAAAATACGACTTGCTCTTTCCAAAGTTAACGAGCGATGAAAACAAATTCTTACGTCGTGGTCCTAAACCCAGCTAGCTTTGGTTGTTTCTGACGACGTTGACATGGAAAACCTTGGCTTCTCTAAGAACGATATCAAGGTTTCAGACATGATAAGAGTGACAAGACTGTTGACACTCGAAACTTGTGGATTGCTATTAAGAGTTGGTATGATGAAGGAGAGCCTTGCTTATCCAAATCGATGTATGAAGATCTCCATATCATAATATGGACTACTACTTTTCAGAAGTTGGATGCAATTTGGATTTGTAGTTTACAACTGGCACTGAGTAATATGTTAATTCTCTACACTTTACTTGTAGAGTTTTAAAGAGAAGATTTGGTTTGTTGTAATTTCATTATTTGTTTGCTATTCATCTTTATGCACCTCGACACCTTAAATCGGGATGCGAGACCCGCATAAATAAATGACTGAGATTCATATGACAAAATAAGACACCGTGATATTAGACAGAAAATCTGGACTCTCCTAAACCTACCCACTTCTCTGGCCTAGTTGGTTTCAAATCCATGAGAGCTTACCTATGAACTAGAATTGCTAATCCATCAACCCTGAACTTGTACTAGAATTGCTAAATCATTTCTTCATATATAACCTTTATGCATAAATCTTCAGTTTAATATTGGCAGCCATAACCTGTGAAGATTCTCATCGGGTCATCTCAGCAGTGATACTGAAAGTCCTGAAGGAGATAAGCATGCCTGTGGCAAATCAACAAGACATGTATGTGTTGACGTAAATCAGACCAATGCATGATCTACCAAAACAAAGGACAGAGTACCGTTGTAGAGTTAATTTCTTGGAGAGAAATAGGAACTGAAGTAACTAAAACCTCAGGCAAAGACACGCCTACTGCGAAATGATCACAGAAAAAGGCCACCCCGAACATCACGCGTATAACTGAATGGTCTCAATCGGAAATAGTCGCTCAACCCCACAAAACAGTCCTTATCTCTGAAACATTTAACGTACATGCACCCTCCAACCAGACACTACGCTTTCAGAAATTTACACATCCATTAAAACTGAATTACATAAAAAGCTCGGCTTCTTGATCCTTTTGTTCTATGTAGACTTCATTCCCTGGAGAGGAGTACAACAATGAAGAAGAAACATTGAAAACGTGCAAGAAAAGGGTGTTCATATCCAACAAACCTTGCTACTAGGTCCTACCGTTTAGGTCATTTCTGAAATATTGCAGATGCCTGTAAAACGCAGGTGTTCGGTGATCTGGTCAGTACCAAGACTGACATGCGTAAAATTTAATAGGCCAGGAAGGAAGACGATGGTCGATTGATGTTTTGACTACTCTTCACAGAAGAATGAAGACTTGAAATCGTTCTTTAAATTACGGAGTGCAACTACGATCATAATCACCTTATCCTTAACTTTTGATTATTTGATTACTGGAAATAGATTATTTGATTACTAAAAATAGATAGAATAGAAAAATAATATTATTATAATATCATCAAAATATTGTCAACTTATTCATTAGTGTTATCATTAAAATATCATATTATGATATCTTATATTAATTTCTTTAATAATTATTTTATTGATACTTTAAATCATATAATAATTAAAATTGTGTAAAAAATTTCATCATTATTTTTAATATTTAATACCAAATATTAGTATAACTATTAACTTTGTTTATTTCACACTAAACACACATATTCAGTAATTTTATTCATATTCTGATTTTAACTCTCTATTTCCATTTTTTATTATGATTCTTTCATTCTGATTACTAAATGAGACTTTATTATTATTGTCGTGAGATATTTAATTTTTTGTAATTAAATTTGTATATTTGTAATAATGTATGTTATTTACAATTATGTTAATGACTAGCAATTATTCACTTCATTTATTTTAAATCAAATTATTTAAAAAATTAAAGTTTTTAAAAAATAAAAATAATTTAATTTTTAAGACTAAAAAACAAAATATTTGGTTTAGCTATTGGTCGTAATCTAACTTAAACCACTACTTTATTTGACTTGTAGTATTATTAATTTTTTATTATTATCTTATTTTTTGAAAAAGGTTATGCTTAAATGAAAAATATTTCAAATATTAAACATAATATTCTCTTAAGAGGATAATATAGTTTAAATAATTAATTTATTTAAACTATCCGTCTAGTTGATTTTTTAATAAATATAATTTAGAAGAGTATCTATAACTATCTCATTTTTAAAATATTATATTAAAATTGAAGATATTTTGATGTGCTTTTTATTTCTTTTAAAATAATATTAAATTTTAAAATACTAAACTAATCCAAACCACCTAAATCAAATTGAATTTATTTATATTACTTTAGTTTGGTTTGGTCTAAATAAAAGGAACCGTTATTTTAAAATATTGTTAGAAATCAAATCAAACCACTAGGCTTCCATTATTTAAATCCTTATAATGATGTATTGAGTTGTTCAACTCAGGAAACTATTTACTTAAATAGTTTAAAAGTGTTGGATTAGACTAATGAATAATAAATATTGATTTTGACAATCTAATTTGACCATGCCTACTTGAATTATAAAGGGGGTACTGCTGCCATGCCAGGCTGGAAACATTTAAAAGGATCTATAGCAAATCAATTACCTAGTCTATAAGACTGCTCTCTTTGTGAGAGCTCGAAAAGAGTTATTATATAAGTAGCCTTCTCTTGCATTTTTACAAAAAGTGCAAATATATGGAAATATTTTTTTTTACAATTTACAAATTATATTTGGGATAATGCAAGTATGCTTAAATAAATTGTGATAATAATTATGATTGTAATTATAATTATACAACAATAAAGATAACAATTTAGTATAAATCTCACTAATATGCATGATCCGGACAAGTTCAGTAGTATACAACATCGCCCCTAACTAGTAGATAGGTTGTTTCTAATATTATTATAATTATATAGATATAAGTTATGGTATAAAATAGGATTTTTTATTTTTTAAAAAATATGAATAAAATAGTTCTTACGTGTTGTTAGAATTTTATTCAACCAAATCCAATAAATTTCATACAAACTTCTTGGATAACAAATTGTTAATTAACATTATTACATAAAAAGAATAAATTATTTTGAATATCCTATTCCTTTTAATTCATGATTTATCAACTGTATTTCAATTATAATATTTTATATTACAAAATTTGAAAAAATATATAACCATATATTTTATTATAATATCATTAATGCCAAATTTTAAGAGCATTTCAAATTAATTTTATTACATTATTCATAATATTGTTTCCCAAAATTTAACAATATTTTTATTATTTTCAAACTTTTGAATTTTAAAAATCACAAGGAATATTTTTCTTATAAAATATTTTTAAAAATTTATCAAAAGCCCCTTAGATTTTTTCTTAACACTTAAGCAAAATTTCAGAAAAAATTTAAGTATTGATTCTTTTAAAAATGTAACATTTCATTGATCACAATTCATTCATCATAACAATCCCTGAATTGGGAATTTCTTCCAAGATGATACAACGACGATATTGGGAAAGAGACAATGATAGCGATGAGGAAGGACTAAAGGAGGCTGAAGAAATGGACAGAAAAGGGAAGCCATGTCCACACATAACGAGCCAACTTGACGTTAAAGCAATCTTGAGTAGTTGTTTTCACTTTTCAGCCTTGAAAGTGAGCTAAAGAGCACCGTAAGCTTGACTTAGACAAATGATCAAACTTCACAGCTTCATTACAAGATCTCTGCTGAAACACTCGCAGCAGAGAAAATGTCTCTGAGACGTCCCTGAAAAAGGTACTTTTCAGACACGTAATTTAAAGCGAAAAATAGTAGAAAAAGACCACCAGCTTGGCTTTAGGGGGGCCGGAGGGGTAGGGGCTGCAACCTCTGCACTAGTAACCAGTTCACACGTATGTTAATCCCAATGTTACATTAAATTGTCCTTCTGTACTCATTTATGATTGGTCCAGTGAAAGAGAGAACCTTCATCATTTTGCTTGTTTCTTAACTGTTCCTCCTCTCTTCTTTGTCAAACAAGTGCTCTCGATCAATTAATGCAAAGGATCTACACTTTTTCTTGTTTGGGTTAGGTGCGTTTTCTCAAGTTATGTGTTCTCCAACTTTTACTGGAATTCATTTTACTCAATTTGATGACCCTTTATTAGAGGAAGAAGAAAGTTTGAATCCCATGCAAAAGAAGCCATGCCATTGCTGTGGTGGCCGGTGCGGTAGGGAGGAGCAGACCAAGAGGCAAGAGCTGGATTAAAGGTGCCGTATCTGGCGGTCCACAAACAATTCAGAATTAACGATAAGAGTGAGGGAGGGACACACACACACACACACGTTTGATTGGCTGAGGCGTTGATCCGTCAAGCGTGGTCAGTCTGCAGCGTGGGGGCAACATCCTTGGGTTCCTTGTGGGCTTTGAGGGTGGGCTCCTTGTAGGCTTGTGGGTGA
>JAOQMR010000006.1:27584776-27595928 GCA_027563865.1 Erythroxylum pelleterianum | reverse complement strand
GAGGGTAAACTATTAAACCACCTTCGGGCTCCCTCTTGAAAAGCAGTGCAGAACGCTTTGCATTGAATTGCGTCGGGAAAACAGTGCAGGTTCATCATCGACTGAAAGTGTTGTAGGTAGTCCAGAGGATCGGTCTTTCTGGTATGCTTCTCAGGGGTCGGTATTTTAGTGCCAGTCGCTGGGAGGCTATCCAGGATTTCTGGGATAAAAGGAGAGTTATACTGTGCGGACGTTCGGTCCGGTCGGGAGTTCATGGCCAGATTGACTCGATCATTCACGATTCTCTCTAGGGCTCCAGTAGAGTGGTGATCGGGTGGCAAACTAATACGTCGAGCTGGGCTCTACGGTTGTTCCGGTCGGGATTGAAGAACCTGACGGATCAATAGATCAGCCGCCTCCTCGAACTGTTTCTTGGTGAAAAACGTTTGCGGCTGTGCAGGGGAATCGACATCCAAAGGACGGTGGGAATTGGGACGTGAATTGACCTCCGCACCGTCTTCCAACGCCGTGCTATGTTCTTCTCGATTTTGGTTATGGAGCTGCGGCTGATCACTCGGACGTGGAGATTGATTGTGAGAATCAAGGTGCGGTGGCGGTTGGGCAACGGGCTGTTGTGAAACCATCTGATGCATCGCAAGAGCCGCGACGGCGGCTATATTGGGATTGGATGGTGCCGCTTGACTGACTTGTGTGTTTCTCGACATGGTGCCCTGATGTCGAGCCCCACGGTGGGCGCCAAATAGTTCGGTCAGATTTGACCGAGTCGGAATTCCATTGCCTTGGTCCATGATCTGCGCAATTTCGACTGTGAGATTCCTGCAAAACAAAACAAAGGCACGCCGGGGGTTGTTCCTGGGAGGCCCCTCCGACGCTCAAGTCAATATTTTTGTAAGGTTTCGACTGCTGTAAAACAGAGAAGAATAGGGTTGATTTCTCATACCTGAATCTCAATAGAATAGTTCCTTATATACCTGGAGTTACCTGCTAGGTTTAGGTTTTACGTGAGTCAATGTGTTTGCATGAGAGTCTTACTCCTGATGGGCCGAGCGGGCTGTGATCACCGGGCCGTCGATATTCAGGTCTGGAGTTGGGCCCGGTAAGGCCGGTCCAGCCGACCTGACCACAACATTTTCTTATCTAACATATAATAGCAAATATCTCATTTTATCTTAATATGTAATTGCAGCTAAGAGCTCTGAACGGAGTTTTCAGTGAATGATTTAAGACTATAAAAATCTAAACTTAAGTATTATTTTATTTTATTTTGTTTTTTCATATTTTATTTTTTTAATATTTAGGTTGATATTTAATTTTGTTTGTTGAATAGTATGTGGTAAGAATTTTTATTTTTGAGTTAACTATCAAAAAAAGCTCAAATTTTCAATTATAACTCGAAATTTAAAAAAAATAACAATACAATGCTCAACCTTTCAATTTTTCAATTATAGCCCGAATTTCAAAAAGGAGCAATAAAATACTCAAACTTCTAATTTTTTCAATTGTAACCTGACGTTAATTTTTCTGTTAAGTTTGATGACATGACATACTATGTGTTTCAGAAACCTTAACTATTAATATACGTCAGCCAAAATTAACACAACAAATGAAGATTAAAGAAACAAAGTCATTTAATCACGTAATTAAAACGACATTGTTGTTTAAAAATGACCTAAATCAAATTACTCAGTATCGTTGGCCTTACGGTTTGATTTTAGTTTTTCCTTTGTTTTCAGTTTGTTCTCTCGATGCTCTATCAACTTTTTATTTTCAGATTGCGCAACTTCAACGCCTTCACACTAAGGGCATCAAGAAAATAATTTAAAAACAAAAAGCTTACTAGTGCAGTATGCTATAATGCGAAGATGATTTGAGGCGTTAAAAAAAGAAGAAGATAAAGGGCTGAGGGCTGACGGAGAACAAAAGATAAGGATAAGTTAAAATTGAAGAAAATTAAAAGTTTGAGCATTTTATTGTCACTTTTAAAAGTTTGGACTATAATTGAAAAATTAAAAGTTTGGGCATTTTATTGCTATTTTTTAAAGTTTGAGTTATAATTGAAAATTTAATTAAAGTTAGGGTTTTTTTTTGTAATTAACCCTATATTTTATTTATATGATGAAAATAATTAATGACTTAATTTTTATTTAATTAAATTTTTTATTTTGATTAGTGATTTCGTTGCACTTTATAAATGCATTTTAAAGTTCGGTGCAACATTCTAGTTTATGGCATTGTGATGATTTTGTTGGAAGTACCTGTGGTTAAGTTGTTGAACCTAAACCTGTAGTGCCTATAGGTTCTTGGAGAATGATGAAAATGGAAATGCTTAACTATACTCAAGATTAATAAAAGTATCCAAAATGAACTCCAAGTTTTATGTCATGATACTTTGATTTTCGATTTCGAATCTGTACATTACTTTTTGTTTATCAAGCAGCCTTCTCCTTTGGAAATTCGATACTTGTTCTTTTAAACTTCTGGATGGAGTTGCAATAACTTGAATTCACATGGTTGTTTTCATGGATATGTTGATTATAAATGGAGCTCAAAGTGGCAAAAATTTTCTTATGTGAGAACCGATTTCTGATTGTGAGTTGAAGTATTCGTAGAAAGCATTGGATGTAAGTTATATGCTCAAGGTTGTTCAATTTGATTGAAATGACTTCTTTTATGGCATGGAGAAATGAAGCCATTTGATTATGAATGGAGCTCAAAAGCAGTAGTTTACACCTTTTAGGGGTAAAGAGTGTAAACCATCTTGGGAATGTTGGGTATTTGTGTTTACTATTCAGGTTGTTCTATAGATTCTATTGGCCTTAGTATATATGTTGCATGCTACTTTTTATGACATGAAAATATGGTGGTGACTAATCCAGAGCTTGACACTGAGCTACTTACCTACCCGGCGTCATATTGGGCAGGCATTGCTTCGCTTTGGAATAAAAATTTGTGGATTGTTGGCAATACAAACATCTCGCTTTATGTCATCTTATTTGAATTAGAAGCTGTGTTGAGGAAGTCATATTTTTAGGGAATGAAGTTCACCCTTATGTTGAATTCACCTTGATACTGGAGATTCCAGGTGTAATATATTAAGAACTTGATCTCCATTCAAGTTTTGCTACCTTTGGAGCTGCGCTAATTATTACCCTGAATAGAAAACTGCCCAATACAATCAAATGTAAGGCAGTTCTTGAATTTAGTGTATAAGTCATGAAAAGAGCTATTAGATAGTGTTTTGCTCGTATGGTTGTGGAGATTTAAAGAACTATATATTTTGGACTAAGCTGCTAGAATTTGAGTTGTAAGTCGTTCTCTCGAGGATTTAATATATAATGTTCATTAGCATCTTCCTCTAGGCAGCAATGTTAGGAATCTGAATCGCTTGAGTCAAGCGGCTTCCTCTCTTCAACACGTAGTTTTTGGGTCCTAACTATTTAGCATTATTAATGCCTTTGGACCACTAGCCATTGATGAAATAAGCTAAAGAAAATGGTCGATTTTATAAGATTATCAACAAATAGAGGTCCTTTCATTCCGGTTGATTTTGATTGCTGTTGAACCGAACCAACCATTCGTTTTTACCTAAATCGTCTTTAAGTGTAATTCTGTGAGTGCTTCGTCAGAAATAAATGTAAGCTCATGTTGGAGAATGAAAAATTGTACTAGTTACAACGGTCAGCGAGTAAAGGATTGCTTTTGGAAATAGGAATATTAAGTATTTTTATCTGGCAACTCTAATTCGATAGAGTATAAGCAAAATATGGGTACTCCAAGAGGAACATGGTAAGCTCTTACAAGGATAGATTCTTAATGTTGATTACTATCGAACTCTGTACATTCAGGATGAGTTTAAACTTTTCAAAGCTTAGCTCCACCCCCAGATAAACTACTGAGAATTTTGCAAGCACAACCTAGTGCTGGAGAAGTTTGGAAACTATTGTAGACATGGAGGCCCTTAAAGCCTGAGTTTGGATGGGCTGAATCCTGCACTTTACTAAAAATATTGGTACTTGGTTGGAGGCAAACATGTCAATCTTGTAGCCGGCGACAACTGTTGAGTTAAAAAAGCCTAAGCCCGAGTTTAAACAAAATTTTAGACTATGTTGGAAGTACAGCTTAGTGGTCAAAAGTTTGGAAGCTATGGCGGCCCTTAAAGCCTCGAGTTTGGATGGGCTGAAACCCACACTTTACTAGAAATGACTTTATTTGGTTGCAAACTGATACACCAGTCAGTGGAAGGAAAAGATGAGCAAGTCATGTTTGCGCATGTCAATACAAAAATGATAAAAACTTTATTTGGTTGCAAAACTGATACACGGCAAGTCATTTGACGGCAAAGTCATGACTTGGCTGCATTAAATGACGTCTTGGAATCTTTGGCCACATTGCTGACCTGGCCCTGTCTGCGAGCCTCTGCGCCCCAACATGTTAAAGCAGCCCAACCATTTGCCTAGGCGTGACTGCGTGAGAGAGGCTCGACGATGGAATAGACTTTGCGCTCAAATGACTTGCTCATCTTTTCCTTCCACTGGCGTATCAGTTTGCAACCAAATAAAGTTTTATGTAGCATGTAATACAAATATAACTATATTAATAATAAAAATTAAAAAGATATTTGCAATTATATATTAAATTAAAAAAATTGTATCTATTAAGACTATTTTATATAAATGAAACATATTTTTTTAAATATAAACTCAATAATAGTTTATAAATTAAGTATTCAAAATAAATTATTTTATTAATTAGTAATTTAAAATTAAATAATAAAATTAATTTAATTGATATTTATAAGTCTTAACATATTTTTTATTACTAATTAGTGTGAAGTGTGGAAGATAATAGGGTTGATTATATGTTGTCTGTAAAAGCAGGGCTTCGCGTTTTGCCTCTATAAAAGCGGGGCTTCGCATTCGTTGTAAAAACACACTAGATTTTCGGCACTTTCATGCGAGTGATAATGGACATCCCATCAGAAACCCCGGCTCTTAGCCAGCAGCCCATTAGCTCCAACCTCTTCACAGACATACCTATTCATGTAGTTCTTGTGTCTCTCATTCCCGTAATTGTAAGTTTGGTCGGAATTAAATATCAAGGGAAGACGCTTACACCCTTCGAAACCCATCCTGTAAGGCTGTAACCATCACGATTTCAGTTATAAGTTTACTTGTATACTATTGCTTGGCATATCTTCTTAAGCAAGCATTAGTTTCAACCGAAGCTTGTAGTCGTTTTATAACATTCGCAGGTTCGCTTTCGCTGGTCACACTGGCATCGTTGCTACTACCTCAGCCGCTGGGCGTTGCTTTATATGCATTTTACAGTTTGGCTTTGGTGGCAGAATCATATTCATCTGACACTTTTTACAAGCTATATTGTTGGATTCGTCAGATAGTTAACGAGAAGCTTGTGAATGGGCCGGTGACTCTCGGAGATGTAATTGATCACCACCATATTGAGTTGGAAGTATGAGCTTCGCCGGTATCGCTGATACTGCCTGAGCCACTGCGCGTTGCTTTATTTGCATTTTACAGTTTGGTTTTGGTGGCAGAATCATATTCATATGGCACTTTTCACAAGCTATATTGCTGGATTCGTCGGATAGTTAAAGAGAAGCTTGTGAATGGATTTGGTGTTCGGAATCGTGTACTTCTGCCGCGGAGTTTTAGAGATGTTAATTGATCACCACCATATTGAGTTGGAAGTATGAGTTATATATGTTATGTGTTTGATAAGAGTCGAGTTGAATTATACGTTATGTCGTGTGTTTGAATTGTAAGGGGTAGATTTCCATTTTGATGTATGAGTTGTGATGTTTGCGAATAAATGTAAGCTACTGTTGGAGCATCAAAGTTTAATAGAAAGGGTGGTTAAATCACTTAAATGGAATGCTCCTAGCATATTTTTAGTATATTATTAAACTTGTAGCTAGTTAACAGAATAACTAATTATCAAGTTGTTTGGTGAATGATGAAAATGGAAATGCTTTACTACACTCAAGATTAATAAAAGTATCCAAAATGAAATCCAAGTTTTTTATGTCAGGATACTTTGATTTTTGATTTCGAATCTGTACATTACTTATTGTTTATCAAACAACCTTCTCCTTTAAAAAATTTGCGAGATTGAGTTGTAAGTCGTTCTCTTGAGGATTTAATAACGTTCATTAGCATCTTCCTCTAGACAGCAATGCCAGGAACGTTAGCTTCTGCAGTGTCATACACTCATATGTGCCTAACCAAACTCTCATTCTGTTCTGAGGAAGTCTAATCTCTGCTACCCATTTGCCCCAATGCCTCTGTGTAAGCTTTTTTAGAGTAAGCTTGCTAGAATTTGAGTTGTAAGTCGTTCTCTTGAGGATTTAATAACGTTCATTAGCATCTTCCTCTAGACAGCAATGCCAGGAATCTAAATCGCTTGAGTCAAGAGGCTTCTTCTCTTCAATGGGTAGTTTTTGGGTCTTAACTATTTAGCATTATCAATGCCTTTGGACCACTGGTCATTTTTGAAATAACCTAAAGAAAATGGTTTTATAAGATTATCAACAAATAGAGGATATTGCTATCCTATCATTCCGGTTAATTTTGATTGCTGATGCACCTGACCAATCATTCATTTTTACCTAAATTGTCTTTAAGTGTAATTTGTGAGTACTTCGTCGGGTCAAAAAAATGGCAAGCATAAAATTCTGACGATGGGAATTTACTTAACTTTGCTTGAGGATTAGTTTCAAAAATAAATGCAAGCTCGTGTTGGAGCATGAAAAATTTGTACTAGTTACAACGGTTAGTAAGCATAGGATTGCTTTTGGAAATAGAAATCCTAGGTATTTTTCTCTGGCAACTCGAATTCGATAGTATAAGCAAAACGTGGGTACTCCGAGATGAAGATGGTGAGCTCTTACAAGGACATATTCTTAATGTTGATCACTATCGAACTCTGTACATTGAGGATGAGTTTAAACTTTCCAAAACTTAGATCGATAAATCTGGATCCTTTGTCCAATATTATGGTGTCTTATTCTGTTCCATGAATCTCAGTCATTTATTTACGTGGATCTCTCGTGACTCCCGCATAAATGAACGTGAAACCTACATAAATAAATGACTAAAATTTATAGAACAGAATAAAATACCATAATATTAAAAAAAGGATGCTGTCCCTAAATCCACCCCCAAATGAACTATTTGAGAATTTTGGAAGCACAACCAAGTGCTCGAGAAGTTTGGAAACTACTGTAGACATGGAGGCCCTGAAAGCCTGAGTTTAGATGGTCTAAATCTTGCAAGTTTACGGTTGAGTTAAAAAAGCCTAAGCCTAGTGGTCAAAAGTTTGGAAACTATGGAGACATGGTGTAAACAAAATTTTGGACTATGTTGGAAGCACAGCCTAGTGGTCAAAAGTTTGGAAACTTTGGAGGCCCTTAAAGCCTCGAATTTGGATGGGCTGAAACCCACACTTTACATTTCCTTGGTCACTGTCATGGTGATCTTTTTCTTTCGGCTCCACCATGATTGCAACCAAATAAAGTTTTATGTAATACGTATTAATAAGTTTTGTTTTTATTTAAAAGAAAAATAAAAGTGAAAATGGAAAACTATATCAGCTTAATTTAGTTTTTAGATATATTAATTATTTTCTTCATATAAATAAAATATAAATTTTTAGCTGGCATTATTTAATAAATAAAAATAAATATTAACCAAAATATCAAAAAATAAAGAATAAAATAACAAAATCAAATCAAATAGTACATATCAACTTTACTTATATTTTTATAGTCTTAAATCATTTACTAAAAAACCTCTTGATTAAAATTATATAATAGATTAAAAGGATATCTATTAATTTTTTTTGCTCAAATGATTGATTAGTTAATTCGTATCTCTTTATTGAGACCATAGAGATAGAGAGGAAGATGAAGGGGAAGCTTGACTAATCAAGGAAGAAGAAGAAAGGAGACTTGTCGGGTGAAAGTACACCTCTTGCGTAGAGGCAGGTAGTTTTTAATGTAGGCCGAAGCATATGATTTCTTAGTTGGTTAAATGCTATTAATGAAAATAGTCATTCATTATTCTTAATTCCTTTCCCTCTTTGTAGTTGGTTTAGTGTTATATTTCATGTTTCCTTCTTGTGAAATTGAGTGAAACGTCAAAAGTCAAGACAGATATTGTGAAAGAAAACTGATAGCTGATTATACCAGTAGATTTGACCAGCGGATTGCATTAGTTTTTTATTATTTAATGCTTGGTAAAATTAACTATTTAGTATTAGCTGTTTATGTGTAAAAATAACTTATAAGGACATGATCTTAAAAAAATATAAGGGTATAAATATTATACATCTGAGTATTTCGTTGAATATTTTTATAAGAGTTAAAGCATGATAAAGTTAGGAATTTGTTAATTAATAGTTTTGTTAATGTTTAATTAAATTTTTTATTAATTTGATTTATAAAAAATGACTTTATACGGAGGCCCTTAAAGCCTCGAGTTTGGATGGGCTGAAACCCACACTTTACTAGAAATGACTTTATTTGGTTGATTGCAAACTGATACACCATGACCGTGGTGTGAACCAAAAGGAAAAGATCACATCACTGTCTTGACTATATTTGGTAATATATAATTAAATAAATAATTAAAATATTTATGTACTTTAATTTTTTATAAATCAAATTAATAAAAAATTTAATTAAACATTAACAAAACTATTAATTAACAAATTCCTAACTTTATCAATCTCTAACTCTTATAAGAATATTGAACGAAATACTAAGATATATAATATCCATACCTTTATATATTTTTTAAATCATGTCCTTATAAGTT
Organism: Erythroxylum pelleterianum; assembly: GCA_027563865.1. Classification (NCBI taxonomy): domain Eukaryota; kingdom Viridiplantae; phylum Streptophyta; class Magnoliopsida; order Malpighiales; family Erythroxylaceae; genus Erythroxylum; species Erythroxylum pelleterianum. The sequence continues at coordinate 27,587,094 of JAOQMR010000006.1, read as the reverse complement.
ATTTTAAACATAAATAGCTAATAATTACCAGCTAATTTTACCAAACATCAAATGACAAATAACTAATGTAATCCGCTGGTCAAATCAGCTGGTATAGTATCATCTTCCACAGTTCACACATGATTAACAAAAATATGTTAAGACTTATAATTATCAATTGAATTAATTTTTTTATTTAATTTTAAATTACTAATTAATAAAATAATATATTTTAAATACTTAATTTATAAACTATTATTGAGTTTACATTAAAAAATGTTTTATTTATATATAAACAGTCTTAATAGATACAACTTGTTTATTTAATATATAATTGCAAATATCTTTTTAATCTATTATATAATTGTAATCGAGAGGTTTTTTAGGGAATGATTTAAGACTATAAAAATATAAATAGAGTTGTTATGTGCTATTTGATTTGATTTTGTTATTTCATTCTTTATTTTTTGATATTTTGGTTAATATTTATTTTTGTTTATTAAATAAAGCCAGCTAAAATTTTATATTTTATATGATGAAAATAATTAATATAGCTAAAAAATGAATTAAGCTATTCTAGTTTTCAGTTTTTACTTTTATTTTTTAAAATAAAAAAACTCATTAATATATTTATATTTTTATCACGTATTACGTAAAAATATAAATATATTTGGTTGCAAGAAAAGATCACGTCACTGTCTTGACCATATTTTGGTTCCATAGACAGTGATGTGATCTTTTCCTTTTGGTTCCACCATGGTTGCAGCCAAATATAGTCCTCGTTAATTAACCAATAGAAGGAATGCAGGTAAGAGATTCTCAGCCGTGGCATATAATAACTCAAGCTGAGTTCATTAACAAGGATAAATTAACAGATTTTCTAAACAGTCGGATAACAAAGACACTCCGCGTGATGGAAGTAACAGAATTATGTAAAAGCACAAGCACGAATCAACTATGTCTTGCAGCAACTCAATGCAAAACCTAGCTAGTCCTCATTTTCCATCCGTGCTCCTTCCTAGAAGATTCCCAATGACTTTCTGACTATAGTAGTATCTGTCAGAAACCATACACGGTTCATAAAAAATTTGTTAAAGACTTATAAATATCAATTAAATTAATTTTATTATTTAATTTTAACTCCTATTAATATTCCTTCTTCGGCACTTTCATGTTAGTGCTAATGGATACCGGATCAGTAACCCCATCTCTTAGCCAGCAGCAACGTTGGACACAGTTTCCAATCCATGTTTTCTTTCACATGCCCATGAGGTTCAACCTCTTCGCAGACACACCTATTCATGGAGTTCTTGTGTTTCTCATTCCCGTACTTGTAAGTTTGGTCGGAATTAAACATGAAGGGAAGACGCTTACACCCTTCGAAACCCACCCTGTAACCATCACGATTTCAGTTATAAGTTTACTTGTATACTGTTGCTTGGCATATGTTCTTAAGCAAGCATTAGTTTCAACCGAAGCTTGTAGTCCTTTCATGACATTTTCAGGTTCGCTGTCGGTGGTTTCACTGGCATCGTTGCTACTGTCTGAGCCGCTGCGCGTTGCTTTATATGCATTTTACAGTTTGGTTTTGGTGGCAGAATCATATTCATATGGCACTTTTCACAAGCTTAACCGTTGGATTCGTCGGGTAGTTGAAGAGAAGCTTGCGGAACACCATATCGTCGCAACGTCAGCTCGTCCTAGCTAGGATATGGCCGTAAGAGCTGGTTGAGTCAAGTATGAGTCATGTTGTGTGTTTGATTAATAAGGGCTTGAGTTGAGTATGAGTTATGTTGTGTGTTTGATAGAGTTGAGTTGAATTATACGTTATGTCGTACGTGTGTTTGAATTGTAAGGGTTAGATTTTCATTTTGAAGTAGGAGTTATGTTGTGTGTCGAATAAATGTAAGCTAGGGTTGGAGCATGAAAAATTGTACTGGTTACAAGGGTCAGTGAGCAAAGAATTGCTTCTCGAAATAGCAATAATAACGGAATGTTTGGTTCAAGGAAATAACAATTATATTACTAATATATTTCTATTATATTATTAAATTAACTTTTATTCGGTTAAAAACACAGAATAACTAATTGTGAGGAACATCTATTCTTACGCTTTGGGAAATAGATAAAACTAATCCTGCCTATTTTTATCACTTTCACCGATAACTAATCTTCTTTTTCGTGACAAATTTATCCTTCTCACGATTAACCCTGCCGAAACTTCTTATCCTTGTTCGACGTCTGAATTTTGAGCTCTCAAGCTCTAACCCAGATAGGAAGTCTAAATTTTCTGGCCATTTCTGGGTTTTGCGTGCAGATTCTTGCTCTTCATTTTACTG